>OY731401.1:59619421-60005024 GCA_963425845.1 Sphenostylis stenocarpa
AAATGATCAAGTAGGTAGTCATGTAAGAAATTTATGTTTAGGCTATTGAATAGTTACTCCATGAATGATTCAAACATTCATCACCATGCTTTAACACATGGGGTTTCACATGATACCTTGATGTGACTTGATTCAGTGTCTCATCTACTAAAGAAAATTGGTTAGCATAGTTCAAAAATCTTGTTAATCCTTCACATAAAATGGTTAAGTTTGTGCCCATAGTTTAAGTTTAGACGTTTGAGTAATTATTCCATGAAACAAATGCTCTTATTCAAGCTTTTATGATCATCCTTTGATCCATGGTGGCATGGTATAACACTTTGGTGTCTCTTGGTTCAATGTCCTATCTATAAAAGAAAGTTGGTTAATACATTCCAAAAACCTTGTTAATCCTTCATAAAAATGGTTAAGTCGATGGTCATGTATGAAATTTAAGTTAGGCTAGTGAGTAGTCACTCTATGCAACAAATGTTCTTCTTCAAGCCTTAATGATCATGCTTTGGCACGCGATAGTGTGACATAACATCTTGGTGTGTCTTGGTTCAGTGTCCCATTTGCAAATAAAGTTGGTTAACACATTTCGAAAACCTAGTTAATCCTTCAAAAAAATGGTTAAGTCAGTGGTCATGTGGAAATTTTCAATTTAGACCATTGAGTAGCCTCTCCAAGAAACAAATGTTATTATTCAAGCCTTAATGACTATGCTTTAGCACATGATGGTGTGGCATAGTACCTTGGTGTGACTTGGTCTAGTGTCCCATATGTAAAAGAAAGTTGGTTAACACAATTAAAAAGCCTGATTAATCCTTCACAAAAATGGTTAAGTCGGTGGTCATGTATAAAATTTAAGTTTAGGTCATTGAATAGTCACTAAATGCAACAAACACTCTTGTGTAAGCCTTAATGATCATGCTTTGGCACATGGTGCCATGACATAACATCTTGGTGTGTTTTGGTTTAGTGTCCTATCTATAGAAGAAAGTTTATTAACATAGTTGAAAAATCTAGTTAATCCTTCACATAAATGGTTAAGTCAGTAGTCATGTGGGAAATTTAAGTTTAGATCATTGAATAATCACTCTATGCAACAAATGCTCTTATTCAATCCTTAATAACCATGCTTTGGCACATGATGACATGACATAACACCTTGGTGTGAATTGGTTAGTGTCCCATTTGTAGAACAAAGTTAGTTAACACAATTTAAAAATATAGTTAATCTTTCACAGAAATGGTTAAGTCAGTGGTCATGTAAGAAATTGAAGTTTAGGTCATTCATTAGTCACTCAATGTAATAAATATTCTTATTCAAGCCTTAATGACGATGCTTTTACACATGATGGTGTGAGATTTCACTTTGGTGTGACTTGGTTCAGTGTCCCATCTATAGAAGAAGGTTAGTTAAGAAAATTCAAAATCTTGGTTAATCTTTCACAAGAATGGTTAAGTCAGTTGCCATGTGGGAAATTTATGTTTAGACCATTAAGTAGTCGCTTTATGCAACGAATGTATTGATTGAAACCTTAATAACCACGCTTTAACACGTGATGACTTCGTATAACACCTCGATATGACTAGGTTCAATGTCCCATTTGTAGAAAAAAATTGGTTAATACAATTCAAAAACTCGGTTAGTCCTTTACACATCTTTTGCCACCATTGAACTATCTCCAAGCCATGCCACTACCTCCTAAAACTGTTATGGAGAGATCCATGAAAATTATTCAGTTTGCTCGTGCTACTGACTAGTTAGTGTTGAACATTCAAGGACTTGATGTTGCACTTGATGGACATGAAGATTGTTGATTTTGATGATGATTCAAGAACACAAAGACTTAGAGTGTTGAAGACTTGTTTTGTATTGTAATAACTCTGTTTCAATTAGATTGAGTCTGTAATATTAGAGTTTAAGATAGCCGGTACATAGTCTGCACCTTAGAAGCTTCAAAAAGCTCAAATTTATCATCCAGGCTCGGCTTTAATCGATTAAATAGGGAAATAATCGATTAAAACAGTGAGAAAAATCATTTTCTGTAACAACTCACTGGTTTAATCGATTAAACCAACTTTTAATCGATTATCAGGCGGTTTAATCGATTAAAACCCCTTTTAATCGATTAAAACAGAGAGGTTTGGGTTCTATTGATTCTTGGTTCTGTTTTAATCGATTAACACTTCATTTAATCGATTATTTCAGTCAGATTTTGATTTTTAACTTCAATTCAAACCTATTTTCGAAAACCCTATTTCCAAGAACCCTAGTTTCAAAATCCCCAATTCCTAAACCCTAATTTCTCTACTTAAACTCTTCTATGACACTCAGAAAAAGAGAACAACCTTTTTCATACAAAAGTTAAGTGATGTGAGTGCCAGAGAACTGTTTGTTGCAAGAAAAAAGGGCTTTCGGAACCTGGTGTGGGCTAGAAGCGATAAGAATCACTAAGTGGAGTTCTTAGTGGATTGTGTGTTGTGCCGTCTCTAGGGAAAGTTGTCCATCATCTCTTGTGGAGTTCAAGAGAGGTGTTTTCGTATCTTTATCTTTTCAATTGTAATCTGTTTGTAACAACTTTTTTATAGTGACAGCGTTAATCCTCTGTTTGAGTGATTAGCAACTGGACGTATGGTCTTTTGATCCGAACCAGTATAAATCTCCTGTGTAAGACTCTATCCCTTTCTCTATTTACATTTACACAGTTTTTAATCGGTAAAATTTGGGGAAAATTTTGAAAACCTAATTTTTATTAAGAAACCAATTCACCCCCCTCTTGGTTTTTGTCCGACCACGCAATCATTCTGTTGCGCGATTCTAACAAGTGGTATCAAAGCTTGCTTTGATAGTCATTCAAATTTTCTAAAATGGCAAGACAAAATCAAACTTTTGCCGAAGGTGTGTCTATCAACAGACCCCCACTTTTTGCGGGTCAAAATTATCTTTTTTGGAAGGTACGAATGCAAATCTTTTTAGAGTCTGTTGATAAAGGCGTTTGGGACGCTATTTTAAACGGTCCATATGTTCCTAAAGTTACCGAGAACGGTGTTGACGTTCCTAAACCTTTTTCTAGATGGACTGCAGAAGAAAATAGGAAAGCCCAATTTGACGTTAGGGCTAGAAATATTATTTCATCTGCTCTAACCCTTGACGAGTTTTATAGAATTTGTGTTTGTAAAAGTGCACAGGAAATGTGGGAAATGCTTAGAGTGACCCACGAAGGAACTGACGACGTTAAAAGAGCACGCAAAAATTCTCTAATCCAAGAATACGAGATGTTCCGGATGCAACAAGGCGAAACGATCTTTGACGTACAAAAGCGTTTCACTCATATCGTGAACCATCTCACTGGACTAGGTAAAATTTTTGACGTTGATGAATTAAATGTTAAAATTTTGAAATCTTTGGATATGAAATGACAACCTAAGGTGACGACCATCTCGGAGTCACAAAATCTTGCAACTATGTCTATGGCGGCGCTCTTTGGAAAACTTAGAGAACATGAGCTAGAGCTTGGAAGGTTAAACGAAGAAGAAGACCAATATCAAAAGAAGAACCTAGCCTTCAAAATCGAAATTTCCAAAGGTAAAAATAAAAAGGAAGAAAAAGAAGACTCAGAAAATGAAGAAGAAGAGATGAGTCTTATGATAAAGAAGTTCACCAAATTCATGAAAGCAAAAGGAAGACATCCCTTCAAAAGTAAAGGAAAGGTAAGGGAAAATTCTTCTGTAAATATAAAATGCTATGGTTGTGGTGAAGCAAGACATGTAAAGACCGAATGTCCAAATAAAAAGAACGATGAAGTTAAAGGAAAAAAGCACTTCAAGAAGAAAGCCTACATTGTTTGGGACAACAGTGACTTAAGTTCGGAATCAAGTGACTCGGAAATAGAAGCAAACATTTGCTTAATGGCAAATGACAACATATCATCCGATTTTGAGGTAAGTGATTCCGACACATCTTCTAGTGATGAGGATAATAACTATGATGAATTGCAAAATGCTTATAATGAATTGTTTAGTGCTTTTAAGAACTTGAAGAATGAATATAAAGTTGTAAAGAAGAATTTAAGTAGATTCGAAAAGGAAATTGACTCTTTAAAAATGAAAATTACATGTTTAGAAGAAAAAAAGTATTAGACACGAAAATTGCATGTTTAGAAGAACATAAGAATTTAGCATGTGAAACTTGTAAAGAGCATGAATATGACATAGATATCCTTAATCATCTACTTGATAAAACCGAAATGGAAATAAGTGATCTTAAGAAGGATAAAACTGTTTTTGCTCAAAATAATGTAAATCATCAAGTTTCTATGAAAAAGTCTAAAAGGAAAAATAAAAGAGTATGGGTAGAAAAAGGAACTAAATCATCTATGATTAGAAAAACATCATTCTCAAATACTACATCTAAACCATGTTTTTATTGCATGAAACAAGGTCACACGTCAAATAGATGTAAAATTAAACATTTTGGTGTACCTAAAGGTAAATACATTTGGGTTCCTATAGTTAAATAGATTGTTATGTCTCTAACCCCAAGGACCCAAAAGTTGTGAGGACCTAAGTTTACTATATTCTTGTTTTGTAGGAAACTTCCAAATCAAAGAAGTCTATGTGGTATCTTGATAGCGGATGCTCAAAACATATGACCGGAGATAAATCTAAATTTGTGAGTTTCAAAGCTAAGGAACAAAGATATGTAACTTATGGGGACAACAACAAAGGGAAGATCCTTGGAATTGGAAACATAGGTGGTGCAAATACTTTGGAGATCAAGGATGTGCTACTTGTTGAAGGACTTAAGCATAATCTTCTTAGTATAAGTCAATTATGTGACAAAGGCTTTAAGGTAATTTTTGAAAGTCAATTTTGCACCATTCACTTGATAGATTCTGAAAATGTAGAATTAAAAGGTATTAGGCATAACTGTTAGAAAAGTAGTTTTAAATCAAGAGGGGGGGGTGAATTAATTTTTGAAAGTTTTTCGCAATAAACAGATTATCTAATTCGAAAATTAAGTTTACTAATCAATTCACGAATCACAAAGCAATTAAACAATACAAGCGCAGCAACTGAAATTAAAGAGAGAAAGGTTAGGAAAGATTTCACCGGTAATTTTATACTTGGTTCACCCAATACCAGGGCTACGTCCGAGTCTCCGACCAAATTCCAGCTGGGTTCCACTAGAATAGATGTTTTACAGACTCAACAATCTTACACCTACTCTAACACCGGAACCAATTTCCAGTTCTGACTTTAACCTTTCCACCAAGAACCAAATTCCAGTTCTTGGAAACCTCTGCAACCAAATTCTAGCCGCGAGAGAACCCAGGTACCCAAATTCCAGGCACCAAACCTTTCACCAAGAACCAAATTCCAGTTCTTGAAAACCTCTACAACCAAATTCCGAGTTGCAGAGAAACCGAGTGCCCAAATTCCAGGCACCAAACGAGTACAAGAACCAAATTCCGGTTCTCGTACTCAACCTCTCCACCAAGAACCAAATTCCAGTTCTTGGAAACTTCTACAACCACCTACCAGCTGCAGAAAACTTGTACCCAAATTCCAGGTACAACACAATACAAAGTAATGAAAAAGAATTTACAAAGAAGAGACTTAGAAAGCTCAAACCGGATTACTCTAATCCACAGTAAGTTTCTTCTTCACAGAATGCAATATGCCTCAAGAAAGATTTCAAAAAGAAGTTCACAAAGCAGTTACGAATCTTTCTTGGAAAAGGATGCTTAACAGTTGCTTGAATTGATTGCTTTGGATGTGTAAAAACTGATGTTCAATCTCTGTTTAAAAATTTCAAGCAAAACTGTTTTTAAAGAGAATTTTCAAATCTGCTGCATTAATTAATCTGTTGAAAGTTTGTTTTAATCTGTTGAAATAGCCGTTATAATCTGTTAAAAGTCCTTTCAACCCATTAATGCGTTCTTGTTTCTTTAACAGAATGGTTTTAGTTGATACAACCATGTTTATATCAGTTAAAACATTTTACAAACATTTTTCGAGAGTGATTCAATCGATTGATTCGCGTTTTAATCGATTGATTTACTTTAAAACTTTCTTATAAAACTTTTCAAGTTATTTTAAGCTGATACAAAGAAGTTTTAATCGATTAAAAACCTGCACTGTAATTTTTCTAAGTTGTTTTAATCGGTTGAAATACGTTTTAATCGATTGAAAATCTGTACAAAAATTTTTCAAGTCATTTTAATCGATTGAAATTCGTTTTAATCGATTGAAATAAGTCCGATCGGTCATAATTCAATTCTGATCGATCATAACCAACTTCGATCGGTCATAATTTCATTCTAATCGATCATCCTGTCTTCCAAAGTGGTTTTAATCGATTAAAACGTGTTTTAATCGATTAAAATAAATCTGATCGCTCATTTTTAAAGTCTGATCGATTATATTTCATTCTGACCTGTCATATTTGAATTCTAATCGGTCATAAAGGGTTTTAATCGATTAAAAGAAGTTTGTATCGATTAAAATACTGTAAAAACACTTCTTTACGTATTCTAAGTGATTTTAATTGTTTCTTTTAAAACTATATCAGTTAAAAACATTGTTAAGAAAGTTCTTTGTCAAAATGCTTTTGTTTGATTTGTTTAAAACTATTTTTGAGGCATTTTGCAAATTGAGTGAAGGAGCTTCATGCAGTGGAAAAAGGTAAAGTGGTTTTACCTAAGCTTTACGTTAAGACACACTAAGTCTTCGACTCCATTCTTCGAGTGACTTGTTTGATCTGTTGCAGAGTTGACCTTTGACTTTATCTTTGACTTCATCAAATCACCGAGATTTTTGCTAGTATCACTTTCGGTCTCCCCCTATTTGATGAAGACAAACACCATTTTGAAAAAACAATCTCTGCAAAATAAGTCACTTGATAATGAGGTTAGGTGAGAAATATAAAAATGTAATAATGTTTTATTTCTCCCCCTAAAACTTATTTCTCCCCCTAAACTGTTGCTCTTAAATTTATCTTAAAGTGATGCAACTATTTCTCCCCCTTTTGACTTCATCAAAAATAGGGAATAGAAGAGAGAAAAATGTAAGGTTTCGAAAATATGCTCAAGTTTTTGAAAAATACAAAGTGAATCAATATTTCACTCATGAAAAGAATCAATTAAAGTTGATTCAAACTTATCTCCATTAACACGTTTGTAATGAATACAATTAACACGTGTAAAGATAAGGGAATCACGCTTTAGTAGCATGTTACAGTAACAACCATTAACTAAAGCCTTTAATTTTCCTTTTCCAGAATAAAAATCGATTAAAAACAAAGCATAATCGGTTAAAATGTTCTTGGCAAATGATTTTAATCGATTGAAAGAAAGGTTTAATCGATTAAAACATTTAAGATTTTGAAAACATGAATTTTTAGTAAAAACAATCGATTATTTCGACTTTAAATCGATTAAAACAGTAATGAAAACTGTTGTTTAAGTTTATTTAACCGATTAAAAGGTGTTTTTATTGACTAAAACAACCAGATTTTGAAAACCATGATATATCTGATGCTAATCTTTTATATGTAATCTATTGGATATGTTGTGAACTGATTGTCTAGATTACTATCAACTATATTGATTGTCTTTTTACTAACAGATTTAACAATATCAGATTTTAGATTCTTAGGGATCTATGATCTACTTCTATCTATGCCAGTTTAATCTCAATTAGACCCTAAATCATATCAATCAAGGTTAAGGCAAATGTACCTGGTATAACACCAGTAATATTACAGATCCAAGCAAAAAATATAAAGATAGAAATAAGCGAGAAGATAAAGATGATGATGTAGATTAGTCATCCCAATTCCCCTGATTAAGCTCGCAAATCTTCCAGTTTGGTGATCATTCATTTGATCCCCACCAATATCAAAAGATAATAGACTTTCTTTTTCTGTTGGAACCAATTTTGCTTTATCAACTATTGAGACAACAACTGCTGTCTCTCTCGTATCGACAACGAACCACGAAACTTTTCCCGAAAAGAAATCTTTTAGCAGTTCTTGTTACTATTGACTACATTACGAGTCCATGGTTGACACCACAATGGAATTTCTACTACACATCGAGGCAAAACCATGTACTGACGGACGTACATTCACTATCAGATCCCACACGGAATGCACGATACCATAAATTGCATGAATCACGGGTTAATGATGTACCGAGATCGGAATTTCCTTCCATAATAGCCAACCCATTTTGAACCCTGCAGTTATCATTATCCAAGCAAATAACCGCATTCTTATTAATGTAATATGATGGGTGTTATTCTCACTTTCGGTGAACCGAGTCATCATTATCTTTTGAGGAATGAATCATTTTTAACTTTGTTGTTTCCGAGTGGTATTATATGCACAAGTGATTAACAAAAAACTTATTCTGGTAGAGTGGGCAATGATTAGTAATGCATACACGCGAGAACTAGTGATGACGAGTAATCCGAGCTTTCACTAAATTTGCCTTCAGTGAGGAACAATATCAATAGTATAAAATTGATCCCTGTACACACATTCCCTGTGCCACGTTATTCAATTCTTGAATTGCTTGTCCCAGATTGGTTTCCTTACGAGTGTCACCTCGTGACATTGATGATTAAAGCTAATTCTTAAAGTTGCACAGTTCAATGAATATCACCAAGAGTTTTGAACCAATGCATGCCCAAAATTATTTCACATATATTGCTAGGTAATATCAAGAAATCTAATGTAAACATTTGTTCATTGAACTTCCTAGTAATCAACAACTTATTACCGAAGCAACTATCACTGAAAAATCTTTGATAAACTATGTTTTCAGTCCTAACGACTTGACTCTGTTTGTAACTAGTGTCTATAGGAAAAGTTACGAGTCTATTCTTTGATAATTCCTTTGATTTTCAATGTATTACTACGCAGACATTCCATGTAAAGTATTAAGAGAGATGTAGACGTCTACGACTTGAATCATGACTATGTTAAAATAACTTTTTCATCTATGGATAACTTTCCCACATGTAAAGTTTGCAGTAATTCAATCGGCAATAACTTTCCCACATTTATTCCACTAGTCTTAGTTTCTAATTCAAGGATTTGTTCAGCATGTGCTATTTAAAGAAAATTGGGTAAAACAGATAACTTGAATCAGATATGTTCGAGACTCATTTATGATTATCTGATCGCTACAGAGGCACAATTTACGGGACAGTGGGTGAAAGTATTATGCGATTTTGTTTATCAAAGAAACTGGGTTTTTGATTCGAATTGGCCTATCAACCTTTAATTAGATGTTATAAAACTTGTTTTCGAACCTAATTAATCGATTAATCAACTAATTATCTATTAATTTCATTTTTCCTATCAGGTTTGAAAACGAGTTACAATGAATTAATCGATTGGTTTATAAAAGAATCGATTAGTTTAGTACAAAATGAAATCAATAACATGACACCGGAATTTAAATCGATTAAAACGTGAATGAATCGATTAATTTTGATACCTAAGTGTTTTTAGTTGATATACAGATATTATAATCGATTAAAACATTAAACCAAAATCCTGAGATCAGTTCAATCGATTATTTCGACATTTTAATCGATTAAAATGGTACGGACATATGTTACGTAAGTTATTTTAATCGATTAATATTGTTATATATCAATTAAAACAATTAGTTTAAATACTCGAACCTGATTTTGCAGCTTCGATCTTCAAGGGATTCTCATACTTGTTCTGCAAAACAAATTAAGAATTGTTCTGGTACCCTTTATAATTACTGGGTCCTGATCAGGTTATTTGAAAGGAATTAATCTTTGGAACCCATTTCATTCTACCTTTGGGTACTGCATATTTCTTAATTCTGCAGTATTTAACGAGTGACCCTTTTTCATACGAGTAAAAACATTTAATAAATGGAGATGAAACTATTTTACTATATGCAAAGTAATTTTTGAATGCTCTTGTTTTCTTTCCAATAGATGGTGTATAACCTATGTCACCACGTTCAATAACTAATTTTTGTGAATTAAGTATCCTATCAAGATTATTCTTTCCTTGTGCTAATTTAGATGAAGTTTTTACTAGGTATGATACTTGTTTACGTAACTTAGGACAGTTTTTGCAATCTTCAACATTACACATGCAATCAGTATTATTTTCTAATTCTAACTTTTCTTCATCAATTATTTTCTTTTCAAGAATAATGATCTTGTTTTCTAGTAACCTATTCATGCTTTTCAATTTTCTGTTTTCAGTTTCTAATTTCTTTGCTACTTCATGTATTTCAAAGAAAGCATCTTGTAATGAGCTATAGTTTATAGATTCGGAACTTACACTTGGTATTTGGTGATTCCGAGTTGACCATCAAGCATATTTACGGTGCTTCTTCATAGGTCTTTTCAAGGATCTTCCACATTTGTGCAGCTAGTTTGGCGATGTGCAATCCTGAAAAGATCATCTCTGTTAAGGGCGAATAAGATGATATTCTTGGCAATACAATCATCTTGGATTACGTTAGCAATATCAATTTCCTGTTCAATAACATTCCAAGCATTTATACTAACGAGATTCAATGAAGATTTTCATCCTTATTTTCCAATATAGGTAATCTGTTCCACTCAACGGTGGAGGTCTATCAATGCACGCTCCCTCGAGAAAATGCCATGGATCGAAGTAACTTGATTAACTTTCAAGCACCTCGCTCCGATACCAATTGTTAGAAAAGTAGTTTTAAATCAAGAGGGGGTGAATTAATTTTTGAAAGTTTTTCGCAATAAACAGATTATCTAATTCGAAAATTAAGTTTACTAATCAATTCACGAATCACAAAGCAATTAAACAATACAAGCGCGACAAGACTGAAATTAAAGAGAGAAAGGTTAGGAAAGATTTCACCGGTAATTTTATACTTGGTTCACCCAATACCAGGGCTACGTCCGAGTCTCCAACCAAATTCCAGTTGGGTTCCACTAGAATAGATGTTTTACAGACTCAACAATCTTACACCTACTCTAACACCGAGAACCAATTTCCAGTTCCGACTTTAACCTTTCCACCAAGAACCAAATTCCGAGTTCTTGGAAACCTCTGCAACCAAATTCCAGCACGAGAGAACCCGAGTACCCAAATTCCAGGCACCAAACCTTTCACCAAGAACCAAATTCCAGTTCTTGAAAACCTCTACAACCAAATTCCAGTTGCGAGAGAAACCGAGTGCCCAAATTCCAGGCACCAAACGAGTATAAGAACCAAATTCCAGTTCTCGTACTCAACCTCTCCACCAAGAACCAAATTCCAGTTCTTGGAAACTTCTACAACCACCTACCAGTTGCGAGAAAACTTGTACCCAAATTCCAGGTACAACACAATACAAAGTAATGAAAAAGAATTTACAAAGAAGAGACTTAGAAAGCTCAAACCGGATTACTCTAATCCACAGTAAGTTTCTTCTTCACAGAATGCAATATGCCTCAAGAAAGATTTCAAAAAGAAGTTCACAAAGCAGTTACGAATCTTTCTTGGAAAAGGATGCTTAACGAGTTGCTTGAATTGATTGCTTTGGATGTGTAAAAGCTGATGTTCAATCTATGTTTAAAAATTTCAAGCAAAATTGTTTTTAAAGAGAATTTTCAAATCTGCTGCATTAATTAATCTGTTGAAAGTTTGTTTTAATCTGTTGAAATAGCCGTTATAATCTGTTAAAAGTCCTTTCAACCCATTAATGCGTTCTTGTTTCTTTAACAGAATGGTTTTAGTTGATACAACCATGTTTATATCAGTTAAAACATTTTACAAACATTTTCTGAGAGTGATTCAATCGATTGATTCGCGTTTTAATCGATTGATTTACTTTAAAACTTTCTTATAAAACTTTTCAAGTTATTTTAACTGATACAAAGAAGTTTTAATCGATTAAAAACCTGCACAGAATTTTTCTAAGTTGTTTTAATCGGTTGAAATACGTTTTAATCGATTGAAAATCTGTACAAAAATTTTTCAAGTCATTTTAATCGATTGAAATTCGTTTTAATCGATTGAAATAAGTCTGATCGGTCATAATTCAATTCTGATCGATCATAACCAACTCTGATCGGTCATAATTTCATTCTGATCGATCATCCTGTCTTTCAAAGTGGTTTTAATCGATTAAAACGTGTTTTAATCGATTAAAATAAATCTGATCGCTCATTTTTAAAGTTTGATCGATTATATTTCATTCTGACCTGTCATATTCGAATTCTAATCGGTCATAAAGGGTTTTAATCGATTAAAAGAAGTTTGTATCGATTAAAATACTGTAAAAACACTTCTTTACGTATTCTAAGTGATTTTAATTGTTTCTTTTAAAACTATATCAGTTAAAAACATTGTTAAGAAAGTTCTTTGTCAAAATGCTTTTGTTTGATTTGTTTAAAACTATTTTTGAGGCATTTTGCAAATTGAGTGAAGGAGCTTCATGCAGTGGAAAAAGGTAAAGTGGTTTTACCTAAGCTTTCTGTTAAGACACACTAAGTCTTCAGCTCCATTCTTCTGAGTGACTTGTTTGACTGTTGCAGAGTTGACCTTTGACTTTATCTTTGACTTCATCAAATCACTGAGATCTTTGCTAGTATCACTTTCAATAACAACATATATTTGATTGATTTGGATTGCTTACATGATTCTAGCATAACATGTTTAGTTGCTAAGGAAGAGAACCTTTGGTTATGGCATAAAAGGGCTGCTCATATAAATATGCATCATTTGAATAAATTGATATCAAAAGACTTAGTTATTGGTTTGCCTAAGTTAAAATTTGAAAAAGATAGGTTATGTGATGCATGTAAAAAAGGTAAACAAGTAAAATCATCATTTAAATCAAAGAATGTTATTTCCACTACAAAACCCCTAAAATTATTACATTTAGATTTATTTGGACCTTCTAGGATAAAAAGCTTTGGTGGAAATTATTATGGTCTTGTGATTGTTGATGATTATTCTAGATATACATGAACATTTTTCTTAACTACGAAAAGTGAAGCTTTTAAAGTCTTTAGAAAATTTGCAAAACAAATTCAAAATGAGAAAGACTTAAGAATTAAGGTTTTAAGAAGTGACCATGGTGGTGAGTTTCAAAATGAAAAGTTTGAAAATTATTGTGAAGAAAATGGAATTTTACATAACTTTTCTGCTCCTAGGACTCCCCAACAAAATGGTGTAGTTGAAAGGAAAAATAGGTCATTAGAGGAACTTGCTAGAACTATGTTAAATGAATCTAATGTTCCTAAATATTTTTGGGCTGATGCGGTTAGTACTGCATGTTATGTTTTAAATAGAATGCTCATTAGGTCAATAATTAAATCTACTTCATATGAATTGTTTAATGGTAGAAAACCTAATGTTGCTCATTTGAAAATCTTTGGATGTAAGTGTTTTGTGTTAAATAATGGAAAGGATAACTTAGGAAAATTTGACTCTAAAGCTGATGAGGGCATTTTCTTAGGTTATTCATTAACTAGCAAGGCTTATAGGGTGTTTAATAGGAGAACTTTGAATATAGAAGAATCTATACATGTTACTTTTGATGAGATTGTAGACCTTGGGGGAAATCCTCTTGAGTCAAATAAAGAAATTGCAGGTGATGATGAATATATAAGAGAGACTCTTGATGAATTATATTTGGAAGAAAATGAGTCTTCTCAAACGCCTGAATTAGCAAAAGAATGGCAATCACCTAGAGGACTCTCAATGGACAATATCATAGGTGACATCTCAAAAGGGGTAAGAACAAGAAATATGACTAGCTTTTGTATGTTTGTAGCTATTGTGTCACATATTGAACCCAAAAACGTTGAGGAAGCACTTAAAGATGAACAATGGTGCATAGCCATGCAAGAACTTAACCAATTTAAAAGAAATCAAGTCTGAGAATTAATCCCAAGAGAAGAATCACATCAAGTTATTGGAACCAAATGGGTGTTTAGAAATAAGCTTGATGAAGATGGGAACATAACAAAGAATAAAGCTAGACTTGTTGCCAAAGGCTATTGTCAGGAGGAAGGTATAGACTATGATGAAACTTATGCTCCTATTGCCAGGTTAGAGGCTATACGCCTACTTCTTGCCTATGCATCTTTAATGAAATTTAAACTATATCAAATGGATGTTAAAAGTGCATTTTTGAATGGTTTTATTAAAGAAGAAGTTTATGTGGAGCAACCCCCTGGTTTTGAGGATTTTAGTTTTCCTAATCATGTTTTTAAATTAAAGAAAGTTTTATATGGGTTGAAACAAGCTCCTAGATCTTGGTATGAAAGGTTAAGTAGTTTCCTAACTTCAAATGATTTTTCTAGAGGAAAAATTGATTCTACACTGTTTATAAAGAAAGTTAAAGAACATATCTTATTGGTCCAGGTATATGTTGATGATATTATTTTTGGATCAACTGATAATTCGTTATGTGTAGAATTTGCTAAGATAATGCAGGGAGAGTTTGAAATGTCCATGATGGGAGAATTGACATTCTTCCTTGGACTACAAATCAAGCAACTTAAAGATGGCATTTTCATCTCTCAAACCAAATACTGCAAAGAGATCCTTAAAAAGTTTGGAATGGACACCTCTAAGGAAGCTAACACACCCATGGGAACTTCATGCTATCTAGACAAGGATGAATCAGGTTTGAAAGTTAATCAATCTATGTATAGAGGTATGATAGGTTCATTGTTATACTTAACTGCAAATAGACCTAATATTATGCATTCTGTCTGTGTGTGTGCTAGATTTCAGGCTTGTCCTAAAGAATCTCATCTAATTGCAGTGAAACATATTTTAAAATACTTAAAAGGAACCACTGGTTTTGGTTTATGGTATCCTTCTGATGATTGTACTAGTTTAATAGGATATTCTGATGTTGATTATGGTGGATGTAAAATTTATAGGAAAAGTACTAGTGGGACATGTCATTTGTTATGTTCATCCTTAATATCCTGGCATTCTAAGAAACAGGCATGTGTTGCTATATCTACCACTGAAGCTGAATATATTGCAGCTGGTAGTTGTTGTGCTCAAATTCTGTGGATGAAACAACAGTTAGAAGATTATAGTATCTTTTTAAATGACATTCCGTTGATGTGTGATAATACGAGTGCAATAAATCTTACTAAGAATCCAGTAATGCACCATATGACTAAACATATAGAAATAAGACATCACTTTTTGGGAGATCATATCAGCAAAGGAAACTGTAAAATAGAGTATGTAGATACCAAACGTCAATTAGCAGATATTTTTACTAAGCCTCTACCCAAGGATAGATTCTATGATCTTATAAGAGACTTAGGGATATTAGAAATAGCTTAAATTCTGCTTAGTTTGACTATTTTTGGATGATTGTAATGTTATAATTCATTTTGTAGGATGTTCATAGGTTATCATGTGATAAAACACTCAAAACAGGGCATTCCTCTCTGGAATAATCGATTAATTGGAGTTATAATCGATTATTTGCATCCAGAACACTCAAAACAGGGCATTCCTCTCTGGAATAATCGATTAATTCGTCCATTAATCAATTAAAACCAGTATTAATCGATTAACAACCCAAAATAATCGATTAAATGGGTCTAGAAGTGATTTAATAGATTAATTTGAAATTTAATCGATTAAATCTGACCAGGTTGGCTTCCTAGCCGTTGCTAACGGATATTTTGACTATTATTCCCTTCCATATGAACGTTGGAGATGCTTGGTTATAAATAGGGACCTTCATTTCACTTCTACTCACTTCTATCTCTTGAAATCAAGCTTTCTTACCTTATTCTAGCTAAATTGTCCTCTTCTCACTACCCTTAACTTTCTAAATCTTCTTGCTATTCCTCTAATCTTTCAATGGCCTCATCTTCTCGTGCTAAGATCCCTACTAGAAGAAGATCTGCACCCTCATCTCGTCCTCGTCCTAATTCTGTAGAAGGATGAATTTCTGATACAGATGGCCAACAAGAATTTCTGACCTACTGGAAGGAACGTGCTATTATTTCTCCCAAGTTTCTTATTGGTGAGCAATTCATCAATAGGGGATTCAATTTTCCCAACCTTCTTGAAATTCAAGGAGTTCTTCCCTTCATCCAAATGCAAGGTACTTATTATCCTGACTTGGTTAGGGTATTTTACTCTAGATTTAAATTTAGAGATCAAATTGTTACTTCTAGAGTAAAGGGTGTCACCATTATTCTTGACGATGATATTTGGGAAAACGTCGCTCACTTTCCAATTAGAGAAGATGCTATTAACATTTATGGTGAGTTAGATGATTTTGACAGGTTTTTAGCTTACCGTTCTTTTCTGAGAAATCCCTCCATGGAGATTGGGCGTCTCCTTCATGCTGGACCTTTAAAGAAGGAAGAACGCATGATTCTACATCTAATTGTCTGGATCCTCTGTCCCCGGGCTACAAATCATGCTCAATGTTCTTCAATTGATCTTAGGATTATTCATGCCATAATGAATAATGAGCCCTTAGATTGGGGCGTTCTTGTCACCATGACCATGTTAAAAGTAAAACGTCATCCCACATTCAAAATTCCATATGCCTTACTTATCTCTCGTATTCTTGAATATAAAGGAGTGAATGTTGAAGGTGAACAAGCAGTTAGAACAAATAACTTGAACCGCATGCTGGACAACACATTGATTCAACTCCAAATGGTGCGAGTCAATGATATTTATGTTCACAAAGATGACGTTCATAATCAAGGTGATGCTAATGAAGATTCTGATGAAGATATGCCTCCTGCTGCTGAGTTTCCCTCTGATCAAATCCAAAGTGTTGGAACTTCCTCTACTCATCATGAAACTCGACAATCCATGGAAGACATGTTATCTGACATGAATCAGAGGATGCAGTCATTCTTCACTCTTTCTGGAGTACGACATGAGGAAATAATTCGCCGTATATCTGATGTAGATGATAAAGTGTGCCGCTTAGAAAATAGATTTGATGCACACTTTCATAGTGATGATAGTGAAGAATTTTAAAGTTGTTGTTTATTTCTTGTGATGTAATATTTTGACATTTCTGAAATAAAATGTGATGTTATTGCTTTGATTAAGGGGGAGTTTTCTCTAAATTATGCATATTTTGAGGGGGAGCTCTTATGATTGTTATTGCAGAGTTATTTTTTATTATAATCAAAATAGGGGGAGAAATAGTTAAAGCCTCTTATGAATTGCATTTAAATATTATCTGGTATGTTTAATGTGTTTGTTAGTATGACAGATAAAACAGGTTATTACAAGGTTTTAAAAGATAATTTTGATCATCATCAAAAAGGGGGAGATTGTTGAACATTCAAGGACTTGATGTTGCACTTGATGGACATGAAGATTGTTGATTTTGATGATGATTCAAGAACACAAAGACTTAGAGTGTTGAAGACTTGTTTTGTATTGTAATAACTCTGTTTCAATTAGATTGAGTCTGTAATATTAGAGTTTAAGATAGCCGGTACATAGTCTGCACCTTAGAAGCTTCAAAAAGCTCAAATTTATCATCCAGACTCGGCTTTAATCGATTAAATAGGGAAATAATCGATTAAAACAGTGAGAAAAATCATTTTCTGTAACAACTCACTGGTTTAATCGATTAAACCAACTTTTAATCGATTATCAGGCGGTTTAATCGATTAAAACCCCTTTTAATCGATTAAAACAGAGGTTTGGGTTCTGTTGATTCTTGGCTCTGTTTTAATCGATTAACACTTCATTTAATCGATTATTTCAGTCAGATTTTGATTTTTAACTTCAATTCAAACCTATTTTCGAAAACCCTATTTCCAAGAACCCTAATTTCGAAATCCCCAATTCCTAAACCCTAATTTCTCTACTTAAACTCTTCTATGACACTCAGAAAAAGAGAACAACCTTTTTCATACAAAAGTTAAGTGTTGTGAGTGCCAGAGAACTGTTTGTTGCAAGAAAAAAAGGCTTTCGAAACCTGGTGTGGGCTAGAAGCGATAAGAATCACTAAGTGGAGTTCTTAGTAGATTGTGTGTTGTGCCGTCTCTAGGGAAAGCTGTTCATCATCTCTTGTGGAGTTCAAGAGAGGTGTTTTCGTATCTTTATCTTTTCAATTGTAATCTGTTTGTAACAACTTGTTTATAGTGACAGCGTTAATCCTCTGTTTGAGTGATTAGCAACTGGACGTAGGGTCTTTTGATCCGAACCAGTATAAATCTCCTGTGTAAGACTCTATCCCTTTCTCTATTTACATTTACACAGTTTTTAATCGGTAAAATTTGGGAAAATTTTGAAAACCTAATTTTTATTAAGAAACCAATTCACCCCCCTCTTGGTTTTTGTCCGACCACGCAATCATTCCGCTGCGCGATTCTAACCGTTAGTCTATTGAGTGACTCATTCAAATATATGCACGTCTTCTGCTTTGCAACCACATACGATTGTAAGTGATTAAAATGTGACATGTAATCTTGCAATGAAGACACATCAACAATAAGCAAGTCATTAATACAAACAAATAAGCTACAATTCATAAAAAGTAAAATCTAAAAGAGTTACAAAATCTAACGGTAAAATTGTGCCACAAATAACACAATTCATAAAAATTCAATCCAATGTTCCTAAGCTTTCATAATTAAAGATAATATTACAATTTAACAAAATATTTAATTTGTATCTTCAATATCATTCACCATTCTCTTCTTCAATATAATCAAATCCAACCTACAATAAAATTATCTTTAAACTACAATAAAATTATCTTAGAAAAGTCTATGCAAACCAAATCTACCCAAGATCTTATATCTAACCACAAATATAAATCCACTCCCAAGAAAACCAAATATGTTCAGAAAATTGATAGTATTAATATGAAGCAAGTTACATTTACCAAAAATAGACTATAGCAAAAAAAACTAAAAACTTTTTTTAAAACAAAAAGGAGGGGTTTTCCACATCATATCACTCATAATTTATTTATGTATATCAAGCCTAATGCCCAATCTTGATAAAGGAGGAATACTGGACTTTGATCTACTAGAAGTCTCATTGGCACAATGACTAAAAGCTCAAAGAGAAGCCCAATTAGCATTGGGATAATGAAATCTGACAAAATATAGGGATTAATCACTTACAAGCAAATTCAGTTAGATGCAAAATCAAAGGGCCAGTTTCAGTAACATAACATAGAAGTGGAATCATCCTGACCCATATGGAAAGAAGTGCAGAACTCTTCACAAGAATGCCACACCATTTCCACACTTGGCCAAACAAAACAGCAGCTCTCCTTTTTCTTATTTGTTTAATTGAGTATCTAACTCTGACAACAACAGTCCAAATTACATAGCTTCCAATTATAAATGCACAGAGATATGTGAAAAGAAATAAGATTATAAACACATACAAAATTATAAAATTCAGTGATTGAAAGCTAGTTAAATCATTCACATACCATTACATTTAATGTCATGAGTTATGGGAAGACGAGGAATAGAATTAAAAAGTGTCCGTCCAAGTGAAATTGGTACAACTATAAAGTTTAAGATAAGCAGAGTCATCCCAAGCAATCACCAGTAAAAGAACAATGTGAAGCAAAGAGGCATAACTGCTATAGTTATAGCAAAATGTTTAATTAGACGGTGACATGGTAACTAACAATAGCTAAAACATGAATTTGCAAAGAAAATAATTACTACCATTTTCATGCACTGAGTTAACTAAATAAATAGGGAGAGTGCAATATATGATAATTCATAAATAATAGTTGTAGGATTTCAATTAGCAAGGAACTCACTCGGAGTCGGATTGCTCATCATTATCATAGTCCTCCCCAACATCAGTTCTCCCACTGTATTAATGATATTGTTCAAATCATCATCTTCAAATGGAACCAAACCCTGATCATGCACTCCAGCTTGTACTACTTGTAGCCTTTCCTGTTTATCTGACTCCCATTTTCTTGATTACCACTATCATTAGGTCTACAGAGTAAGAAATTAGTCAAACCAAGTGCTCAATTGGAGTTGTGCACTTGTAGGCTTCTAATCTACAGAAACAAAACAAGCCTCTATGTTTAGTGAGATATAGAGTGAGTTCAAATTCTTATTGCTAGTCTTAAACTCACTTTTTATTCACTTGCCTTCTCAAATTGTTCTAGTTTACTGATATGACTGATATTTAAATTGGTAGGATAAAACCTTTTTACATGTTCATTATGGATAGATTTTTAAACTCATTGTTGCTAATTAACAAGGATCACTTGGTGCTTTGTTTTTATTGAATATCATTAAAGGAGATGATTCTGCATTGTATCTAATCCCGTGGCTAGGACCATAAGTTAAACCTACTATCTCTACGTTTGAGGACTGGGTCCAATTGAAATGCAATCTGTCACCTGCTCAAATAATGTGATTTTATTTGGCATCATTAAGTAATTGTGAAATATAGAACTACAATAACACACACGGTAGGTAAGTGAATATTGCAATATAGTCATTACCATTGGTTATCATGGAGTTATATATCCCAACATATTTGGTGTTTTCTACATGGATTCCGTCGGTGTTGCGCTGAGTTTTGGTGAAGAAATGGAGCACTTATCAATCAGAACTCCTTGGCAGCCATCAAATTTCTTGTGAAACTGGGAACTATTTTGAATTTTAAGCCCATTCACCTTCAACTATGTCATCTACAAACAAAAAAGAGGGTAATTCCAAATTTATAAATACACTAATAGTTAGTATATTCATGAGCTGAATTCTCAAGAATAGTTTGGTTTAGTTTACTTACAGCAGGACCACCACATGGTCTTGACAAAGTTTTTCCATTGGGCCTCTGAAAGTGTCATCTTTTAAGTAGAAGCATTTAGTATATGTTTCCATTCAATTTTAAATAACTGCAACAACAAAAATGAAAGGAGAAAAAGAAAAAGGCATCAATACAATATGAAAAACAAACTACAAAAAACATGCTAAGTTGTTACAACCTCAAAATCTATACTGAAGAGGAGATAGAGAACATAGAATAAGAGGAAGCCACCCACCGCTCCAATAGAAACCAACAACTCAACAGCAGAAAAAGATCGCTTTTAGAAATCGAGAACCACAACATAATATCCAGTAGCTGTGACTCAGAACAGTCAAAGAATAACACTCATTTTCCACCGTCAACAAAAAAGCAAAACAAATTATTTCAAACAAAAAAAACTAAAATAAGTTCTTTAACACTCTCCCCAGTACCATCTAAAATCACAACCATCCATAGGAATAGAGGACAAGGAGACAAGAACAATTCAAATGACAGAACACAGAGGAACACGATTAACACTCGTCGCCGACGGGTGTGTGACGCAGGTCAATAACAATGCGAAGCAAAATAACGGATAGGCGAAACGAGGCAACGAAGGCACCACACAGCTCAACCACAGTCCGACAACCACAGTCAGGCAACAACGACGGCCGTAGAACTGTACAAATGATGAGTGTTGATTTCCTCCTTCGACGTTTGTTACTCGGCAACAAAAGACACCAATGAACTTATTCCCCGAGGGCTTCTTTCCCGTTTTTAAAATTTTGTGTAAAATATAAAATATAAAAATTTGTGTAAAATAAAATTTTAAGAATCAATATAAAATTAAAATATGGGTTCAATTCCAAATATTAGTAATCATATGTTCACATTTACAGTTGTCAAAATGATAATTTGGTGAACTTGACATGTTCTTATGGTTAAAAAAAATTGATCATTCTTATATTTTAAAAAAATATAAATAATTTGTAGTCTAATTTAATCTTATATTACATCAACTTTTATTTTTATTGAAAAATAATTTTTTTCATTAATATGTATATAACAAAATAATTATTAAAAAATATTTAAATAAAAAATAATTTAATATATAAATTATAAGATAATAAATTTATTTAATATTAAAATAAAAATTAAAACTTACTCTTTTTTATTATTAATTTTGTTTTAGTAATTAATTTATCTAAAATAATAATTAATCTTAACAATAAAATAAGTAGTTATTAGAGAATTACTCTTATATTTATTTTTAGTATAAGTTAATCATTTATCAAATTAATTGAGAATATATATTTACTTTTTAATAAAATAATATTATTTTTATTTAAAAAATAATTATTATACTATAAAATTGGTCAACTCAGTTTATAAATTAGTTGATCTTATTATTAGAATAAATCTAATTCAACTTAAGTTTCAATTTTTTTATTTAATTTAATTTATTTCTCAAACCTTAAAATCGATTTATCAAACTAAACTTATTTTCACACCTTCTCACATTAACTAAATTTTGTTATTGTCTTCAACTTTAAAATGTGTTCAACTTTAAAATGATATTAAGTAATGGTAAAAATTGTCTTTTATTTGTGAATATATGTAAGTGTTATATTTGCATGTGTTTTTCAATTAACTTAATGTTTACAGTAGAAAATGATTTATTATTGGATGTTCAATTAGTTGTTTTATATTCTTTTATTTAAGTGTTTTTCAATAAATCACTTTAATTATTATGTAGATTCTTTTTTAACTTTAATTTGCAAATAAGAACCTTTTTCAATTATAGAATCTTTATTATACTTAGACTACTTTATTATTATTAATCATTCAATAATCAATATAACTTGAATATCTATTAGTGATATTTCTTGTAAAACTTATACGTTTAATATAAAGTATAACATTTAAAGTAAATCCCAAGAAATATAAAAGTACAAGAAAAATAAATTAAAGGAAATTAAATATGTCATGGAAGTACATTATAAAAAGATAAATTTAATTCATTATCAAAGATAAAATAAAAATTTATAAAGAAACTCAATGAAAATGACGATTTAAATTATAAAGAACTCTATTAAAAATGTTTATTCTATACTCGTAGTGTTTATCATAATGTAAGTCTTGACACAATTTGACCATTACCCTTTTTACACTTACTTTCACCTTATTTACAATTTACCTAGAACCGCTAGAAAAAGAAAAATAAAACAAAACAAAATAAATAAAATAAAAAAAGGAGTTACTTTTTTTTTATAACAGACTCTCCTATTTTCTCGAGTCACCTATAGTACTTATAACATTCATATCATGTAATGGATTTGCAACTACCTTTGCATATCTCTCGCTTACATAAACTTCTTATCTCGATCATTCATCCTTCTTTACTCACGTAAAGATCTCTAGATGTTTTATTTGTTTCCATTATGTATCATTTATACAATTTTATTTCTTAATATCTCTAAGATTTCTATTTCTCTCTGTCTTTATATTTTGATGAATCTTTCTAGACATTCTTTTAATTCTTTTCTCGATTTGTCCTTAGTCTTCATTCATCTTACATCAACTTATTTATTAATTTATCATCAAATTGTGACTCTTTATTCGATTATATTATCTTTTCTTTTGTTAATTTTTCTAAGAACTCTTTTACCATTTATTTCTTATTTCTTAAATACTTTTTTATTAACTTTAATTTTTTAGTATATTTATCAATTCATTGTTTTTTTTTCAATTCTTTTCTATTATTCATTTAAAGCACCATCAACTCCCATACTTATATGTATCTTAATTTTTTTACCCTTTTAATTTCTACCATTTAACCTCAATTTCGTTCTTTTATTATCATTTTTCATTAACAACTTCAATATTATTTTCAACTCTTTCTTTCAATATTTATAAATTTGTTAGTAATTCTTACCAGTATTCTTGATTCAGTTTTTGTCAATTATAATTTCAATATTAGGATAAGAGAAGTTACACTCCAACCAAATAATTCATACCTTAATTTTTTTTCTTTCTACTACTACTACTACTATTATTATTATTATTATTATTATTATTATTATTATTATTATTATTATTATTATTATTATTATTATTTCTGCAACCAGAGTTGTTTGTGCGAGGCATGTCACGAAAAAAAAAAAAAAACCATTTTGAATTGTGTTTGATCCGACAACATTCATATTTACTCGTTTCTAAACAAGTCATAAAGACCCTTGATTGATGGTCATGACCAACGGATTAAAGACACAAGCGTATCTATGGGGATGACAAGTCCATGCTAAAGATGATATATATATATATATATATATATATATATATATATATATATATATATATATATATATATATATATATATATATATATATATATATATATATTCCCTGGTGGGAGGGAAACTTGGTGGCAACCACAAAAGTAATTTGCAGTAGGAAAAAATAATGCTTTTTTTCATCACATAAAAGGGAAGGTTCAACTTGTTTTATAGGTGGAAATAACTGGAGAGTGAAGATTTTAACAAGTCATAGAAACCCAAGCAAAGTTTAATTAAAAGATTTCTTGATTCGAGTGATTATAAAAAATGGCAAATAAATAATTAAAGTGGGTAATTGATTTTAAAAAAATAATGAATGATTATAAGAAGTACATAACAATTATTTTTTTATATAGTTGTTCAATTTCGTAATAAAAATGTTTTACATAAAGTGATTTATATTTAATTTTGGAAGTACATAACAATTATTTTAAACAATATTTTATTTTTAATTTTATTATTTGATAAAAACAAATCTCAATAGATAATAATAGTTTTGTAAAATTTATTACTAAAGAAAATAAATTTGGTAAATAACAATATTATTGTAAAAATTCAAGAAAATCAACTGAATTTTATTTTTATTGCTTTGTATGATTATATTATCAAACTACCGAAGACGGAAATTGTTTCTCTTAATAATTTACTAGAAAATTATAAAAAAAGAAAAAGTAATGATAGTGGTGTCACCTGTAATCATGTGTGAGAATGAGATGTTTGGCGGTGGATTTAAGGAACTTACACTCAATATTAAGACGTATAGCACGCAATTGAAGGTAAATTATTTAGTTACCCATAACTAAATAGATTTAATGGTTAAACTTGAAATTAAAATGGTATTAATAAATTTAAATAATTTTAAAGATATAAAGTAATTTTTGAAAAAAATATATAATATTATAATTTTATATTGTTAAAAATTTAAATAAAAATATATTTATAAATTCTTAATATTTACAATAAATATAAATTTTAAATAAAATTTATGTAACATATTTAAATTGAATTTTCATGATGTAATCAATATTTATTATAATAATAAATTTATGCGTAAAATAAATAACTAATATTTTAGGATAATTTTTATTTTTTTAGAAAATTAAAATTATTAATTTTTTAAATCAGTTTTTTATTCTTTTGGATTTTTAATTTTTCTATTTTAGAATAATAATAAATTCATTTCTAATAAATTTATGAGATATAAAGTGTATTAGTTGAGTTATACATGATTAATGACTTTCAAAATACTAACATATAAAAAAAAATCCACTTGAGAAGGTTTTTTACGATGGTCAAATAAGTAATAATATAACAGAATATAAAGAAAAAAGTTAAATTATATATGAAAAACAATACATTTTATTTATTATTATGTATATGATAATTAAGATGATAATATGGCACTCACGAGCTAACTTGTCAGCCTATCATAATATGACGGGTGGGTAATTTCAGTTCTTCTTTCGTTTTAGCCCGTCCCTGTTAATCTATCTGGCCAACCCACGTGAGCGGGATGGATTAGCTCGCGATCCGTTTTACTAATAACTATTTTTATTATGATACAATATAAAAAAACTCGGAAAGACAATATATAATATAATTTATTGAAAACACTGTCCTCTCTCAAAGACAAACCCCTTTCTCTCCTTTTTTCTCACTCTTCATCTTTTTCTTGCTCATCCTTTTTCATAAGATAAAAATCATATATATCTCATACATTTTTACTCTCATTTACATTTGTTACATATTTTTTTTACTATTACATACATGTATTTATTATTTTATAAATTTTATCATAATTTAATTGTTCTAAAATATAATTTATTAAAATAATATATCAATTTATATTATTATTTTAAAATATATATATTAAATGATTAACAACGATAATTTTATTATTAAATTAATTAAAAGATTTGATTTAAAATTAATAAAATAAAATAAAAAATATAATAGACTAATCTATTAACCCGTTCTTTAACGGGATGAATCGATACCTGTAGTCCATTGTAACTATAATAAGTAGCTGCTCCGACTTCATTTTTATCGGGTCAAAGGTGGGATCAACACAAATAGGACCACCTTACCTGGTTTTCATCCTAATCGTACTTTTATATTATTAAATAATAATATTTATTTTAATTTATATATATTAGTACTGAATATTTAATAATATTACATTTTATTTATTTTTTCCTAATTTTATATCAGGTGTACGTCAGACAAATCGAAATCGAGTCGGTAACAGAATTTATACACTACTAATTTTCACCGCATCAAACAAACAGGATAATAAATTACATTACATGAATGGGTTGAACTGATATTTTCCATGTGAGTGGAAACATTTTATAGTTTGAATTTTGGTGATACGTATATTATATTTTTATAATTATTACTTAGAATAACTACGTACAAAATCATTGTATCAATTAATTATGTTTATTGGCTCAAATTCATTAAAAATATATTTTTATTTATTTTATTATTAATTATCTTTATTTTATTATAATATTTTATATTAATTATTATTTTATGAACTATTAATTATTATATTTTTTATATTATATATCAGATCTCACTAAAAAGTAAACTTTATCTTATAATTCATTCTTTTATATATATATATATATATATATATATATATATATATATATATATATATATATAATTTTTTTGTTTAAAAGTTAATTTGAGCGTTAAAATATATTTTGCAAATGAACACCTACACTTTCATGAAAATTGTCTTTATAGTTTATTTAAAGATCAGTCAATCAACTTCATCTTTTTGTCTTACCGATCATCTTTAACTCAGTAATAATAGTTAAAAATTTGACATTTTATTTGATTATAATATTAATTAGTCTAATGAAATATAATATTAATTTTGATCTTTTATTATTTTTAATTTTATTGTTAATGATAAAATTACAAATGAAACAAATGGAATGAATCAAGAAATGAAAGAATTGTTAAAATACTATATTGATAATTGAACATATAGAGAGTTGAGGATCGATATTAAAAAAAAAAAGGGAATTGTAAGAAAAATATAAACTTAACATGATAAGTTGGAATGAATGGATCAAAAGTATATGTTGCAAATAATTAGGAAGTGTTATAAGGAACGTGACATTGAAAAAAATAGTTGAGGAATATATTGAAAAATAAAGTAACATAGTGTGATCAGTCTAATTAAAAGTTGAAGACATTGAGACTAATAATATAAATCGATAAAGATAGAAAATTGAGAGAAAGTAAAACAATTGACAAATATGTAAAGACAACTATTATTCCATTATGATATATATGTGTGAGTTGAAAGAACGAAGAGTAGTTACAATAAAATAACATATTTTTATTTACTTTATTTGATTATATTTTACTCTCATTTTAATTTATTTTAATAATTTTATTTTAACTGTTATATATAAGAAAGATACAAACAAAGTAAAATAAATGTAAAAAAAAGTGATGTTCAAATAAGAAGATTTCTATTCTAAAAAAATTATTATAAACAAAAAACAAACACATTTTTAACAAAGTTATTTGTAATTTACATTTTCATCTTAATTAACTTTTTCTACCAATTTCTATTTTATCTTTGAAATGAGTTAGATTTATTTTATTATCATTTACTTTTTTTATAATTTTATGTTTTCTGTAATTGTTTTTATTATTCTCGTATTTTATTTTAAATACTTTAAATTTATTGAAAATTAAAATTATGTGTCACGTATCTTTAATTGATATATATCGTGTTTTAATTATAAGGGATCGGTAGGAAACGAACCCACTAATATTTAAATGACTCACATACTCTAGAAATAAATTTGTTTAATTTACACTAAAAAATACATATAATAAATAATCATTCGGCCAAAGGGCGTGAGTAAATTATAAAATCATATATTAATGTGGCACATGTTAAGTTCGTGTCAATCTCAAGTCGGTTCCGGTCGAACATGACAGTGTTTGACTTTAACAGATAATATAGGTGAAAATTATAACGCCATGCATTATTTTCTATAAAATAAAATAATTTAAACTTATGCATTGTGCAAAAACTTTTATATTACCAAGGTATTCTCACTTTGGTCGTATAATTTATTCAAGGTATAAAATTGGTCTTTATAAATTTTTTTAATATTGAGCAATTTTGATATATTAAAATTAAGAGACTAAAATTAAATTTAATTAAAGTATAAAAAATAAAAAAAGTATGAAATTATTAAAATGTGTAAACATTTCGTTTGACATAAAATTTCTACGACGGAGCCGAATGGATTGGTGGTTACGTCTTCTTTTTCAACAAATACAGTCGGCACTTTCACAACCCAAGGAAAATGTTTTTTTCCTAATAAAAATGAGTTACTTGAATAATGGTATATGATTTGTAGTTGAGAAAATATCACCCCTCATAAAATAATTAGTACGAATTTTCATGGAAATTAAAGAAATGATCGTTTTATAGTCTTACATGCAGAACAATTGCCTCTATATATTACGCATTTCCTTCACACAAAGGCTATATGTTTAACTACCATAAAAACCTCCCGAGCTCTTCTCCATCTGAAACTTTTGGCTTCTTTGAGCTGTCTTCAACAGCACCACAAGTTTTGATGGCTGATGTTCTAAGGCCAAGACCAGCTTCATCTGTCCCTGTTTTCAGAGGTTCTAAAGTTGCCTTTAATATAGTCTATATCCAAGTGTTTAACATGGTAATAGAAACCAATCCTGTGCATGCCCTTGTTGCTTTCATCTTCTTTGTACTTCTTGGTTTTCTCCAAATCAGATATCCAGAAAATCCCACCCCATTTCAGCTTCATCCAAAGACCATGTGGCTTTCCATTGCTAGCTTTCTTCTTTATTGCTTAGCCTTCTTGGGTAGGCTCAAGTTTGGTATTAGGGTTCATCACTTTGACACCCTCGTGCACGTGTTTAGTTCGCTCTCGTTGATTTCCTTGGTTCTGCTCTTGCTACCTGACAAATGGGAATCATTAGGTTTCGTCTTGTACACATTGTGCTTCATTATTCATGTGATCACCATGTTCACAAGCCGTTTCAGAGAGATGTGGGTGAAACTTCAACAAATGAGGGGAGTGGCGCGTCCAGTTTTGCCAACCACTTCAATGGATTTGAATCAACTGAATTCATAGCTTGAAGATTGTACTTGTGTCTTTTTCTGATTCAGCTTCTGTTGTTGTATTATTTTTCTCAGTTCAAATGGTGACCGTTAAGAGTTATTATTCTTGTACACCAGAAGAGGAAACTATCTGCTATGCTGCATATGCTTCTATAGTTCATTACTCACTCCAAATATATTGTTATCTTCATTAGTGGATGAAATGTTTTATTTTGACTAGTTTACAATTATATTCTTCCACGTCTCCTTATATATATATATATATATATATATATATATATATATATATATATATATATATATATATATATATATATATATATATATATATATATATATATATATATATATATATTCTCTCAAATTTAGATATTTTTTCTTTTCATCTTCCAAATTAAAAATTATTCTTTTAATAGATGAATTCCCCAAAATATTCTTTTTCACCTTTTAGCATTAACAGTGTTACACTTGTTGCTAAATGATTAACAACAACATTCATATGAATAATGAAATGCATGCTTAAAACATTGATGTAAAAATTCATTTTTTAAAATATTTCTCGAAAATATTTGTTAAGTTTCTAACATTTGAATTAAATTTTATTTTATCCCAAATTTAAAAATTATTTTTAGTTCTAAAATATAAATTTGATATTTTAACCCTCAAATTTAAAATATTCTTTTAGTCATCCAAATTTTAAAATACTTTTTAAATATTTAAGTCTTCTAATATAAAGATAATATATTTTAATTAAAAAATTGATATAATTATTTTTTAATTAACATGTTTAAGTTGAGACTATTTTAATTATATTTGAAATATTTTTCATTCATTACAAGAAAATTACATATTAATTATAGTACATTATATATCTATACGGTAGTTAATTTTTCGTTAATACATTTTGCATCTTATTAACTATAAATTAGTTATGAAATAGTTCGTTGTCAAATTCAAGTAACTAATTATTTTTTCTATTTTGTAGCAAATTTTTTACTAATTTGTTGTTAAGTCCCTTTTTAATTTAAGTGATGAAGTGTTGTCTTCCATTAATTTGTAGTTGATCCCTTTTAATTTGTCTCTTGTTAACTCGTAGTTAAAATGACATTTCAAATATTTAAAATATAACTAAAATAATTTTTCAACTATAAATTACTATATCAACAACAAAATACTAGATCAACACAATTAAAGATACAAACAAAAGTTTTTTATTCTTGGAAGCATATCTTCATCCTCATTTTTTTAAATCAGATAATAAATCTTTATTAAAAGACTGCATTTGCATAAGTGTATGCATTTTTATTTATGTCTTCATTTGTGTTTGCATCCATGCTTGTATATTAATTTGTATTTGCAATTGTATTTTTATCTCGCTCTCGTAAATTAGATATTTATATAGTTAAGATAATTATTTCTTCAATAAGGATGAATATGAAACATTTAAAATAATGTCAAGATTCAAACTCTACCAATATCATAAATTCTACATTTTCTATGTTTCCCAACATCATAATCAATTATGGGATGTTTTAATGTATCTTCTTCGTATTTATTAGTCATAACAATTTTATATGATTTATAAATATACACACTTACAATGAATTTTTTTGCTTTGTTAGACATATATTCACCATCTTTTTTTTTCTTTTAACTTTGATATATAGTTCACCATAAAAAAAATGAGACATTTGTGCTCTTCATTTCAAGATTTATACAACAATATAAAATACAAACTAAATGAAATACATAACTTAATTGTTTAAATTTAAACATCACATTTATATTAATATAACATAAGGATTATCTAATATCAACATCAAACCTAATATTCAATTTATAATTACCACTCAATATTGATTAACAATTATATGATTTCAATCATATTATATTTACTTTACATATATTATAATAAGATCAAATGTGTAAACTACGATTGTCATTCTTTTTAAGTGTTGTCCAAAACTTTCTGAAACTGTATTGTGGCATTAGGCTTGACATCCCCCTGTTGGCCTTACCTGCAATAAACTTTTCTTTTCATTATTCTTTTGTCCATATGTCTACTAATTCATCCTATAGCTCAGTCTTTATACTTCTTGGTCCAAGATCTTTAAATCGTGAATATTATTTGGATTTCCCTTTTTCCTTATCTTAGCTCATAAGTTAGAATATTGATTCATGCATGTCATATTCCAAACTTTTCTTACCATATTCCTATCCTAAGTTGATATGAAACAATATTTATTATATACCAATATAAATTAAATAAATCTATTGCTTAATACAAATGTTAAAACAAAACTATTTCAATACTTTAACACAATAGTTACTAACTACAAAATTATTGAACAAATTTTCTTTCATATTAGTAGAATAATTTATCCAATTTGATTATAGATTAGGCATTCTCAAGATATAATATCTCCAATCACTAAATCAGGAACAAATCTCCTCTTACAATTTACAATAACATATATTTCAGCAATATAAAATTATTTATCTGTTAACCATATTTTATGACCTCTACCAAGAGGATGACACATATGTTTAAAAATATACAAAATTTTATTTTCACCACCACCATTATGTAAACTAGCACCACTCTCTCTACTCCGTATCAATAATAACACTAGTAAAGAATATAATAGTAAAATGAAATGCACAGTTATGAATGAAGATGCAGGGGAAGAATTTATTGCCTGATATTTGACACTATAGAAACATTTTAATGAGTCCTTCCACTCTCAAAGCGCTGCCTTTACCAACCATAACATTAAAGTTGTCAATTGGTTCAACTGAAAGTTTAAGATAGGAAGCAATTGGTTGTATAAAATTATCAGAACTCCCACTATCCAACATAATTTGTACTAGCAAGCCATGAATAACACCTTTAAATCTCATGTTGCAACTCCATCCGAACCTTTAAGGGCATTGAATGATAAATGTAGTTCTGGTTGAAGTTGAGACTTCATCGTGGTCTCTAATACACTCGCCTCCTAGTTTACCTCATCTGATAGTTTGTCGTCCTTTAAGTGCAACCAAAGATATTGTTTGTTAGGGAATCTGTGAGATGGTGAGCATTTTTTATCACAAGTGAAGCAGAGTCCTTTCTCTCTTCGTAATTGCACTTCCGCAGCAGGAGATAATTTCTTGACCATTGCCTTCGATGCTAAAGGAGTGGAGTATGGGTTTTTTAATAAGGGTGGTAATCTTGTGGTCTTAAGTGAGTGTGTCGTGGCATCTGGGGATGATTTTGTGTAAAAACTTTGGACCCAAAAAACTTCTGTTTGGTAACATATTTTTCTTCGAACAATTTTGTTAGTGATACACATCTCATCAACATTGTAGGTGCCTGGACCAAGACATAAACAGTCGAGTAGAGTCTATGTGGTAACCCCTTGAACACGATTGGTGAGGGCAGTGAGTTTAGCGTACTATTCTTGCACGGATCCTTCTTGTGTGAGTTTGAATAAATATGAGCGATGACATTCATAAGATGACCGTCCAAATTCCAATTCTAGCGCACGCATGAACGCAATCCAAGTTGAAAACGCATAATGTCGAGCTTGCATTTGAAACCATGTAACCACCTCTCTTTTTCCAAATGCATAGAGGCAATGAGCAAACGTTGTTCATCCGGTGTTTTATAATAATAAAAAAACTGCTCCGTCCTGAAAATCCATTGGAGCACGTCTGACCTATCAAACTTAGGAAAATCTAGTTTGACGTTTCTGACCTGGAATGACGGAGATGGAGAGGAAACCTACGACCCAATATCTATAGCGTGAATCGATTTCAAAATCGAATCCATCAAGGTTTCTAGTGTCTCAAAACGAGTAGAATCATTTCGTTGACGGTCATGAAGAGTGACAATAGAGTTCTTCAAGTCCTTATCCTTAACAACTACTATATTGGTTAATTGTTTAATATCCCCATCCATTCCTTCATGCGGGCCATCTCCCCTTGGAGTTCTTTCAATCTTGTATTCTCCGCCATGGAAGAGAATGAAAGCACCCATGTAAGCTAGTACCACTCTCTCTACACCGTATCAATAATAACACCAACAAAGCAAGTGGCGTAGACCATTATCTTAGTGACAAAATAATATATTATTAATAAATAATAAATATAAAATAATATATTATTAATAAATAATAAATAAATATAAAAGGAAGAAAGAAGATGAAAGGGTTAAAGGATAAAATTGTAGATATATATTTAAATATATTAAATTATCATTAAGTTTGAGGAAGACAAAGTCATAAATTACATGAGAGTTACAAAATTGAGGAGGGACTGAGAGGATAAAATTGTAAATATACAAATAAATATATTAAATGTTTATTAAGTTTAGGGGGGTCAAAATCATAAATTAGATGAGAGTTATAAAACTTTGGAGGGGTCATGACCCCCTCAGCTCCCAAGAAGATCAGCTAATAGGAAAAATGGAATGCACAGTTATGAACCAAAATGCAGGGGGAGAATTTATTGCCGGATATTTCTTATGAATCTCCATCAACAAAAAAGAAAATAGAGAATGTGAAAAAAAAATGCAAAATAAGAGAATGATTCTAATAATTCCCCCCTATTCTCTACTCTAACGACTTCCCTTATATACCCTTGCTATCTTGTCACAATCTTTCAACCAAAAACTTCTTTTCTTTGATTATACCACTCTTCTATTTTCATTGTTCTCCTCCTTGCTATCCTTTTAGCAATGGATTGCCTTTAACGGTCTCCAACTCATCTGCTCTTGCACCCTCATTACACATTATCATTATAAAAACTTGAGTACATCTTGTTTAAAAATAGGGATCAAAATACATAAAAATAAAATTAAAAATTTCTTTCAAAATATACGTTTTCAAATTTGACCTTATTTTGAACCTCTCTTAATAAGAAATATATTGTCTATATTGTCCAGGTTGTCCTCATTACACATGTTTTCAAAGGTTGTCCAGGTTGTCTATATTGTCTATATTGTCCAGGGATCAAAATATACGTTTTCAAAATAAATTTGACCTCATTACACATGTATCTTTGAAATAGATACATTTATCTATATTGTCCAGGTTGTCCAACCTTCCTTTTATATGAGAAATATATAATCAAATATTTCATTAAATCTGGTGTTTTTTTTTTCAAACATACAAATTGTTTAAATAATAAAAAATCCTACATTGTTCATTATAGAAACATGCAATGCAGTCACGCAAATCTATTTGCAAAATACTTAGTGTCAATTACATAAGACCAAGAAATTAAGTGAAGCAGGCTAGTTCTAGAGATAGATGATATCAGAGTCACAGTGACTCATCACTGCATTGGTTTGCCAGTTGCCATGATAAACCTACATTATACATTTTCACTATTAAGCATATTGTTATTTATTACTCTAGTTCACTATTGTTATTTATTAAGAGAATGACTCTAGTATTTCACTATTGTTATTTATTATTCTAAGGTCTAAAGCGGTCGTAGATACTTAATTATTATGGTTCTTTAAAAGCAAAAGTCAATAACCGTAAAAACTCATATGGTCATCTGAATAGTGCGAGGAAAAGACTTTTCACCTACTCAAATGCTCCACGTGATCAAGAAAAGTCCTCGTCCACTTTTATCCACTAACGCAACTCAGTCGACAATAGTTTCGTGGTAGCCACAAGATACAGAGATAGAAATGTCTGAAAGCAAAGGACACTATAAATAAACCTAAAAGCAAGAATGAACCAGTGACCGACTTTCTTGGAATTCAGCCTTGTAATTAGAGTATAATTAATATTTTTTTAATTTAATTTTCATTTAATATATTTATTTTTTATTTTATTTTATAATTTTTATATAATTTTAATCTTCATTACATAATAATAATTTAATATATTTATTTATATATTTATAACTTTTATTTTTTATATTTATTTATTATTTATTAATAATATATTATTTAATCTCAAAATTCAATAAGAAGGTCCGGTATCGGACATCAGCTAAACTAAATATGTTGCTAATATACCAACCCTAATACTCCGGACAGAGCGAAGATTGAAAGAAAAACTCATCTTTAGAGACAAAAGATGAAGGTACGTAAAGCAGTAAATTCTTAATCCCATCTTTAGGGCCGGAAGAGCAGTGACGGCAGTAGCGTCCAACAGAGGCGTAGCAGTGGCAGCAGCTAAAGTAGGCATAGTTGTGGTAAATGCAGGGTGCCCCAACGTTTAAGTTTTCAATTTGAGGATGAAAAAGTAATTGAAGCTGAAAACATATTATGAGAAACGGATAAGAAGAATAAATCTATATTTTTACTAAAAGAGTTATAAAACGTCCATAATTAAAAAAAAAATAAACTAAAGAAGTTTATAATAAATATTAAAATATGATAATTAATTTCATTTTGTTTCTTAAAAATATAATTTGTAAGAAAATTTATAAAAGATATTATTTATTAAAATGTCTGCCATTTATTTCAGTATTGTTAAATATTTCTTGAAAATTTATATTTATAAAAAATTGTTACAAAATCATTTTAATTTTTTATTAATTTTCTTGCAAATTTATATTTTTAAAAATATATATTTAATTAATATATTTACAGTAAATTTGAAAAATTTTGCAAATAATTTTTTTTAAAATTTGTCATTATTTCTTATGGATATTAAAAGGAAAACATAATTATTTTTTAGTAATAATTATATGTAAAAAACTTTACAAGTATTATTTGCATATAATATTTTTGTAAAAAAAATTATAAAAAATAAATAACTTTTTAAGTAGATAGTTGACTTATATATGTGAAGGATATACGAAGAAATCTATAATAAATTTAGAAGAACTATTAAGAGAATATTCTCTTACACTCTTTATTCTTTTAATTTGATATTTATAACAAACTTGCAATGAATTTGGTACAACTTAATAATAATATATTATGTAATTTAATTAGAAAATAGTTTGAAAAAAATAATATAACTAAAATTAAAATTTTATTTTTCAATTATTCTATTATTCATAATGAAGGGTTAATGATAAAAAAAAATTTAGCTAAATTTTTTTAATGAGAGGATAGCTAAAAAAATTAGTCTTTTAACTATGTTACTACAAGTTAATTATAACTTTATTTATTCCTTATTCAATCATCAATTAATTAAAAATTAATAAAAAATAAATTATATAACAAATTTTGCTGTTAAATAGTGATTATTCCCCTCTCTTTAGTAGTGGTACTGCTGTATTACCATCAATGAGAGACTACACAATTGAAGGAAAAAATTTCATTTTAAATTTCATATTTGCTTAAGTGAATTAAAAGCAGAAAGTTGGTAAGATAAGTTTTTTAAAAAATTAAGCAAGGACTAGACTAATTATATCAAACTTAAATAAAACATCTCATCTTCAAACAAAAAAAAACGACAAAGATCACGTTGTTGCAAAGTTTAATCACACAATATATACATGGTATGTAAGTCTATTTTACCAGTTAAAAAAAAAAAAAAAACTTAACCTAAACCATTCATTATATACACACACGTTACACGTAAGGAATATTTTATCCTGCGTTTCACGTTTGAGTTATTTAAAAATTATTTAAAATTAAAAAAAAATATTTTTATAAATAATTTTAATCAAATTTTAAATCATTTATCTATACTATTTATAATAAAATATTCAATTTTATTTATAAACAATTTTTATTAAAAACACCCGGGATACTTTAAAAATAATTTGACATTTATTTTTATTTATACTCCATAAAACATTGGCACAACTGCATTGAGTTTCTTTTTTTTTTCTACCAACCAATTCCTCATTCCCAAATTATCTCTACAAATTAATCATAGACACCACTATATTAATCATCTTTAATTACAAATTAATTATTATAATTATATTTTGTAACATCTCAATTAATATTATCTTATCCTAAAAACATTATCTTATCTCTTTAAGAGATAATGATTAAAGTAATAAATAAAAAATAATAATAAAATCCTATCCTATCTCTTGCATTAAATGCAAGTAAAAAAAATAATAATAATAAATATTTATTTATGATTATAAATAAGGGTTACTGGGAAGGAGAAATGAAGAAGAAGAAGAAAAAAAAGACAGAGAGAAGAAGAGAGGGAGAGGAAGGAGAGAGAGGAAGAGAAAGAAAAAAGAGAGAAAAAGGAAGGGAGAAGAAGAAAAGGAGAGAAAGATAAGTCATCTCTGCAAAATTTTGGTACATCATCTTTACTTCTTAAGGTAGGGGAGGAGAATATTATCATTAAATCTATTTTATTTTGCTTATAATTGTAGAGTGAGATGTCTCTAACCTCATTCTATTTATTTAGTTATTTGTTTATTTATCTCTAATAACGTAATGATCCTATTTTAATTATTTTCAGTTATGTACTAGTCATCTTTATTTATTTATTTTATCTCCAATTTTGTATTGGTCCTATTTTAGTTATCTCCAGTTATGTACTGGTCCTCTTTATTTATTTATTTTATCTCTCCAGTCTTGTACTTGTCCTATTTTAATTATCTCCAGTTATGTATCTGGTCCTGTTTGTTTACTTTATTTTATCTCTAATAATGCAGCTGATCCTATTTATTAATTTATATAGTTATATTATTCAATTATAATAATATTTATTTGTGAAGATTTGATGATATTGTAGATGGATGTTGGACCTTGGGGATTTAAATGAGTAAATATCCTTGTGAGAGTGATTAAAATTGAGCTCATTTATCATGACTAGTCACTACAAATTTAATTTAAATCTTCAAAAAATAGAATGTGTTGAGGAAGTTGAAACATATATATATATATATATATATATATATATATATATATATATATATATCTATATATTATAAGATTGTATTATTGTAAATGATAAATGTTCTCACTCCCTATTGTGATCTTTTGTGCATGTTTTATTTAAACACCAATTTAAGTAGATGGAGGCGCCAAATATTCCAAATCCCTTTTACGCAAGCATCATTGCCTTCTTTCCAGGAACTACTTGGAACACGAATGTTATAGACAACTCGGTTACTTTTATAGGGACAGGATTTTCAATAATAACATTTGTATCCGATGTGGAAAATCCCATTATGTTAGATGTGCCAGGTAGTGGTTACCTTTTGTATGCCTCTTACCTTTTTCCAAAACCCCTTAATCAGTTTGTTTCCACCGGCAATGTAGATACTTGTAAAATTGTAGAAAAAAAATAGAAGGAATCAAAAATAAAATTCCTTCTTCTTTTGTATATCTTATATATATATATATATATATATATATATATATATATATATATATATATATATATATATATATATATATATATATATAGTGATGTAAATTACTTTTACATATATGTATATTTTTTATCTGCTACTCTTATACAAATAATAATAATAAGAAAAAAAATGTCACATTAAATGGTATCGAGCAACATTTCATGTGTGACCTGTGAAATGAGTATATTCCGATATCTTATGAATCCTAACTTATATAATTCCAGATGGAAAATAATAGAAGGAACAACGAGTTGACAGAAGCGGTACAAGCTATCTGAGACATGGACGTTGCATTATTAAGGAACCAAAGACCTAAAGGAACTAATGGATCACAAGGTTTAGTTGAATTTAGGAGAGACATACCTCCGCAATTTTCTGGAGGTTATAACCCAGAAAAGGCTGAATTATGGATTAAAGAATTGGAAAAAATATTTCAAGTTATGAATTGTTTTGATGACCAAAAGGTGAATTATGCCGTGTTTATGTTGATAGGAGAGGCTGAATATTGGTGGGATACTACTAGAAGATTACTAGAAGGAGGAAGAATAATCATTACTTGGGAAGTGTTTAGAACAAAATTTTTAGAAAAATATTTTCCCAATGATGTGAGAAGAGCGAAAGAAATAGAGTTTATGCAATTAAAACAAGGAAGTATGACAGTAGGAGAATATGCCTCTAAATTTGAAGAGATAGGAAAATACTTTGCATTCTTTTATCACCCTGATGAAAGAATGAAGTGTATAAAATTTGAAAATGGACTTAGGCCCGAATTGAGAAAAGCGGTAGGAATACTAGAAATTTCTGACTTTCCTACGCTTATTCATAAATGCAGATTTTTGGAAGATTTTGAAAATCATCAAAATAGTAAACCAAAATCTTTTGGACCCCAGCATAATAAAAGGAGACAAAATGAAGAAAAACCTTACAACCGCCCCCACTGGAGATCCCAACCCAATCAATTTTCTGCAGGAAATTTTAATAACCGTATAAATAATCATCTCAAGTGTTTTAAGTGTGGACAAGATCATTATGCTAAAGATTGTCATCTTAAAGGACCTGTCTGTTTCAAGTGTGGGAAACTGAAACACTTGGTGGATTTGATGAAGACATAGATATAACTTAGGTTGTGGGTGTGTAGATGATTAGGTTTTTAAGTTTAAGCACTTAATCTCTTGATAGGCCATTATATTTTGTGATAAGCACCTTAAAATATTGCATATCATTGAAAATCATTTTTCTGCATGAAAAACTAACATCAAAGTATTAAAAGAACAAACTAAGTTTTTCAATCTGTTGAAAAGGATTTTCAATATGTTAAAATCACTTAAAAGAATAAGTGGTCATACATAGTCGTATTTTCAATTGATTGATTCGCGGAATCAACAAGTTAAAATAACTCAATGAATTTTTCAATATCAAAGTTTCGCATTTTCAATCTGTTGAAATGATTTTTTAATCTGTTGAAACAGAAAGACTATTTTTTCAGTCTAAGAGTTTTTCAGAAAATCAATCTGTTGAAATAATTTTTAATCTGTTAAAACAGAGAGGCTATTTTTTTAACTAAGTGTTTTCAGGATTTCAATCTGTTAAAATGATTTTTAATCGATTTAAACAGAGAACTGTCATTTTTCATAAAGCTGTTTTAATCCATTAAAAACTCGAATCAATCGATTGAATGGAGCTTTAAATGAAATCAATCGATTGAATCGATGTTTTAATCGATTGAAATAATATTCGATCGATCATAGTTTCATTCGATCGATCATAACTTCGATACGATCGATCATAGTTTTATTCGATCGATCATAACTTCGATCCGATCGATCATAGTTTCATTCTAATCGATCATAACTCGGTCTGATCGATCATACTTAAGTTCTAATCGATCAGAGTCTCTTCTAAGCTGTTTTACTTTAATCTAATCGATCTTTTGACTCTCGAAACGAGTTTTTGACGGTTGGAACATTCTGATTCTATGCTTTACTCTATATATACGAAATTGATCTATCTTTTGATACACACACAAACAATACACTACTTGAGAAAACTTGTGAAATCAATCTGTGAAACTTTCATACGTGACTTTCTCGCATTCAAGAATCTTTTTCATATCATAAGGTGCTTGTGATAAGAATTGTGGTCAATCAAAGAGAGAAAGTGCTTGTTAGAATTTGTTACGGACAATTAGAACTTCAAGTCCAGGTTTTTTCTTTCCATACTCTTTTGTAAAAGTGTGATTGTGCATGTTGGATTGTGATCTGCACTTGGTACGATAGCTCGGGTTTGGTTCTTGGGTGGTTTTCAAGATTCTGTCTTTTGGGTTTGCAAGATAGTTCTTGGGGTAGATTGGTGAGTATCTACTTGGTTGTAAATTTTCACTTGGTATTAGTGAAACTTGACTGGTTTGTCAAGAACTGGATGTAGCTCTAGATTAGAGTGAACCGAGTATAAATTTGTGTGTTAATATTCTTCTTTCATCTCTTTTATTTTACTGTCAATAAACTTGCTTGTGTTTAAACCAAACTACCTTCGCAAAGATTGAATAAAGATAACTCATTCTTCCAAAAGAAAGTAAGTTTTGCGAAAAAGTTTTAAAGTTCAATTCACCCCCCTCTTGAACTCAACCATTAATTCTTTCAATTGGTACCGGAGCTGGTTCTTGTAAGTTACTCAAGTAATCGGTCCAATGGGCGAGGGAAAGATGACTTTTTCGAAGGAGCCTCCATAAACGAGGCCTCCACTTTTTTCGGTGTGAATTATTCTTTACGGAAGGTTAGAATGAAAATATTTATTGAATCTCTTGATAGAGGCATTTGGGAAACAATTGTTAATGGTCCTTACAAACCAACTCATACTTGTAGATGGTAAAGTAGTCGAAAAAGATTGGGCTGAATTAAGCTGATGTAGAAAATAGGAGAGTCCAATATGATTATACTTGCAAAAAATATTATTACCTCTGCTTTAAATCTTGATGAGTTTTTCGGGGTGTCTCGGTGTGCCTCTGCCAAAGAGATGTGGGAAATTTTAGAGGTCACACATGAAGGAACATCGATGTGAAAAGGGCAAGAAAGCATGAGTTAATCGGGGACTATGAGTTGTTTAAAATGCGGCAAGGAGAAACAATTGCGGATGTGCGAGAAAAGGTTCACGCACATAGTCAATCATCTAATTGGGTTAGGAAAGACTTTTGACAAAGAAGAGTTGAACATCAAAATCTTAAAGTGTTTGGACAGAACGTGGCAACCAAAGGTGACGGCTATATCGGAATCAAGAGACTTGAGTCGAAATGTCTACCGCTTCACTTTTTGGTAAGTTGAGGGAACATGAGTTGGAAATCAATCGGTTCAAAGAACAAGAGAATGCAGAAAAGAAAAGTAGAAATATTGTTCTCAAGACGATTGAAGAAAACAGTGAATCTGAAGAAGATGAATCGAGAGAACTGACTTTGTTGGTTAAGAAATTTGGGAAATTTCTTAGAAGAAAGAAACGAACCGGCCAAGTAAAAAGGTACAATGATAAAAAGACTGAATCTGTTCAAAATAATATTACTTGTTATTCTTGTGGTAAACAGGGTCACATAAAGAGTGATTGTCCGGAAAAGACCAAGAATCGGAACAAGAAAGAATCAAGATACAAAGGGAAAAAGGCCTATATAGCCTGGCAAGACAATGATTCATCTTCCAGCTACGAATCCGGAAGTGAAGAGGTGAACTCGTGTTTGATGGTCAGTTGTGAATCCTCTTCATCACATGTAAGTTCAACTCCTACGAGAAAATGAAATGAATTACAGACACATTACTGAATGCTTTCAATGAAATGCATAGTGAAGCCAGAAATTTATCTCATACAAATAATCGGTTGAAAGGTTTAAATAAGCTGGTTAGAAAATAGAGTTAAAGTTACGGAAAATGAACTATTAGAAAGCAAAACAGATTTAGAACATCTAGATATTATCTATTCATTTGCGGATAATGTTGTTGTTAATAAGAATTGTGAAAAGTGTATTGTTTTACAAAATAAGGTTGATCACTTGACTAAAACCTTGACAAAATTTACTCAAGGTAAAGAGAATTTAGATGCACTTCTTGGGTCTCAAAACTGTGTGTTTGAACATTACGGAATCGGGTACAAACCTAAGAATGGGGTAAAAACTAAAAAATATTTGAACTTCTTTTCATACAGAAAAACAACGAGCATCCCCTTTCTCATCTTGTCATTACTGCATGAAGAAAGGACATACTATAAAATTTTGTCATGCTAGAAAATATTTTGTGCCGCAAGGTAGGAAGAGATGGGTTCCAAAACATGTTAAACGGAAAATTTGACTCCTAAGGACCCAAAATACGAAAGGGTACCAAATACTTGATGTTTGATCTTTCAGGAACAGCAACAAGAGTCCCTTTGGTACCTAGACAGCGGATGCTCAAGGCACATGACGAGGTGACATTTCAAAATTCCGAAAGCTGAAATTGAAGAATGGAGGTCATGTGACTTATGGAGACAACAACAAAGGAAGAATTCTAGGTTCTGGAGATATTGGAGATAGTAAATCAGTAACCATTCACAATGTTCTTCTTGTTGAAGGTCTCAAGCACAATCCGATAAGCATAAGTCGGTTATGTGATCTTGGTCACAAAGTCATTTTCAAACCGAGAAAAGTGCCTTATCCGTGAGCCGGAATCGACACGGTAATGTTGGTAGGTAAGAGGTTAAACAACATATACATGTTAGATATCAAACGAGTCTATATCATCTCAAAGTTGTTTTCTTACTAAAGAAGAAGAATCTTGGTTGTGGCATAGAAGGCTTGCTCATATACATCTTAACCATCTTGACAAGCTGATTTCAAAAGAATTAGTTTACAGGTCGCCTAAGCTTCAAATCTTGAAAGACAAAATCTGTGAAGCTTGTTTGAAAGGCAAACAAACTAGAAAATCTTTTTCAAACAAAAACATTGTTTCAACTTCTAAACCTTTGGAGCTGCTTCACATGGATTTGGTTGGTCCTTCAAGGAATAAAAGCCTAGGTGGTAATCTTTATATCATGGTAATTGTTGATGATTTTTCAGATTTACCTGGACTATTTTTCTTAAAGCCAAATCGATTCTTACAAATCTTTCAAAAAGCTTGCCAAGGTTTTACATAATGAAAAAGGATATTTCATTACATCTATTCAAAGTGACAATGATGGAGAATTTGTAAATGAAAAATTTGAATCTTTTTGTGAAAAGTTTGGCATAAAACACAATTTTTCTGCTCCAAGAACTCCTCAACAGAACGGTGTTGTGGAAAGAAAGAACAGATCCATTGTGGAACTTGCTAGAACAATGTTGTGTGAAAATTCTTTACCTAAATACTTTTGGGCAAATGCGATAAACACTTGCTTGTCATGTTTTGAATAGAGTCTTGATTAGACCCATGCTTAAGAAAACCCCATATGAAGCTGTATAAAGGAAGAAAACCCAACATAAACTATTTCGGGGTTTTTGGATGTACATGTTTTGTTTTAAACAATGGGAAAGAAAATATTGGCAAGTTTGATGAGAAATCGACAAAGGAATTTTTCTTGGTTACTCAACTCACGGCCATGCATATAGAGTTTACAATTTAAGATTGAAATCAGTTGAAGAATCGAGTACATGTTGTGTTTAATGAGTCTCCTCTAGTGGTGCGAGAATAGAACAACGAGTACTGTAGATGAAGAAGAATTAAGCGATAATTCTTATCGGTTGAAACATGCCGAAACACGGATCGATGTACTTGTTGAAGAAGATGATCCATCGGTGGACCCTGCAAAGGCTGAGTCACCAACAAATGCGAAGAACGGGAAGAAGATGTTCGGAAGAGCTTCCTAAAGAGTGGATTGTCCCAAGAGATCTCTCTCTAGACAATGTCATCGGGCAAATTAATAAGGGAGTATCTACTAGACATTCTCTTAACCAATTCTGTAATCATATGGCATTCATTTCACAAATAGAGCCTAAGACATTTAAAGAAGCATTAAATGATGAATACTGGGTTAGTGCCATGCATGATGAGCTTAGTCAATTTGAAAGAAATAACGTGTGGGAATTAGTTCCTAAAATCAAAGATATCAATGTAATTGGTACTAAGTGGGTATTCAAAAACAAGCTAGATGAACACAGCATTATTACTAGAAATAAAGCTAGGTTGGTAGCCAAAGGGTATAACCAACAAGAGGGTATCGATTTTGATGAAACCTTTGCACCTGTAGCTAGACTTGAAGCTGTCAGATTATTATTAGCTTATGCCTGTATAAGTGGTTTCAGATTATTACAGATGGATGTAAAGAGTGCCTTTCTTAATGGACTCATCAATGAAGAAGTGTATGTTTCTCAACCTCCTGGGTTTGAAGATCACAAGCATCCTGACCATGTCTACAAATTGAAAAAGGCCCTTTATGGTTTAAAGCAAGCACCTAGACAATGGTATGAGAGGTTAAGTAACTTCTTAATTGATCAAGGGTACAAGCGAGGTGAGGTTGATAAAACTCTATTCATTAAGAAATCTGAACTGACATTATTCAGTGCGGGTGTATGTGGATGATATCATTTTCGGTTCCACTAATAATGCCATGTGTAATAAGTTTGTAAAAGAAATGCAAAGTGAATTTGAAATGTCTATGATGGGAGAATTGAATTTCTTCCTTGGTCTCCGGGTTAAACAATTAAGAAATGGCATTTTTCTTAGCCAATCTAAATACTTGCAATGAATTGTTAAAGAAATTTGATATGCACAATTGCAAGGAATCCTCTACACCCATGTCTACTAACTGTTGTCTAGACTTAGATGAAAAAGGAAAACCTATTGATCAAACTAAATATAGAGGTTTGATTGGTTCACTACTATATCTAGCTGCTAGTAGACCGACATTATGTTTAGTGTATGCCTTTGTGCAAGATTTCGAGGCAAATCCAAAGGAATCACATCTTACCGCTGCCAAAAGGATTCCGAAGTACCTTAAGGGAACAGTTAATGTTGGACTATGGTATCCTGAAGGTGCATCCCTTAAACTTGTTGGATTTTCGATTCGACTTTGCGGGATGTAGATTGGACGAGAAAAAGTACCTCCGGTACTTGTCATTTCTTGGGAGCGAGTCTTATATCGTGGCACGACAAAAAGCAAGTGTGTGTTGCTTTGTCAACTGCGAAAGCTGAATACATTGCGGTTAGGAGCTGTTGTGCTCAAAGCATCTACCTCAAGCAACAACTGACAGATTATGGAGTAACTCTAAACAAGGTACCTCTGGTTTGTGACAATACTAGTGCAATAAACTTAACTAAGAATCCTATTCAACACTCTAGAACTAAGCATATTGAAATTAGACATCACTTTATTAGAGAACACGTATCTAGGGGTGATTGTGAGATTTTATTCGTTGAATGCGAAAAACAGTTAGCTGATTTATTCACTAAACCACTTCCTAGAGATAGACTTAATATGCTTAGGACTGAATTAGGAATTCTAGATATATCTAGTATTGCATAAGCTGATTCGTTACGGTGATTGTATGCTTTTTAACGAGTGATAACAAGTTCAATCGATTAATAATTGCATGAATAACTTGATATTATTTGTTTCAATCGATTGAAATTGTGAAATAATCTGTTGATTTTCTGATTCTTACTCAGTGATATTGATGTGTTATTAGTTCAATCGATTAGATAAGCTTTTAATCGGTTTATTTCATTAACCTTGTAGCTCTGCATACTTTCTTCTATAAATCAATCGATTAAATCTTCGATTCAATCGATTGAATTCACTTATGGTACTCTGCATGCTTGTCTCTTACAATAACAATCGATTTAATTCTCGATTCAATCGGTTTATTTTACTTCTGAGTATCTGCGATTACAAAATCAATTGGTTTCACGGAATATCAATTGATTATTTTTTTTGGCTAGTTGTATGTACTTTGTCTCTAAACAATTTCTGCAGAGTGGATTGAATGCATTTACAACAAGATAAACTTCAACTACTCTCTTAAATATCAAAGATATCCAATAAAAGTTGATTGACTCTGATTGGATATCAGATGTGAGGGTAATTAAAGTGTACAGTAGCAATTCTCTCTCCTCCTTTATCTTCACTGCGCAGAAACAATAAATCAGTAAAGACAAAAAAATTTTTTGAAGCTGAAAGGTTTGTGTATTCTTATTCCTGTAGTATTTTTTTTCTTCTTTGAACTTTCTCTTTTCTCGGTTCTTCTCTGTTCTGCTCATCCCAAAAATCAAGTATGCTCAAGCGCACAAAGTCTGGTAGGAAGAAGTCCAGCAGAGGCGAGTCTTCTACTGCAAGGCAAGAACAGAATGTTGGAGGAAGGATTGAGACTTGGTTCAATGGGGACCAAGAGAAAATGGATTTGTTTATCCATGAATTGAGCAGGAAGCAAGTCAACATTCCAAAGATGTTAAAATTTTCCTGGTTTGATGCTGAAGGATTCAGAGGCATTCGGAAGTTACTTGCAACATCAAAAACTTCGAAGTTTACGGAGTTGAATGGTAAGATTTACCCCGACTTAATTAAAGTCTTTTTCACTAACTTGTCCTTTGAAGGTTCCACTCTAATAACTCAAGTCAAAGGAGTAGACATTGAGATAACACCTAATGTCCGGAAGGAGGTTCGTTGGAATAAAGGATGTAGGTGTGAAAGTCACCAAAGGGTGTACTTCGGATGTTGAAGAATTTAATAAAGTTCGAGTATTTCCGCTCTTGCACTGAAGAATAGGCATGATTACGTAAGTTCATTCAACACTGGGAAGTTGAAAGCTGGAAGAAAGGATTCTCGCTTTCATCGTTTCTGGCAGCTCACACCTAAGGGAAGCAATCATGCGGTGCTAAACGAAGGAGATTTAGTATCGATGTACTTGCATTCACCACGGGATACGGGTGAACTGGGTCTTCGTCATCAAGGACCACATGATCAAAGCCAAGAGGCTAAGTGATTTCGGGTATCCTTATGCTATTCTGATTTCTAAGTTTTTAACACATTTTGGTGTTGATCCGGAAGGGGAACTTGTTGAAACTGTTCGACCAACAAATGAAATAAACAATTTTGTTCTTCACAAAATGGGATTCATCAAAATTGATGGTGAATGGATTTCCAAAGAAGAAGCTGGAAAAAGTGAAGAAAGTGAAGAAGAAGAGCAAGAGGAAGGAATCAACACCGATATTCCTGGAACTTCGCAACACGTCCATCCGATCCAATGGAAGAAGTGAACCCAATGGAGATGATTCCATACAATCCACCGCTTGACCAGTGGCACGCCTCGTCTCGGTTCGAAAGAACAATGTTACATCAAATGAGCGAGCTGCAATCGGACCAAAGGAGGCATATGGAGATGACTCGCTGCTCGAGGGCTCGGCGAGCATTATTTGGATGAAAATTTCATTGCAAGGTTCCAGCATATTGATAATCAACTAGAAGACATTTACAACGGAATTGTGGAGCTGCAATTCAATCAAGGCCCGGGGACGAATGAAGATTTTCTATGTTTACGCTATTCTATTTTCTTTTCCTTAGTTTTTAATGTTCTATTTTATATTAGGGGTACCCACGTGGCCCCATTGGACTGTAACTAAAACAATCTATTTGATGCGAGTCAAATAGGGGAGAAGTATTTTGCTTAAAGCGTCACTTACACACACACCACAAAATATATGTCTACGAGTCCGTTATTTTTGTTTTGCAGGTGCGGTGGTTATTTGTCTCCATCAAATAGGGGGAGATTGAAGCACTTGGTGGATTTGATGAAGACATAGATATAACTTAGGTTGTGGGTGTGTAGATGATTAGGTTTTTAAGTTTAAGCACTTAATCTCTTGATAGGCCATTATATTTTGTGATAAGCACCTTAAAATATTGCATATCATTGAAAATCATTTTTCTGCATGAAAAACTAACATCAAAGTATTAAAAGAACAAACTAAGTTTTTCAATCTGTTGAAAAGGATTTTCAATCTGTTAAAATCACTTAAAAGAATAAGTAGTCATACATAGTCGTATTTTCAATTGATTGATTCGCGGAATCAACAAGTTAAAATAACTCAATGAATTTTTCAATATCAAAGTTTCGCATTTTCAATCTGTTGAAATGATTTTTTAATCTGTTGAAACAGAAAGACTATTTTTTCAGTCTAAGAGTTTTTCAGAAAATCAATCTGTTGAAATAATTTTTAATCTGTTAAAACAGAGAGGCTATTTTTTTAACTAAGTGTTTTCGGGATTTCAATCTGTTAAAATGATTTTTAATCGATTTAAACAGAGAACTGTCATTTTTCATAAAGTTGTTTTAATCCATTAAAAACTCGAATCAATCGATTGAATGGAGCTTTAAATGAAATCAATCGATTGAATCGATGTTTTAATCGATTGAAATAATATTCGATCGATCATAGTTTCATTCTGATCGATCATAACTTCGATCTGATCGATCATAGTTTTATTCGATCGATCATAACTTCGATCTGATCGATCATAGTTTCATTCTAATCGATCATAACTCGGTCTGATCGATCATACTTAAGTTCTAATCGATCGAGTCTCTTCTAAACTGTTTTACTTTAATCTAATCGATCTTTTGACTCTCCGAAACGAGTTTTTGACGGTTGGAACATTCGATTCTATGCTTTACTCTATATATACAGAATTGATCTATCTTTTGATACACACACAAACAATACACTACTTGAGAAAACTTGTGAAATCAATCTGTGAAACTTTCATACGTGACTTTCTCCGCATTCAAGAATCTTTTTCATATCATAAGGTGCTTGTGATCAGAATTGTGGTCAATCAAAGAGAGAAAGTGCTTGTTAGAATTTGTTACGGACAATTAGAACTTCAAGTCCAGGTTTTTTTCTTTCCATACTCTTTTGTAAAAGTGTGATTGTGCAGGTTGGATTGTGATCTGCACTTGGTACGGTAACTGGGTTTGGTTACTGGGTGGTTTTCAAGATTCTGTCTTGTGGGTTTGCAAGATAGTTCTTGGGGTAGATTGGTGAGTATCTACTGGTTGTAAATTTTCACTTGGTATTAGTGAAACTTCACTGGTTTTTCAAGAACTGGATGTAGCTCTGGATTAGAGTGAACCAGTATAAATTTGTGTGTTAATATTCTTCTTTCATCTCTTTTATTTTCTGTCAATAAACTTGTTGTGTTTAAACCAAACTACCTTCGCAAAGATTGAATAAAGATAACTCATTCTTCCAAAAGAAAGTAAGTTTTGCGAAAAAGTTTTAAAGTTCAATTCACCCCCCCTCTTGAACTCAACCATTAATTCTTTCAGAAATCTGGTCATATATTCTTTGAATGTCGGCAACAAAAACCAAATTCTGATCCTTCTACACCAAAAAGAAGACATCCGACAACAGGAAGAGTATATACCATGAATGGAACTGAAGCTTCTCAGAATAATGATTTGATCCAAGGTATGTGTTTCATTAAAGGCAAAACTTTAAATATATTGTATGACTCAGGCGCAACTCATTCATTTATTTCCAATGATGATGTCCAACACCTTGAATTGCTGACTTCTTTTCTAGATACTAGTTTGATTGTTTCAACTCCTACAAGTAAGTCTGTAATCACCAATAAAATTTTTCTAGATTGTCCTTTGTTCGTTGAAAACAGAAAATTCCTTGTAAATTTAATTTGTCTACCTTTATCTCAATTATATGTAATCCTGGGTATGGACTGGTTATCTTTCAATCAAGTCCTTCTAAATTGTGCAGAAAAATCAGTAATATTTTCAAATTCTGAAAATCTTTTGAGTTTCTCTACCAACTCAGTAAATGAGTCTTTGAAGAAAAAAATTCAAGGATATTTGTTACTATCTTCTATGGAAGTAAACGAGGAAGTCGATTTGAAAAAATTAGCAGTTGTTCAAAATTTTCCTGAAGTTTTTCCTGATGATATTCCTGGTTTACCACCTAACAGAGAGATTGAATTTTCAATAAATTTAATGCTTGGAACTGGACCAATTTCTATGGCACCATATAGGATGTCCCCTTTTGAACTGACATAACTGAAGAAACAATTAGAAGAATTACTTGAGAAACAATTTGTTCGTCCTAGTGTATCACCTTGGGGAGCCCCTGTTTTATTAGTTAAGAAGAAAGATGACAACTTTAGGTTGTGCGTAGATTATCGTCAGTTAAATAAATTCACCATAAAGAATAAATACCCTCTTCCAAGAATAGATGATTTGTTAGATCAATTAAGAGGAACTTCCGTATTTTCTAAAATAGATTTAAGATCAGGATATCACCAAATTAGAGTAAAGGCAGAAGATGCACAAAAAATGGCATTTAGAACTAGCTATGGTCATTATGAATATCAAGTGATGCCTTTTGATGTGACCAATGCTCCTGCAATATTCATGGATTATATGAATAGGATTTTTCGTCCATTTTTAGATCATTTTGTTATGATTTTTATAGATGACATTCTTATTTATTCTAAAACTTTTGAAGATCATGCGGACAACCTTCAAGTTGTTCTTCAAATTTTGAAAGATAAACAATTATATGCTAAATTGTCTAAGTGTGAATTTTGGTTAAAAGAAGTGAAATTTTTAGGTCATGTGATTTCCAAAAATGGAGTGTTAGTAGACCCAACTAAGGTAGAAGCAATTCTACAATGGGATCCACCAAAAACAGTGACTGAGATTCGTAGTTTCTTGGGTTTGACTGGATATTATAGGAGATTCATTGAAGCATTTTCCAAAATGGTTATGCCTTTAACCCAACTCACCAAGAAAGGTCGATCTTTTGAATGGACAGAAAAATGCGAAAATAGTTTTCAAGAACTTAAGAAAAGATTAACCACTTCCCCTGTACTAGCATTACCTAACCCAATTGGACATTTTGTGATATTTTGTGATGCTTCCAAAATGGGATTAGGATGTGTTCTTATGCAAGATAGAAGGGTAGTTGCATATGCCTCAAGACAATTAAGAACACATGAGAAAAATTATCCAACTCATGATCTAGAACTAGCCGCCATCGTTTTTGCACTCAAAATATGGAGACATTATGTGTATGGTGGTAAGTTTGAGGTTTTTACTGATCATAAAAGTATTAAATACTTGTTTGATAAAAAATAGTTAAATATGAGACAAAGAAGATGGATGAAATTTTTGAAAGATTATGATTTTGAATTACATTACCATCCAGGAAAGACAAATGTAGTAGCAGACGCTTTAAGTAGAAAATCTTTACATGTCTCTTCCCTTATGATTCACGAGAAGAGTCTGCTAGAAGAGTTCAGAAATATGAATTTATCAAATACCATGAACCCTGATAGAATAAAATTAAACTTAACTCAGATTACTAGTGGATTACAAAGACAAATTCAAGAGGCTCAAGTAGTTGATGAATTTATGCAAAAGAAAAAGAAGTTGATAGGACAAAAGAATGGAGAAAAATTTGGCATAGATAAAGCAGGAATTTTAAGATTTAGTGGTAGGATATGTGTGCCTAATAATGTAGAGATTAGAAAGCTGATTTTAGATGAAGCACATAAGAGTAAATTGAGCATACGTCCAGGAAGAACAAAAATGTATCAAGATCTTAAGAAAATATTTTGGTGGCCTAAAATGAAGAAGCAAGTGGCACAATATGTAACATCATGCTTAGTTTGTCAAAAAGCTAAGATAGAACATCAAAGGCCTGCAGGAATGCTACAATATTTAGACATACCTGAGTGGAAATGGGATAGTATTGCAATGGACTTTATAGTTGGTTTACCACGAACAATTCAAAAATTTGATTCCATATGGGTTATCGTGGATAGGTTGACAAAGTTTGCTCATTTTCTACCCATTAATATCAGGTGTTCATTGGAAAAACTGACTGAATTGTACATAAAAGAAATTGTGAGGTTACATGGAGTTCCATCTAGTATTATTTCTGACCGGGATCCTAGGTTTACTTCTAAATTTTGGGGAAGCCTACATCAAGCCTTAGGAACTAAGCTTCATCTTAGCTCAGCTTATCATCCTCAAACTGATGGACAATCAGAAAGAACCATTCAGTCCTTGGAAGATTTGTTGAGAGCATGTGTGTTAGAAGATTCTGGTAGCTGGGACCGATACTTATCATTAATTGAATTTACTTATAACAACAGTTTCCATTCTAGCATAGGTATGACACCCTATGAGGCATTGTATGGGAGAAAATGTAGGACACCTTTATTTTGGTTTGAGACTGGAGAAAATTTAATCTTAGGTCCTGACATGATTCAACAAACCACAGAGAAAATTAAGATGATTAGGGAAAAATTAAGAACAACTCAAAGTCGCCAGAAAGACTATGCTAACAAGAGAATACGACCCCTTGAATTCCAAGAAGGTGAGCATGTATTCTTGAAAGTAACACCGACAACTGGAGTTGGTAGAGTAATGAAAGCTAAGAAACTCACTCCTCGATTTATTGGTCCCTATCAAATTCTTAGAAAAATAGGTCCTGTTGTTTACCAAATTTCCTTACCCCCTTTCCTTTCTAATCTTCATAATGTGTTTCATGTGTCTCAATTAAAAAAATATATTTCTGACCCTTCTCATGTAATAATGTCAGATATAGTATAATTAAAGGATAACCTTACATTTGAAATAATGCTTGTACAAATTACAGATATGAAGATCAAGCAACTGAGGGGAAGACAAATTCCACTAGCAAAGTTTGTTTGGAATGAAATTACTGGAGAGGCTACGTGGGAATTAGAAAAGAGAATCAAAGAAAGTTACCCTCATCTATTTTAGTCGCTAAAAATATCGAGGACAAAATTTTTGTAAGTATGAGAGAAATGTAACATCTCAATTAATATTATCTTATCGCTAAAAACATTATCTTATCTCTTTAAGAGATTATGATTAAAGTAATAAATAAAAAGTAATAATAATATCCTATCCTATCTCTTGCATTAAATGCAAGTAAAAAAATAATAATAAATATTTATTTATGATTATAAATAAGGGTTACGGGAGGGAGAAATGAAGAAGAAGAAGAAAAAAAAATAGAGAGAAGAAGAGAGGGAGAGGAAGGAGAGAGAGGAAGAGAAAGAAAAAGAGAGAGGGAGAGAAAGAGAAAAAGAGAGAAAAAGGAAGGGAGAAGAAGAAAATTGGAGAGAAAGATAAGTCATCTCTGCAAAATTTTGGTACATCATCTTCAGTTCTTAAGGTAGGGGAGGAAAATATTATCATTAAATCTATTTTATTTTGCTTATAGTTGTGGAGTGAGGTGTCCCTAAACTCATTCTATTTATTTAGTTATTTAGTTATTTGTTTATTTATCTCTAATAACGTAATGGTCATATTTTAATTATCTCCGGTTATGTACTGGTCATCTTTATTTATTTATTTTATCTCCAGTCTTATACTGGTCCTATTTTAGTTATCTCCAGTTATGTACTGGTCCTCTTTATTTATTTATTTTATCTCTAGTCTTGTACTGATCCTAATTTAATTATCTCCAGTTATGTACTGATCCTGTTTGTTTACTTTATTTTATCTCTAGTAATGCAGCGATCCTATTTATTAATTTATAGTTATATTATTCAATTATAATAATATCTATTTGTGAAGATTTGATGGTATTGTAGATGGAAGTTGGACCTTGGAGATTTAAATGAGTAAATATCCCTATGAGAGTGATTAAAATTAAGCTCATTTATCTTGACTAGTCACTACGAATTTAATTTAAATCTTCATAAAATAGAATGTATTGAGGAAGTTGAAACATATATCTATATATTATAAGATTGTATTATTGTAAATGATAAATGTTCTCACTCCCTATTGTGATCTTTTGTGCATGTTTTATTTAAACACCAACTTAAGTAGATGGAGGCGCCAAATATTCCAAATTTCTTTTCTGCAAGCATCACTGTCTTCTTTCCAAGAACTACTTGGAACACGAATGTTATAGACAACTCGGTTACTTTTAGAGGGACATGATTTTCAATTATAACATTTGTATCTAATATGGGAAATCTCATTATGTTAGATGAGCCAAGTAGTGGTTACCTTTTGTATGCCTCCTACCTTTTTCCAAAACCCCTTAACAAGTTTGTTTCCACCGACAATGTAGATACTTGTAAAATTGTAAAAAAAATAGAAGGAATCAAAAATAAAATTCCTTCTTCTTTTGTATATCTTTATATATATATATATATATATATATATATATATATATATATATATATATATATATATATATATATATATATATATATTATATATATATATAGATGTAAATTACTTTTACATATATGTATATTTTTTTTATCTGTTACTCTTATACAAATAATAAGAAGAAAAAAAATGTCACATATTTTATTTAATCTCATAGATTTAAAACCACTTCTATCTCTCTGAATATATATATATATATATATATATATACTTTTATAATTTAATCATTTTTCACCTATTCTTGGATATAGAAAGCGAGATTCAATATATTTTTAAAGAAGTCAATTTAGTAATAATTGTTCGTATAAGTTTTAAACTAAATCTTATCTTATTTTAAATTTTAATAAATTGTATTATCTTCAAACTATTATTGTTAAAATTTTCTTTCTAATTTTACTAAACCTATTTTGCTTTAAACCTTTAATCTTATAATAAAAACAAAACCTCGTACGAGAACTGGACCTTAGATAGCAATTTGTTGGCATTTTTTTCCTGGAGGGTAAAAAAACGAATTTTATGTAATGGAGTTAATTTTAAAATATTTTATTAAAGAAGGTAAATTCGTGATTCCAGACACAGTTTTACAACGAAGAACTCGTGTTATGTGTTACGAATTCAATATATTTATATAAAAATAATCATGCAATTTTACACGATTTTAGTAAATAGATTTCTTTTCGTTGAACTCGTTTTAATAGCACGAATTCATTTTTATTTTTTAAAAATTAAAGTCATGTTACCTAACACCAATTTAGTTCTTTTTTTTATATATATAAAACATAAAAATTACATAAATATATTATTTGAAAGTTATTTTTTTAAGTTTAATTGTGTTATATTATTAATTTAAAATAAAAAATAAATATATTAAAAGAAATAGATAACAAATTAATTTAAATTAGTAATTTTATATTAAATAGAAATAAAAAATTATATATATTATTACAAAAAATAAATTATAAAATATTTAATGATGAGACTCTATTTCATGACCTTTTTATTTGTAGCATGGGTATCGATAGATGGTCATGAATACGCTTTTATTGTACTTGCATACCGAGTCTACAATCATGTGCCGGAGGGATGAACATTTGTTTCCCTATTATCATTAGTATTTTTCATATTCTTCATTTGTATAATGCTTAAGGATATATAACATGCATAAAGAAACATTAAGAAAATCTACAACTATTCATATTTGAAATGAAATGGATTTATTACTAGTTGCGAATAAACGAGAAAAAAATGTTCATTTTATAAAAATAAAGTACATACCCAATAAAACTATCCATATAGGCAATAAATTTGTACTGTTTATCTTATAATAATATTATATTTTAATTTGTACTATTTACTAATTTAAATTAATTTTTAATCTACTTCTCTTAATATATTTATTTTTGTTTCACCTAATAATATGACATAATTAAACTTAAAAGAATAATTTTAAAAAATATATTTATGTAAATAATTAATTATTTTTATGTTTTAAAAAAAATAATGAGCTAAAATTATGTTAAGTAGCACAATTTTATAGTTTAAATAACAATAAACTCATGCTACCTAGTATGAGTTCAATCAAAGAAAAAAAAAATATATATATATATATATATATATATATAATCTCTTTATTGAAATCGTATAAGAGTGTTCAATTTCTTCATAAAAGTTGTGAATTTGTCACATGTAGCACAAGATATTCACTATGAAGTTGTGCTTCCAAGCACAATTTGACATTTTTTAATAAAATTTTCATAATAGACTCTATGACATAAAATCTACTTTTTTTACCCCATATATAAAATAAATCTAAAGTCATTTAATAAGAAATTTAGAATTATTTGAAAAAGAATATTAAGTACCATAACGAGGGACAAAAGAGTCACGAAGGAGAAAACCCCAGTAATCAACTAGGTCAACATCATTGTTAGGAAATAAAACTCTAAAAAATAACAAAGGTTCTAAAAAAAATGTTAGAGATGTAAGAAATATTACAATAAATGTGTCTTAAAAAGGAGAAGATCAAACAAATCTTGAAGGTCAAAGACAAGATTCTCAAACAAAAGAGTGAAGAACTTGAATAACATAGTTGTGAAATTAAAAAGTTTAAGGATGAGATGAAAAAATTATACAAAAGTTAAAAGAGTTTAAACCTACCATGAATTTGTCTATGTTTAAAGACAATAATACAAAAATGAACAATAAAAAGAATGGACGCTCTGAAAAAAAAAAAAAAATCTTCTTCACATTATTATATTTTATGGATGAAAGATAAATGGAATGAGATCAAGAAAGCAAATTTCAACTTTATGTTAAGGGCTAAATAGAAGAGTGTAGAAAAGAAGGAGTCTTATGAAAATAAATATCATATTGATAAAAAAAAGTTTGTTTGGAAACGATTATAAAGAAAAAATGAAATAACAAAATTTAATAAAGTGATGATCACATAAAAAAAGAGGATGACACAAATTATAACCAAAAGAGAAGAAAAAGAAAAAAAAAGGATAAAAAGAAATAATATTAAATTTAAATTGATAAATATTAAAGCAACGGACAATGTTAGGAACATATGTTTTATTATATTTTTATTTAAATTGGGTAATAAAAGATTTTTTTATTATCTTTTAGAATAAAAAGAATATATTAAATTATTATTTTGATTTAGGTAATTATATTAAAGTAAAAAAAATAATTGATATTTTGTCATATTTTTACTCTGTATAAAATATAAAAATAATAAAAATAAAAATATGCCTATCACATCTATTTCATATATATATATATATATATATATATATATATATATATATATATATAAACTTTACAAATTTTTTTCTCTAATAATTAATATATGAATAATAACTTATTGTGCTTATATATTTCAAATATATGAACTATGAATAGATACAATATTATTAATAAGTGTCAGAATTTAGGGAAAATATAAATTTTAATAGACACTTAATATTTATATTTTTATTATAATTTTCTTTAATTTAGAATAATTTTTTATATGTTTTTTAGAGTTAGTATTACAAATTTTAAGGGAAATATAATTAGAGGTCAAAACAAACGAAGACAAAGGAAGTAAAAATAAGTTGTCTATATTAAATAATATTTTCGGCTGAACAGTGGAACAAGTTATTAGAAAACTGAGAAAGTTTTGCTTCAGAGGGTATGTCTTGACCAAAATTACCCAAAATCAGAGTAGGCTCTTGGGACAAATTTCGCTCAAAACCTGAAATATTTTTTTTGCTTGAATACAAATTCATTGTATCTAGTTGGAATACAAAATGAAAAAGGGAAGATGACAAAAAAAGAAAAAGAAAGAAAGAATGAAGAACCAACATAGCATAGAGATTCCAACTTGATCCCACTGTTCAATGTTAATGATTCAATTATGTTCTTGCTAAGATGACTTATCACTCATCTTTAGATTTTTTTTTAATTTGAATTTAGGTTAAAAAATAATTTCAAAATTGTGTTTAAATAACATCATCTATAGTATTTTTGAAAGCTAGGAATAGATTTAAATTTATTAGTTAAATAAATTATTGAACCTAATGCAAAGAATTAAGGAATCCATTATTGCAAAAAAAAATTTTAGAAATTTTAAATCAAGGAATTGATTCATAAAGATTTGTAAACATTCAATAACCTTGACTATGATAGAAAAAATACATAAATACTCATGGAAATATAAAAGAGTGAGACAAGTAAAATTCAATGTCAATACTTCATTATCATTATTATAACATAATTTTTGCTATTACTTTTATTTTAATTAACTCTCACCTTTGCATAAACCCCACTGTAGCAAAACTGTACTTAAACTATATTTTGAAAGTTATCTCATTTTAAACCGTGAAAAATTGATTTTTAATCGTGTCAAATATAGTGTTATGGTTCATTATTTCTTGAAACCAAATCTAGAGCTCAAGATAAGATTAGGAAATATAGAGAAAATTAAAAAAATATGAAATATCTTTAAGATTTCAACTTAAAACCAATTTTCACAAAAGTGAAAATGGCAAAAGTAACTTACTTGCTGCATTCATCCTGTGCTCTTACTTTATACGCGTACAAACCACTTTATTTGAAATTCTTTCATCTTTTCTCTCTCTTATACAAATATTTTCTCATGCAATCATTTCACGCCGATAATTCTTTTGTATGTTCTCGTAAAAGGACACCTATGTTGACCTCTCTTCCTATGTATCCAAACCGCTTAACCGAATTTATTTTCAATTTGATGGGCACTTTGCAACTATATATCTCAATGCCTTTCTCTTCTATCCTATTATTGGAAATATTTAAACTTAGAAATCAAAATTGGAATGGAGTTTGGAGCAAGCATGAATAACAAAAGGAAAAAGCCTTCCATTTTTTCTTCTTAGTTATGTTCCTCTAGCATCTTGTTAAAGTTGTGTTCATATATTCTGTCTTACTCGTATACTTCTTAAAAATGGAAAGAGAATTAAGAAATTAAAATCAAGCAGACCTTCATAAAATTTAAATATTTATACCTTTAAATTAAATTGTTTTATTTACATCTTAATAACATGTATTATTTTAAATACAATTATTCTTATGGGTGTTATATTATCTTCCAATTCAAACTAAATCGTATTTTAAGATATATTGTATTATCTTCAAACTATCATTGTTAAAAGTTTCAGTTATAATTTTACCGAACGTGTTTTGCTTTAAAAAATGAATTTGAAAATCAAAAACAAAAAACTCGTCCTAAATAAAAGTTCTTCTCCATTACTTGTTTCGTTTTTTTGCCTCAATCTGAGTCTGATTTGAATGAGACATGAGTGGTGTTGGAATTGTACAAACGGGATTGAGACGTTTTCCTCTAAAAAATATAAACAAATATTGAGGCGCTGTCTTTTGTGGAAAAAAAAGGGATTGTGCAAGTGATTTGGGCGTTTTTTGTGTAAAAGTTTAATAGACTTTTATATAGTAACTTTGACGATTTATAAATATCATGGACTTTTGTGAAGATTGATAAATATGATTGATACATGAATCATTTATGTCCCGGGTGGCGTTTATTCGTGCTAGCTATAGAGAATCTGGTCTCAATTTTGGTTATCAATGTATACTATTTAACTGTTAGACACTTTTGTAAAAGAAAACTTTTAATACATAAAACTTATAAAGTTGAACCCTACGTATATATAATATTTAATAGAGAATTTTATTATTTATAATAATCTTATTTCATTTGAAGAGAATTGGCTAATATAATTTTGTAATCTGCACCGAAACTTATATTTTATCCTTAATTGGATTTCACATTTAGTTTGTGACAAGAATGGACGTAAAATAAAAGCAAAAATATGACAATTAGTACACGAACTTTCCAAAAGGAAACCCACCTCCATAAAACACTGATAGTGACAATCAAAGTGATGACTCTGAATAATAAGATGGACTGTCTAACTATAAAATAGTTCAGAACCTCATCCTTATAGATGCACTTAGCTCAAAATCACTGCAAGTATTCCAACTTCTTAATGGCTGATCGTGCTTTCAGAATGAGAGGTACTCAAGTAACTTTTAACATACCCTCTATCCAAATATGTAACATGACAATACAGACTAATCCTTTGGATGCACTCGTTCCTTTCATCTTCTTTGTACTTCTGGGTTTCCTCCAAATCAGATATCCGGAGAATCCCACCCCATTTCACCTTCATCCAAAGACCATTTGGGTTGCCATTGCTACTTTTCTTGCTTATTGCTTGGCCTCCTTGGGTAGGCTCATGTATGCCATACGGGATCATCGCTTTGACACCCTCATCAACTTGTTCTGTTCACTCTCGTTGCTTTGCTTGGTGGTGCTGTTGCTACCCGAAACTTGGGAATCATTCGATTTCGTTGTCTACACCTTATGTTTCATCACTCATGCGCTCCGTGCGTTCATCAGAACCCGTTTCAGAGAGATATGGGTGCAACGTGGATCAATGAGGGTGGTGCGTCCAGTGTTACCAATCACCTCAATGGATTTCAATTAACACTGCTACATAAATGGGTCTCATTCAGTATCTTTTGTAGTTTTTGTTCAATGACACCATGCATGAAGTCCAATGCTTCAAATCATAGATGGATATATAAAAGGTGATGGACATGTGGAATATATATACCCACAATTTACACCACTTTTATAAAATAATATAATCAATAATAAATGTTAAGTGTTTAATATTTTAGTTTGTCTTTTCTTAGTAAAGGGATTCCAACCCTTGACAATCTGTCTGAAAGTTGTGATTTTGTAATTGCAAATTACTATAAAAGTAATAAACTTTCGAGTAAATTTAATATTTATTATTATTCATGAGATATTAGCCTTCTGTTTGTAAACGTATGACGAATACCACATGAACCCAACTATATATGTCTGACCAAAACAAAATTGATCACCACCAAGTTCTACTGGATTTTTTTTGTTCTCGTGTTGAGAATTTTAGAAATGTAGAGAAACCACTTATAAAAACATATGATGATATGAATTCTCGTCATCATCATCATCATAATACTACTAATAATAATAATAGTAATAATAATAAAAAAATTATTTGGTAGTAGTTACAATGTACGTCCTTAAAATAATAATATTTGTGACTATATATAAGTGTTTGAATTTGCTTTTGTGTTTAATTTTATGCGGTGATTTTGTTGTTAACTTATAATATCTAGTAGTTATTCAAACCTTATTTATTTATTATTATTATTATTATTTGTGTAGATGAAGAAGCAGAGTTGTTGTGCGAAGCATGTTACGGAAAAACCAACTGTGGATTGTGTTTGAGGTCTCCGACAACATTCATATTGATGGTCATCACCAACGGATTAAAGACACCCAGAAAAAGATAACCTTTTCAGTTTCATAAATAAACTTTTAAGATCGGTTAATTTTAAAAGCATATTTTCTGGATAAATTATAGCTTAGTCTTAAAAGTCTTACCCTTTTATATACTATTTATGTATCTCGATCAGTCTTTGTTTTTAACCAATTTAAAATCTCTTTTCTCCAGTAATGACTCAGCTTCTCTCGCTTATGTACCTTACAAAAAGAAATGTTTTTTTAATGAAATACGTGGAACTTAATTAATTCTTGTATTTCTAAACATTTCAATTTTTCCATAACTATTCTATGCTAAAGATTAAAAAAAAAGTTAAATTCAAAAATTTGCTTCTAGTTTGCATCATCACATCGATTTGCTATAGATGATAAATTCAACATAATTAAGAATTGAAATAAAAGATAATTTATGTATAATTGTTTTTTCTTAACTTACTATCTATTTTTTATAAATTTAAATCGAACATCAACCATCATTTTCTGTATCATTTATTCCTCACGGAAACAAACTCACAATCGAACAAGAACAAAAGAATAATAAAATTATGAGCAAAAAATTATAGGAATAATAAGGGTTCTGAAACTTGCACCTCATCTTCATCAATGGAGTGGTGTTTGTACATCGATATGAGGAAATGGTAGCGCTGGATGAGGGGCTGTATGTCGGAGCAGTTTTTGATGGCGAATCGTCTGGTGGAAGAACGAAAATATCAGAATCGACAATTCTAACAGCGACTGACTGACGGAAGCTGTTGCCGCCATTGGCAGAGGGATCAACCTTACTCACCGAATTTGACAGCACCGCCTTGCCGCGGGAGAGTCTTTCTCTAAGGAGAATACAAAACAAGTTTTTTTTTTTCGGCAAGACAAGAAAGAAACTCGCCCTTTGACACCACACCAACTGGTGATGACTTGGTGAAAGGATCTATTAGAGAAGGCTGTCAAATCAGTTCCGACCAAATAGAGGAGCCAACGACAACAAACAACTTAATATTCGATGAAAAGAAAATGCAACACTTCAATCTATCTAAAAAATTGTTAATCGTCAATGTTACTATATATAAATCTTAGAGAAAGAAATACCGTCTTGCCGAGAATAAGGGTTCTGAAACTTGCACCTCATCGCAATCGGTACAGCGTGAGCTCTTTCCGAATAGTCTTGTGGAAGAACAAGAATATCAGAATCGACAATTTCAACAGCGACTGAATCGTCTTGTGGAAGAACGAGAATATCAGAATCGACAATTCTAACAGCGACTAACGGAAGCTGTTGCAGCCATGGGCAGAGCTATCAACCTTACTCACCGAATTTGACAGCACCGCCTTGCCGCGGGAGAGTCTTTTTCTAATGAGAATACAAAGCAACTTTTTTTTTTGGCAAGACAAGAAAGGAACTCGCCATTTGACACCACACCGACCGGTGATAACTTGGTGAAATGATCTATTAGAAAAGGTTGTCAAATCATTTCCGACCAAATAGAGCACGAAGCCAACGACAACAAACAACTTAATATTTGATGAAAAGAAAATGCAACACTTCAATCTATCTAAGAAATTATTAATCGTCAATGTTACTATATATAAATCTTAGAGAAAGAAATACCGTCTTGCCGAGAATAAGGGTTCTGAAACTTGCACCTCATCGCAATCGGTGCAGCGTGAGATCTTTTCGAATAGTCTTGTGGAAGAACAAGAATATCAGAATCGACAATTCCAACAGCGAGCGAATCGTCTTGTGGAAGAACGAGAATATCAGAATCGACAATTCTAAAGTTGTTGCAGCCATTGGCAGACTGATCAACCTTACTCACTGAATTTGACAGCACCGCCTTGCCGCGGGAGAGTCTTTTTCTAATGAGAATACAAAGCAACCTTTTTTTGGCAAGACAAGAAAGGAACTCGCCCTTTGACACCACACCAACCGGTGATGACTTGGTGAAAGGATCTATTAGAAAAGGTTGTCAAATCATTTCCGACCAAATAGAGCACGAAGCCAACGACAACAAACAACTTAATATTTGATGAAAAGAAAATGCAACACTTCAATCTATCTAAGAAATTATTAATCGTCAATGTTACTATATATAAATCTTAGAGAAAGAAAGAAAGAAATATCGTCTTGCCGAGAATAAGGGGGGTTCTGAAACTTGCTCCTCATCTTCATCATTGTTTTTGTGCATCAGTATGAGGAAATGGTAGCGCTGGATGTCGGAGCAGTTTTGGTGGCGACTGTCATCACCAATCGGTGCAGCGTGAGCTCTTTCCAAATCGTCTTGTGGAAGAATGAGAATATCAGGATCAACAATTCCGACAGCAACTGCCGGAAGCCGCTGCCGCCATTGGCAAAGGGATCAACCTTACTCATCGAATTCGACAGCACCGCCTTGAAATCTTGATTAAAGAATGTAAAGCACGACTTATCAAAATGTAAAGCAAAGCCGGCGCAGCGGTGACCGTAGTTGGAATGGCCATTGGTGAATGGAAGAACGAGGTAGCGGCGAAAAATGGAAGATCGAAAAGGTGGTGAGTAAACCCTTTGCTGAACAACGTTTTCTTTAACAATCTTGATGAGAAACAAGAATGCGAGACCAGAAACCGATGGTGCGACTGTCCGAGTAGAAGAGTAGAAAGTGGCCGCTCACTATTAATAGGAAACAAATCTACAAATATAACACCTAACGACGTTACGCAGGCATGACTGGTATTTTACTTTAACAGATACTGGAGGTGATTTCCACAACTCCATGTCGTCATGCATTCCTTTATAAATTAAAAGAACTTAAATTTTATGCATTGTATCATGAAGGTATTTATTTTAGTCCTGCATATGTATTGGTCTTTATAAAAATTAATTATATATTTATCTTTTTACGTTGACAAATTTTTATTCATTAAAAAAAGTTATTAACAATTGTGTTAGTTTTTATTCATTTAGAAATTTCAATGTTTAAGAATAAAATTTAACATTTTTGTCATTTGGAAACATGTGATATAGTTTTATAACATTTTTCAGAAGTGAAAAGTAAGAAATTATTAAACAAATAACTATTTCAGTGTACGCTCATTTTGTCCTAAATATTATCTTCCAATAAAAGAAATTAGTACGAACTTTCATGGAAATGAAGAACACTTGCATCATAGTCTTACATGCAGAACACTTGCTTCTATATATTACACATTTCCCTAACACAAAGACCATCAAAACCTTCCTTACATCTGAAAGTTTTTACTTTTTTGAACTGTCTTCAACAGCACCACAAAGTTTTCTCACGTCTGATGTTCTAAGGCCAAGACCAGTTTCATCTCTCTCTGTTACAGAGGTTTGATGAAATTTATGATTTTGAACCCTTGAAATTAATGAATATTTAATATATTTACTTGTATATTTATAATTTTATCTTCTTAGTCTCTCCTCAATTTTGTAATTATGATTTTTTTTCACTCAAACTTAATGATCATTTAATATATTTAAATATATATTTACAATTTTATCCTTTTATTATTTTGTCTTTTTTTTTTCTTTTATATTTATTTATAGTCAAAATCTGACACATTGTGATTCATCATTCATGTGATCACCATGTTCACAAGCCGTTTCAGAGATATATGAGTGAGAGCAACTTCAACAAATGAGGAGAGTGGTGCGTCCAGTTTTGCCAACCACTTCAATGGATTTGAATTAACTGGTTCAGCATGTATATAGTTCAATTATTTTCTTTCATGGCTCCTATATATCTTTTCTTTGAGATCACTTTTTCTTTTCATCTTCCAAATTTAAATTTATTTCTTAATGGGTGAGTTCACCAAAATTTTCTTTCTAACCTTTTAGCACTAATAGTGTTACATTGTTACACTTATTGCTAGGTGACTATCCACGGATGAAATGTATGATTAAAACATTGAAGCGAAAATTCACTTTCCAATATTTTTAAGTTTGTAACATTTGAATTAAATTTTATTTTATTCCTAAATTTAAAAGTTATTTTTTAGTTCCTAAAATGTAAAATTTATATTTTAACTCATTCAAAATTTAAAAATATTATTTTAGTCGTCTGACTTTAAAAATATTTTTAAAGTATCCAAGATTAAAAGTGATTATTAAGTTGATTCTAATTAAAAATAATTAATTTTAATTTTTAAAATTGATATTATTGAAAGTTTGTTAAGTACCCTAGAGGAGAAAATTAATTTTAAAGTTAGGAGATTAAAATAAAAGTTTAATAAACAATAATATTTGGTTTGTTTTGTTTCACTATCCGTGATTCCATATTTTCAATAAATAATAATTCAAAAATACAACAATATAATATAATACAATATAAAAAGTTTAAACTAGTACAAAAATTAAGTTAACTAAATGTTAATCTACGTAATACAATACAAACCACAAAAATGTAGGATTCAAATAAACCGTGAAAACATAAAAATACAGTATATAAACTGTAAATCTACTCAAACTCATAAACGGATAATGACGAACTGCAACAGTTCAATTTCAATAACAATTCAGTAGAGACATTCATGCAATAACATTATTGAGATCCCTAAAACCAATCAACATAAAATATGAGACAAATAGAACACTAACCTCAAATATACAAAAAAATATGTCGTCAAAACAACATTTCAAATATTTAAAATATAACGAAAATAATGATTCAACTATAAATTACTATATAAACTAAAAAGTACTATATCAACACAATTAAAAATAAAAACAATTTTTTATTCTTGGAAGCATATCTTAATCCTTATTTTTTAAATCAAATAATAAATATTTCTTAAAAGACTGCATTTGCATAAGTGTCTACATTTCTTTTTATGTCTTCGTTTGTGTTTGCATCAATGCTTGCATATGAGTTTGTACTTGCAATTGTATTTTCATATGCTCTCGTAAATTAGATATTTATTTAGTTATGATAGTTATTTCTTCGATAAGGGGTGTGGTAGGATTTTAGGAAGATAGACCTTTACCGATGAATATGAAACATTTAAAATAATGTCAAGATCAAAACTCTTTTTATTATAAATTCTACCTCTTTTTATTTTCACCAATAGTCTTTATTCAAATATCATAATCAACTATGGGATGTTTGATGTATATTCCTCATATTTTTCGATCATAACATTTTTATATGATTCATACATCAAATCAATATTTTAGCAATATTATAAATAAACAAAGTTTAATTTTTATAAAATATACACGTGCAATAATTTTTTTTCCTTTGTTAGTCACACATTCGCCATAAATTTTGTGAACTTTGATATATAGTTCACCATAAGAAATGAGACATTTGTACTCTTCTTCCTTTCAAACAATATACAATTCAAGATTTATACAACAATATAAAATACAAACTAAATGAAATACAACACTTAATTGTTTAAGTTTAAACATCACATTTATATTAATACAACATAAAGATTATCTAATACCAACATCAAACCTAATATTCAATTTATAACTACTACTCAATATTGATTAACAATTATATGATTTCAGTCATACTATACATACATTAAAATGTTCAATCATACTACCTATATTTACTTTACATACATTAAAATACGATCAAATGTGTAATTTACGAGTATCATTCTTTTTAAATGTTGTCCGAATCTTTCTAACACTCCAGTGTGTATCATGACATTAGGCTTGACATCTCCTATTGGTCTTACCTGCAATAAACTTTTCTTTCCATTCTTTTATTGCCCATATGTATACTAATCCATCTCATAACTCACTTCTTGATCCAAGACCTCTTAAGTCATGAATATTATCTAAATTTGCCTTTTTTTTTTTTTCTTTCCTTAGCTAATAAATCAGAATATTGATCCAAGCCTATCAGATTTCAAACCTTTCTTGTCATCTTCCGATCATAAGTTGATACAAAATGATACTTATTCTAAACTAATCTAAATTAGATACATTTATTGCTTAATACAAATGTTGAAGCAAAACTATATCAATACTTTAACACAATAGTTACTAACCATAAAATCATTGAATAAATTTTCTTTCATATCAGTAGAATAATTTATCCAATTAGGTCAAAGATTAGGCATTCTTAAGAGTAACTTAGATATAATTACTCAAGTCACTAAATCAGGAACAAACCTCCGAAAGTGTAGACACGTTAATAAGTATTGGTGAAATAAAAGTATACCTTCAATAGAATGTACACTCGCACTTGCATAAGAAACAAAAAAAAAGATGTATGATAGACTTTGCTTTTGCACATATAACAAACACATGTTTGTATCACAAGTGCGATTGGAAATAGAACAAGGAAAAACGTAAACACCAATTAAAATACAAAGACAAAGACAAACACAACATAATTATGGTGGAAGTGGTAGACACATTAATATGTATTGGTAGAATAAGATCATATCTGCAATAGAATGTATATTTACACCTCCATAAGAAATAGAAAAATTATGTGTGATAGACTTAGCTTCAACACATATAAAGTATTGCTAGAAATAGCACACAGAGATAAACATAAAAACCAATTAAAATACAGTTCAATTTTTTCTTTCATGGCTCCAATATATCTTTTCTTCGAGATCACTTTTTCTTCTCATCTTCCAAATTCAAATTTATTTCTTAATAGGTGAGTTCACCAAAATTTTCTTTCTAACCTTTCAGCACTAGGAGTGTTACATTGTTACACCTATTGCTAGGTGACTAACCACATTCATGCAACGATGAAATGTATGATTAAAACATTGACGTGAAAATTCACTTTCCAAAATATTTTTAAGTTTCTAACATTTAAATTAAATTTTACTTTATTCTTAAATTTAAAAGTTTTTTTTTAGTGCCTAAAATGTAAAATTTATATTTTAACTCATTCAAAATTTAAAAATATTATTTGAGTCGTCCGACTTTAAAATTTTTTTAAAGTACCCAAGATTAAAAGTGATTATTAAGTCGATTCTAATTAAAAATAATTTATTTTAATTTTTAAAATTGATATTATTAAAAGTTTTTTAAGTACCCTAATTTGAGGAGAAAATTAATTTTAAAGTTAGGAGATTAAAATAAAAATTTATTTAAGTCGTATCTTAGTTTTAGAGAAATATTGTTCTTGCTACGTTTTTTTTAAATCATTTTTACCAATAAAAAATAGCGAAAAATCATTTTGATAAATAGATAGATAATATTTTGATAAAAAAATATCATATTTTTTATTTTTTTTATCTTAACACTAGTATAAAATTATATTTTTATGTATGTTATTTTAGGTTTTTTATGTTATTTTTTTATTCTTTTAGCTTTAATATAAGTTCCAACTTTCAAAGTAAAGTGTTAAAAAGAGAAATATATGAAGAAAGTAAATTGTTGAAAAAATAAATTTGCGATGAAGATAAATTACGGAAAAGTAAATTTAACTCATTATTAAGAATAAAACAGAAATTTATAAACGAAATCAATAAAGATGGTCATTCAAGTTGCAAATAATTTTATTGAAAATACTTGTACCAGTGTTTTACTACAAGAAAAAACACTTTTAACGACGAATTTAGTGACTCGATTTAATTTGGTCGCAATTAGTGACCGATTTAATTCGGTTGTAATTAGCGATCAAAAGACCGATTTAATTCGGTCACAATTTAACGATCGATTTTGTCTCCAAAATATGATTTGGATTCATTTTTTTATTTAGTGACCGAAATAACGATCAATAGTTTGCGTCACAAAATTTTGGTCACTAAATCGGTGGTTATTCCATACTAAAATAAAAAAAATTATTTAGCAACTGATTTAGCGACCGAATGACAAATTAAAATAATGACCAAATTAAAATCGGTCGCTAATGAGAAAATAGCGACCAAATTAAAATTGGTCGCTAATGAACATTATTTTTTTATTATATTTAAATTTATATTTTTATAAATATACTTTAATTGCTTTAGTATATTTTTTACAATTTATTTATTTTTTAAAATATACTTTAAAAATAAACTTTGGTCTCAATATTAACAAAATAAAAATTAACTTTAATTTTAAATTACTAAAATAAAAATATTATTAAAAATAAATCAAATTTATTAAAAATTTAAATTATAATAAATTAAGACTGGAGTGATATTAATTATTCAATACATTGTTTAAGAAAAATTTAATAACAAATATTCTTTAATTTATTTTTCAATTGAAAATTTCAATTGAACACATCAAATTATCACATTTTAATTTCTCATTAACTTAATTAATTAAAAAAAATTACAATTTCAATCAAATTATTACAATTTTATTTTATAATATTTTAAATTTAATCTATTTTTTAAATTTATTACTTTATTATTATTAATTGCTTAACCATGGTTGTTTTTATATAATTGATATACTATAACAAAAAATTATATCAAGATATACGTTAGATAATAAATATATTATTTAATTAAATTATTTATAAAAATATATTTATCTTTATTTGAAATATTTTTTTACTTTAAATATACTAATTAATATTTTTTATTTTTAACAAAATTAATAACAAAGATTAAAAATAGACTGGTAGAAAAGTTAAAAATTTAAAACTAATTCATTTTATAAATACTAAAAATAAACCATATTTAAATAAATTAAAAATATACTTAAATCTATATTCAACACACCTCCAATTTTGCTCAAAAATACATAGATCACATTTTGGAACTTTATCATTCAAATAACTTCAAAATTATTAACTTTATTTTTTCAAAACATAGTTTTTCTTGTCAGCTTTTTCAAAAAAAAAAAACAGTTAATTTAAGTTAAGACTGTACCTTTTTAAAATTTCAACTTTTTTATATATTGGATTTTTATTAAAAAATTTTAAAATTAGATAATAAAATGGAGATTTAATTATACTTTTAATAAATTTAAGATAATATTAGTTTTTATTTTTAAATATTTATTTTAATATTTTAAAATAGAGAAACTATAATTTTATAGTTTCTAAATACTAAATTTAATTAATTAAATCTATTATTATTTAATCTCTTAATTATAGTATTAAAAATTTGAATTATATTTTATTAAATTAAAATAATTACAATATATTTCTACTTTGAGAATTAAAAATATAATTAAACTAAAACTGAAAAATATTATAATATATTTTTGAACTCTTTTTTATAATATTTTTATCATTATTATATTTTTGGATTAATTTTTTTTCTTAATTTTTTATAAAGTCAATTTTAATATTTAAAAATACTTAACATTTTGAATTCTGAAACTTTTTCTCTATTAGCAAATTTAAAAACATAATATACTAAAAAAGTATTATATATAATTATTTTATCCAAATTTTTAATAATACGATAAGTCATCAAATTCGTTTTTTCTTTTTTCATGTCTTTTCTTTTCGATATGAGTGCTTGAATTTATAAAAAAATTTATCTACAAAATTCACTTCTCTAATTTTTATCTTCACATTTCTTAACTATTTTTTTTATAGTTATGAAGATCAAGATTGATACACACTTAAATATATTATAAATGAAGAATATTTGTTCATTCTAGCTTTTTTTTCAACCTATAATTTTATTATTTTTATTTTAAATATATTTATAATTTTTTAAATTAATAATTTTAATCTAGTCATCTAAATATTTGATGTGATGATTCTAATTAATTGATATTATTAAATGATTTTATTTGATTTGTTATAGTAAAAATCATCAAAGTAAATGTTAAAATAATATTAATTACTTTAAATTATAAGAAAATAAATAATAAAAATAAAAAATAAATTTGAAGTTAAAAAATACATAAAAATAAAATAAATTAAATTAAATACTTGTCTTAAATAATATAAAACACATTTAATGATGGATTAAAATAGAACAACATTTATAAGAGACTATTTATTTTTATTTATGATGGATTAAAAGTGTAAATATATTTAAATTTATAATTTTATTTATGAAACACATTTAAATTTATAATTAACGAAAATAATGAAAATCTTAATATATTATGATACTTTTAGTAATGTATTTTTTTATAAATTTAAACTTACTTTTTTTTTAGTTTAGTTTTTAAATTTTATGTATTATTATTGTTAATTGATATACTATAATAAATTTATATAAAAATAGTCTTTATCTTCAAAATTCACTTCTTCAAATTCTATCTTTATATTTTTTTACTGTTTCTTTATAGTTAAGAAGGTCAACATTTGTGCACACACTTAAATATAATATAAAGTGAAAGGTATTTGTTTATTCTATTTTCTTTCCAATCTATAATTTTAGTATTTTTTTAAATATATTTTATATTTTTAAAATTAATAATTTTAATGTAGTTATTTAAGATTTTGATGTGATGATTTTAATTAATTGATATTATCGAACCATTTTATTTGATTTATTATAGTAAAAATCATAAAAATAAATGTTAAAGTATCCTATAAAAGAAGACTAATTATTGTAAAGATAAAATATAATATGGGAGGAGATGAGGATGATAATATAGTAGAAATGATAGAGTTTTCAAAAAAATGTAGATTGTGAGAAGTTTAAAAACAAAAAAAATTAAAAAAAGGATATATACATAAGTAATTGGATTAAATTTATTATCCTCTCATATATTATTATACATTATTAGCATAATTTTAGTTTAATTAAAAATTAGAATACAAATATACTATACTATACTAATATACCAATATATTATAATATTTGTAATTTATTTTCATTGTGTATAAATTACAAAACTAATAATTTTTAAAAATTTTAATGGTAATTTTTTTAACTTATATATTACAAAATATTTTTAATACTTTGATAAATATAACTTTTTTTTAAATATATTTCATCAATTTAAAGTATAATTTTCTTTAGTTTTTGTATTTTTTAAATGTGGATATCTTTAATATTTTGTACATGTAAATATAATTTATATGTTTTTAAACTTTTCTTAAATTTTTTTTTAAATATAATATTATTTTTAATATTCAATATTTATATTTTAAATTTGTTTCTTCAATGATGAACAAATAATATTAATATTTTTTAATTAATTAAATTTATAAATAATGAATTAAAAACATTTATTATCTTTTGAAAAATATAATATTATATTTAATATTTTAATGTTTATGTTATAAATTCTTTATTAAAATATTAGGGTTTTTCTCTTTTTTCATTTCTTTCATCTCTACTTCAAGCTATTAAGAATATTTTTTTCCATCTTATAAATTAAATTTTAAATATATAAATATATAAATATATTAAAATATATAAATATATAAATATATCAAAATATCAAAATATATGAATATATAAATATATAAATGTATAAATATATTTGTATTTATAGATTTTATATTTATATATTTATACCAATATACATATATTTGTATATAAATATAATTTATTTGTAAGTTATTATCGGAAAATCCCTCGTAGCTTAGTGGTCGGAGTATCAGTCTCCAACTTTAAAGTTTGACTCTTGTCATTGACACTAATTTGATCATAATTCAAATTTCTAAAAAATGTAAATAATTAACTTTGTTATCGATTTGGCGACCAATATAAATCAATCACTATTTTTTAATTTTGTTATCAATTTAGCGATCGATATAAATCGGTCGCTATTTTTTTAACTTTGCCACCGATTTAGTGACTGAAATTATTGGTCGCTATTTTTGCGATCGAGTAAATTATTATTTAAATAATTCAATTAATATATTAGCAATTGATATAAATCGGTCACTATTTTCTTTAACTTTGCCATCGATTTAGCGACCGATTTAATAATATTAATTTTGGTCGCTATTTAGATATTTAAAAAATAAGCGACCAAATTATTTAGCGACCACCTTATCGGTCGCTATTTTTGCAACCGAAATGAAAATTGATCACTAACACATTAGCAACTTGGCCTTTTGCGACGACGTATTTCTGTCGCTAACCGATTAGCGACCGATTTTTTTACTTTAGCAATTGAATTTTTCGGTCACTAAAATTGTTTTTTCTTGTAGTGTTTGTTGCGTTTTTCATAATGGAAGTCTTCGTACAATTTGACAATCACCCTTCATTATACTTATTGCACCTTTTTTATATTTTACCTTGTATAACTGCTAATAAAAGTAAAATAAAATAAAATAATATAAAATTATTACTTTTTCTATAATTGCGTCCCTATTTTCTTGAGTTATTCATTGTTATGTAGCACTTGTAACATTTATGTCACCTAGTAGAGTTACCGCTTCTTCATATCTCTCGATTGCACAACCCTTGCTCGATCCCTCATCCTTTTATGTTTGCATAACTATCTGGCGATGTTTTGTTTTTCTCAATTACATGACACTTGCATAATTTGTTTATCAACATCTTTAAGTCTTCGATTCTAAGTCTTCGATTTCTCTAAGTCTTTATATCTCGATAAATCCTTCTCAAAATCTCTATGGTTCTTTTCTCGATTTTCCTTAGTTTTCGACCCATACTTGATAACATTATTTACTTCACCAACATATTTATAGATCTCTCATTAAATTGTGATTCTTTATTTAATTATGTTGTCTTTTTTTTTTCCTATGAACTATTGATCCTTTATTTCTTCGATACTCTTTTGACCACTAACTTTAATCTTAATTATACTTTTAATTTATACATTTTGATCCACTGTTCACTTAAGTTATACACTTCTGGACTGATTCAATTATTTTTATTCTCGATTTTCAATTACTTTCAATTCTCATACTTTAAATTAGCTTAAGCACATATAGCACACACATGTTTGCATCACAAGTATTGCTAGAAATAGCATAAAGAGAAACATAAAAACCAATTAAAATACAAAGACCAAGACAAACACAATAAGATGGCAATGGATATGTGGACACTTGAAAAAGTATTGGAGGAATAAGATCATACTTGCAATAGAATGTACACTTGTACCTACATAAGAAATATAAAGTGGATGGTGTTGCAAATATCGCTTTAGCACATATTGCCCACACATGTTTACATGACAAGTGCTACTAGAAATAGAACAGAGAGAGAAACGTAAACGCAAACACAATATGATGACCGTGGGAGTTGTATACACATTAATAAGTATTAGTGGAAAATGATTATACCTGCAATAGAATGTACACTTGCACCTTTATTAGAAATAGAAATAGGATGTGTGACAAACTTCACTTTAGCATAAATAAATAACACACACATGTTTCCATCACAAGTGCTGCTAGAAATAGAATAAAGAGAGAAACATAAACACCAATTAAAATACAAAGACAAAAACAAACATAAAAAATTATAGTGGAAGTGTAGACACATTAATAAGTATTGGTAGAATAAGATCATACCTGCAAAAAGATGTACATTTGCACCTCTATAAGAAATAGAAAAAGGATGAGTGGCGGACTTTGCTTGAGCACATATAAAACACACATGTTTGCATCACAAGTGCTGCTACTAAAAATAGCAAAGAGAAACATAAACATTATTTAAAATACTAAGACAAACACAAGCACAATAGGATGATAGTGAAAAAGTAAACACATTAATAAGTATTGGAGGATTAGGATCATACTTGCAATAAAATGTACACTTGCACTTACATAAGAAATATAAAATGGATGTGTGTAGACACCGCTTCAACACATATTGCCCACACATGTTTGCATCACAAGTGCTGCTAGGATAAGAGCATAGAGAGAAACGTAAACACCAATTAAAATTCAAAGACAGACACAAACACAATATCATGATTGTGGAAGTTGTATACACATTAATAAGTATTAATGGACAAGGATTATACTTGCATTAGAATGTACACTTGCACCGGTATTAGAAATAGAAATATGATGTGTGACAGACCTTGCTTCAACACATATAACACACACATGTTTGCGTCACAAGTGCTACTAGAATTAGAATAAAGAGAGAAACGTAAACACCAATTAAAATACAAAGAGAAACACAAACACAATAAAATGATAGTGGAAGTATAGACACAATAATAACTATTGGTGAAATAAGATCATATTGGTAATAGGATGTACACTTGCACTTGAACAAGAAATAAAAATAGGATGTGTGGCAGACTTTCGCTTCGCCACATATAGCCCACACATGTTTGCATCACAAGTGCTAGTAGAAATAGAACAAGAGAAATGTATACATCAATTAAAATACAAAGACAAACACAAACACAATAGGATGACAGTGGAAGTGTAGACATATTATTAAGCATTGGTGGAATATGATCATACATTCAATAGAATGTACACTCCCACCTGCATAAGAAATAAAAAAAGGATGTGTAGCTAACTTTTCTTCTACACATATAGAACACACATGTGTTCATAACAATTGCTTCTAGAAATAGAACAAAGAGAGAAACGTTAACACCAATTAAAATACAAACACAAACACAAACACAAACATAATAGGGTTATAGTGGAAGTGTAGACACGTTAATAAGTATTGGTGGAATAGGATCATACCGCAATAGATTGTACATTTGCAGCTCCATAAGAAATGGAAAAAGGATGTGTGGCAGACTTCACTTTAGCACATATAGCAAACACATGTTTATATCACAAGTGCTGCTAAAAATAGAACAGAGAGAGAAATGTAAACACAAATTAAAATACAAAGATAAACACAAGCACAATAAGATGATAGGGGAAGTGTAAACCCCGAATCTTGCCCGACCTTACAACAAAATTAAGAAATCCTCCATTTTGAAGATGGACAAACCTTCATCAGGCCCCTAGTAGTGTTCACTAGGCTCCATGTAAGAAAAAGAGAGTTTTCTTAGAAAATAAAAAATAAAAATTTTATCAGAAAATCTGGGATGGTCATCCCAAATCCCAAACGGTTGTCCCACCCTCCTAAATCTCAGACGGTCGTCCCACCCTCATTGGTAGTCTGGGACAGTCGTCCCAAATCCTAAACGGTCATCACACCCTCCTTGGTAGCCTGGGACGGCTGTCCCAAAATCCCAAATGGTCTTCTGGCTTGACCAAGTTCGGGACGGCCGTCCCGACCTCCTTGGTGAGTGTGCCTATAAATAGGACGTCATACCTCACTGTTTTTGACACTTTTTCACATCTAAACACACCTAGAGACACCTCTAGGTACTGAGTGATCTTTCTGATTATCCTTTTGGGTAAAAAATAGGTTAAGGAAGTCTCCTTTGAGACATCCGGCTCTTAGCAGTTTAAATTTTTATTCATTTGAGGGAGAAGTACTCGTGTAGTGCAAGGGAATTGCCAAAAAACGTCCTCAAGTTTAAAGATTTATAAAAGCTCGTTTCAGAGGTTCTTCTCAAACCCTTAATCTTTTATCGCTTTCTTTCGTGTGCATTAGAAATTAGGGTCTTGTAGACATTTAGATATTACAAATAAATAAATAAATAGGGTAAAAACGTAATTTCTAAAATCTTTATTTTATGAATTAATTCATCATAGAGAACCCGAAAGGGGCACTGTGGGGTGTTAATACCTTTCCCACGCGTAACTAACTTTCTTACCAGACTCTGGTTATAATGGTCAAAGTTTATTTTTCTTAACCAACAAATTTTTTACCCTTTTTCAATGTTTATGGTTAAAACATTGGTGACGACTCCATAGAACCCATTTTTGCGAAAATCTCACTTTTAAGGTTTATTTCGGTTATCGAACATCCTAAAAGTGATAACCAAATTATTTTACGAAAAACTCGAGATTTAGCTATCGCATCGCGACCGCTCGCACCTTTCGTTCCCCTCGCGGGGGACGACAACGACAGATGATGACTCCACTTGGGGAAGCTTAGAGAGTTGATCCCATTGTCAGATTGTGGTAATGGCCCTAGTGCCAGCAAGTCATTGTCAGAAACCATCACTCAAGGTGATAACCCTCCTCTCTCATTCTAAAGAACGTCGACACGGCCTTTGAGCCACGCAAGGTTTGAGGACTGAGATATTTGGGGACCCTATAATGGGAGCACCTTGGGAAGCTGGCCTTGGTGAGAACAGCTAGAACCTACCTTGACTATGTACTTTTCTATAGGATACCCCTACCTCGTGATTAAATGTCGTCACTCTATTCGTGGATGAGTGAATTGTTTGAGCATATGGTTGTTAAATTTGTTTGTTGCATTAGCGTAGAATGATCATACAATAGCCTAAAAAAACAAAACAAAAAATAATAATAACAAAATATAATGAAACGATTTTGACAAGGTCGAATCATTCATACCTTCATCATTTCAGGAGTGGTAAAACCAAGAGAGAAAATAAATGCATAAGGAAAGTATGCATATGCATCATCCTAATAAGTCTCTCATGCATAAGCACATTCATTCTAAGGGGCACTAGATATCCTTAGACAAAGGCAAAAGAGACCCACGTGCGTTTGTAACCTTCGTCATACTTTTCAATCTATGACAAAGAAGGGACAAATGTGCTAAGGTGTGGTAACCTTCGTTATACTTGTCAAATCCATGATGGGGAAGGAACCATTACATCGAGGTGGGTGTGGTGCTCCGTGAAGCATAAGCTTTAAGGAGGGTACCAAAGCTATTATCTTAAAGCATATCCATCTCATACCTATCATTCATTTCAAAAACAAAAATAAAGATCCCTAATTCATTTACATTCTAGAAAGTGGATGGTCTTCTTCCTGTCCTCACCCGCGCACAAAGAGCCAAGAGGATGGAGTAGTTGGAAGAACAAAACTGCAAGCTCACCGCTGAGCTTAACTCCATGAAGGATCAGATGGCATAGTTAATGGAGCTAATGCGCCAGCAACACCTCCACAATGAGGGTCCCACAGTGACCACTTCTCTCATCGTGAGGAAGAGGAGGAACCCGCCCATGAGCATGAACATGGAGCTCATGTGCAGCCCAACACGAAGGCAATACTCATTCAGCCTCCTGAGGTCTCCAAACAACAAATTTCTGCCTAGAGGAGAGATTAAGGGCTATAGAGGGACACGATTTTGATGTGAAGGAGGCGGCCGACATGTGCCTCGTCAAGAATATTCAATTCCCCCCCCCCCCCAAGTTTAAGGTTCCAGATTTTCCCAAGTACATGGGAATGACTTGTCCCAAGAGCCATCTTATAATGTATTGTCATAAGATGACTGCATATGCTAATATTGAGAAACTCATGATCTACTGCTTTTAGGAGAGCTTGGCTGACTCAGCCTTGAGCTGATATATGCAATTGGAAGGGGGACAAGTCCAAACATGGGGACAACTGGTAGACTCCTTCCTTCGTCGTTATAAATACAACATTGACCTAACTTCAGATAGGTCAGATTTACAAGCTTTGAGCAAGAGAAGCGACGAGTCCTTCAAGACATATGCTCAGCGTTGGAGGGAGTTGGCCGCCCAAATACATCCTATTACAGGTATGATCCTATTGTCCATGTGCATGTGCCTCTGCATAAGATAAAACAAAAACAATAAGATGACAGGGGAAGTATTGACACATTAATAAGTATTGGTGGAATAGGATTATACTTATAATAGGATGTACACGTGCACCTGCATAAGACAAACACAAACGCAACAAGATATTACTGAAAGTATAAACACATTAATAAATATTGGTGGAATAGGATCATACCAGAAATAGGATGTACACGTGTACATCCTTTTGCACAAACACAAACACAATAAAATGATAGTGGAAGTATAGACACATTAATAATTATTGGTGGAATATGATCATACTTGCAATAGAATATACATGTGTACTTGCATAAGACAAACACAAACACAAGCACAAACACAAACATAAAAAACAAAAACAACCATAAACACAAACACAAACACAATCACAATCACAATCACAATGACAAACACAAATGAAAAGAAAAACGGAAACCCAAACAAAAGTACAAACACAAACACAAACACAATCAAAATCATAAACAAAAGCGAAAATACAAATGCAAACCCAAATAAAAACACAACACACAAACAAAAACACATATACAAATAAAAACACAAACACAAATGCAAATAAAATAGGATAATAGTGGAAATATATACACATTAATAAGTATTGGTTGAATTGGATCATATATGCATTTAGATGAACACGTCAACCTACATAAGAACAATATAAACATAAACACAAAACGATGACATTGAAAGTATTGACACTTTAATAAGTATTAGTGGAATAGGAGCATACCTGCAATAGGATGTACACATGCACCTACATAAGACAAATAAAAGCAAAACACAAACACAATAGGATGACAATAAAAGTATAGACGCATTGATCAGTATTGGTGGAATATGATCATACCTACAAAAGAATATATATGTGCACCTGCATAAGACAAACACAATAAGAGGACAGTGGAAGTAGAGACACATTAACAAGTATTGGTGGAATATGATCATACCTGCAATAGGAAGTACACTTGCACCTGGATAAGATAAAGACAAAGATTAACCCAATATGATGACAATGGACATATAGAAACATTAAAAAGTATTGGTGCGATAGGATCATACCTACACTTGGATGTACACATGCGACACAAATAGAAAGACAAACATATTAGGATGACAGTGGAAGTATAGGGGCATTGATAAGTATTGGTGGAATAAGATCATACTTAGAATAGGATGTACAGGAGCACCTATATAACACAAAAAAAAATACAAACATAATAGGAGGACAGTGGAAGTATAGACACATTAATAAGTATTGGTGAAATAGGACCATACCTACAACAGGATGTACACTTGCACCTGCATAAGACAAACACAAAGATGAACACAATAAGTTGAAAGTAGACATAAAGAAACATTAATAAGTATTTGTGGAATAGGATCATACCTGTAATAGATTGTATACGTGCATTTGCATAAGTTAAGCACAAATAGAAATACAATAGGATGATAGTGAAAGTATATACACATTAATAAGTATTGGTGCAATAGGATCATACCTACAGTAGAATGTTCACATGCACCTACATAAGATAAACACAAACACAATAGAATGACAGTGGATGTATAAACATATTAATAAGTACTGGTGAAATAAGATCATACCTACAATATGATGTACACTTGTACCTGCATAAGACAAAGACAAAGATGAACATAATAAGTTGACAGTGGACGTGTAGAAACATTAGTAACTATTGGTGGAGTATGAACATACCTGCAATGGGATGTACACATGCACCTACATGAGTCAAACACAAACAGAAATACAATAAGATGACAATGGAAGTATATACACATTAATAGGTATTGGTGAAATAGGATCATACGTACAATAGGATGTTCACATGCACCTACATAAGACAAACACAATAGGATGACGATGGAAGTATAGACATATTGATAAGTATTGATGGAATAGGATCACACCTGCAATATGATGTACACATGCACCTGCATAAGACAAACACAAAGACAAATATAATAAGAGGATAGTGGATGTATAGACATATTAATAAGTATTAGTGGAATAGGATCATACCAGCAATATGATGTACACTTGAACCTGCATAAAAGAAACGCAAACAAAAACACAATAGGATGACAGTGGAAGTATAGAAACATTAACAAGCATTCGTGGAATAGGATTATACCCGCAATAGGATCCATGTGGACCTGCATAAGACAAATAAAAAAAAACACAAACACAATAGGGTTACAGTGAAAATATGGACACATTATTAAGAATTAGTGGAATAAGATCGTACCTGCAATAGGATATACATGTGCACCTTTATGTTTAATTGCTCAATAACATTATCTGCATTTTCGTCGCGTCACAGATATTTTATGTCACAACAACATATTCTTTCAGTCCTACAATTCACTTGTGCTTATTAAAAACAAACATTGAGTAAAAGAAAATAAATGTGGTTGAGTGACCCAAAAGAGTTAACTCATAGTGGGTTGAGGGTGTTGTAAAATTACTAGTTCGGCATAAATTGAGCCAACAACATAAACACACTCACACAAACATAAACACAAACAATCACAAACATAAACACACACAAAATCATACAAACACAAACGCAAAAAAAAAATACAAACAAAAATAAAAACACAAAAACAAACACAAAAGAAAACAAACAAAAAAGCAAACGCAAACACAATAGGATGACAGTGAAAGTATAAACACATTAATAAGTATTGGTAGAATAGGATCATACTTGCATTAGGATGTACACGTGCATTTGCATAAGACAAACACAAACACAATACACCGATAGTGGAAGTATAGAAACATTAATAAGTATTGAGCCAACAACATAAACACACTCACACAAACATAAACACAAACAATCACAAACATAAACACACACAAAATCATACAAACACAAACGCAAAAAAAAAAAACACAAACAAAAATAAAAACACAAAAACAAACACAAAAGAAAACAAACAAAAAAGTAAATGCAAACACAATAGGATGACAGTGAAAGTATAGACACATTAATAAGTATTGGTAGAATAGGATCATACTTGCATTAGGATGTACACGTGCATTTGCATAAGACAAACACAAACACAATACACCGATAGTGGAAGTATAGAAACATTAATAAGTATTGGTGGAATTGGGTCATACCTGCAATAGGATGTACACGTGCACCTAGATAAGACAAATAAAAAAAATACAAACACAATAGATGACAGTGGAAGTGTAGACACATTGGTAAATATTGGTGGAATAGGATCATACCTGCAAAAGGATGTACATGTGCATCTGCATAAGACAAACATAATAAGAGGACAGTGGAAGTATATACACAATAATAAGTATTGATGAAATAGGATCATATCTACAATAGAAATAGTACACTTGCACTTGGATAAGACAAACACAAAGATTAACACAATATGATGGCATTGGACGTATGGAAAGATTAAAAAGTATTGGTGCAATAGGATCATACCTGCACTAGGATGTACATGTGCACCTGCATAAGACACACACAAACCCAAACACAAACACAATAGGATGATAGTGGAAGTAAAGACACATTAGTAAGTATTGGTGGAATAGGATCATACTTAGAATAGGATGTACACGTGCACCTACATAACACAAAAACAAAGACAAACACCATAGGTGGACAGTGAAAGTATAGACACATTAATAAGTATTGTTGAAATAGGATCATACCTACAATAGGATGTACACTTGCACCTGCATAAGACAAATACAAAGATGAACACAATAAGTTGAAAGTGGACGTAAAGAAACATTAATAAGTATTGGTGGAATAGGATCATATCTTTAATAGCTTGTATATGTGCACTTGCATAAGTTAAACACAAACAGAAATACAATAGGATGACAGTGGAAGTATATACACATTAAAAAGTATTGGTGGAATAGGATCATACCTACAATAGGATGTTCACATGCATCTGCATAAGACAAACACGAACACAATAGGATGATAGTGAATGTATAAACACATTAATAAGTACTGGTGAAATAGGATCATATCTACAATAGAAATAGTACACTTGCACTTAGATAAGACAAACACAAAGATTAACACAATATGATGACAGTAGACGTATGGAAACATTAAAAAGTATTGGTGCAATAGGATCATACCTACATTAGGTTGTACACGTGCACCTGCATAACACAAAGACAAAGACAACCTCAATAGGAGGACAGTGGAAGTATAGACATGTTGATAAACATTGGTGAAATAGGATCATACCTGCAAAAGGATGTAATATGTTCACCTGCATAAGAGAAATCAAACACAAACGTAATAGGATGATAGTGGAAGTATTGACACATTAATAAGTATTGGTGGAATTGGATCATACCTGCAATAGGATGTACATGTGCATCTACATAAGACAAACACAATAAAAGGACAGTGGAAGCATAGACACATTAATAAGTATTGGTGGAATAGGAACATATTTGTAATAGGATGTACACTTGAACCTGCATAAAAGAAACACAAATAGAAACACCATAGGATGACAAATGAATTATAGAATCATTAATAAGTATTGGTGGAATAGGATCATACCTATAATAGAATGTACATGTGGACCTGCATAAGACAAATAAAAAAAAAACACAAACACAATAGGATGACAATGGATATATAGACACATTAATAAGTGTTGGTGGAATAAGATCATACCTGCAATAATATATGCATGTGCACCTGCATAACACAAACACAGACAGAAAGACCAACATAATAGCATGACAGTGGAAGTATAGAGACATTAATAAGAATTGATGGAATAAAATCATACTTATGTACACGTGCACCTGCATAACACAAAGACAAAGACAAACTCAATAGGAGGACAGAAAGTATAGACACGTTAATAAGTATTGGTGAAATATGATCATACCTGCAAAAGGATGTATACATTCACCTGCATAAGAGAAACACAAGCACAAACGTAATAGGATGATAATGGAAGGATTAACACATTAATAAATATTGGTGGAATAGGATCATAACTGTAATAGGATGTACATGTGCATCTACATAAGACAAACACACTAAAAGGACAGTGGAAGCATAGACACATTAATAAGTATTGGTGGAATAGAAACATACTTGTAATAGGATGTATACTTGCGCCTGGATAAGACCAAGACAAAGATTAACACTATAGGAAGACATCGGACGTACAAAATCATTAAAAAGTATTGGTGGAATAGGATCATACCTCCAATAGGATGTACATGTACACCAGAATAAGACAAATAAAAAAAACACAAACACAATAGGATGACAGTGGAAGTATAGACACATTGATAAGTATTGGTGGAATAGGATTACACCTGCAATAGGATGTACACGTGCACCGGCATAAGACAAACACAAAGACAAATACAATAAGAGGACAATGGAAGTATAGACACATTAATAAGTATTGGTATAATAGGATCATACGTGCAATATGATGTATACTTGAACCTGTACAAATACAAACACAATAGGATGACAGTGGAAATGTAGACACATTAATAAGTATTGGTACAATAGGGTCATACTTGCATTGGGATGTGCACGTGAACTTGCATAAGACATATACGAACACAAACCCAATAAGATGATAGTGGAAGTATTAACATATTAATAACAATTGGTGGAATAGGATTACACCTGTAATAGGATGTACACATGCACCTGCACAAGACAAGAAGAAACACAAACATCATAGGATGATAGTGGAAGTATAGACACATTAATAAGTATTGGTGCAATAGGATCATACTTGCACTAGGATGTACACCATGACCTGCATAAAAGAAACACAAGTTGAAACGCAATAGGATGACAGTTGAAGTATAAATACATTAATAAATATAGGTGGGATAGAATCATGCCTACAATAGGATGTCACGTGCACCTGCATAAGATAAATACAAAACACAAACGTAATAGGATGATAGTGTAAGTATTGACAACTTAATAAGTATTGGTGGAATAGGATCGTACCTGCAATAGACAAATACAAAGACAAACATAATAATACAAAGGAAGTATAAACACATTAATATGTATTGGTGGAATAGGATCATACCTGCAATAGGATGTACACTTGCACCTAGATAAGACAAACAAAGATTAACACAATATGATGACAGTGGACGTATAGAAACATTAAAAAGTATTGGTGTAATAGGATCATACCTACACTGAGATGTACACGTGCACCTGCATAAAACACACACAAAACCAAACACAAACGTAAACACAATAGGATCATACCAGCATTAAGATGTACATGTGCCTCTGTATAAGATAAAACAAACACAATAAGATGACAGTGGAAGTATTGACACATTAATAAGTATTGATGGAATAAGATTATACTTGTAATAGGATGTACACGTGCACCTGCATAAGACAAACACAAACGCAACAAGATATTAGTGAAAGTATAAAAACATTAATAAATATTTGTGGAATAGGATCATACCTGAAATAGGATGTACACGTGTACATCCTATTGCACAAACACAAACACAATAAAATGACAGTGGAAGTATAGACATATTAATAATTATTGGTGGAATAGAATAATACCTGCAATAGGATATACTTGTGCACTTGCATAAGACAAACACAAACACAAACACAAGCACAAACACAAACACAAACATAAAACAAAAAAACCATAAACACAAACACAATCACAATCACAATGACAAACACAAATGAAAAGAAAAACGTAAACCCAAACAAAAGCACAAACACAATCACAATCACAAACAAAAGCAAAAATACAAATGCAAACCCAAATAAAAACACAACACACAAATAAAAACACATATACAAATAATAACACAAACACAAACGCAAACGCAAATAAAATAGGATAATAGTGGAAGTATATACACATTAATAAGTATTGGTTGAATTGGATCATATCTGCATTTAGATGAACACGTCAACCTACATAAGAACAATATAAACAAACACAAAATGATGACATTGAAAGTATTGACACTTTAATAAGTATTAGTGGAATAGGAGCATACCTGCAATAGGATGTACATGTGCACCTACATAAGACAAATAAAAGCAAAACACAATAGGATGACAATAGAAGTATAGACACATTGATCAGTATTGGTGGAATAGGATCATACCTCCAAAAGAATGTACATGTGCACCTGCATAAGACAAACACAATAAGAGGACAGTGGAAGTATAGACACATTAACAAGTATTGGTGGAATATGATCATACCTGCAATAGGAAGTACACTTGCGCCTGGATAAGATAAACACAAAGATTAACACAATATGCTGACAATGGACGTATAGAAACATTAAAAAGTATTGGTGTGATAGGATCATACTGCACTTGGATGTACACGTGCGACACAAATAGAAAGACAAACATATTAGGATGATAGTGGAAGTATAGGGACATTGATAAGTATTGGTGGAATAAGATCATACTTAGAATAGGATGTACAGGTGCACCTACATAACTCAAAAAAAAAAAAGACAAACACAATAGGAGGACAGTGGAAGTATAGACACATTAATAAGTATTGGTGAAATAGGACCATACCTACAACAGGATGTACACTTGCACCTACATAAGACAAACACAAAGATGAACACAATAAGTTGAAAGTAGACATAAAGAAACATTAATAAGTATTTGTGGAATAAGATCATACCTGTAATAGATTGTATATAAGTTAAGCACAAATAGAAATACAATAGGATGACAGTGAAAATATATATTAATAAGTATTGGTGCAATAGGATCATACCTACAGTAGAATGTTCACATGCACCTACATAAGATAAACACAAACACAATAGAATGACAATGGATGTATAAAAATATTAATAAGTACTGGTGAAATAATATCATACCTACAATAGGATGTACACTTGTACCTGCATAAGACAAAGACAAAGATGAACATAATAAGTTGACAGTGGACGTGTAGAAACATTAGTAACTATTGGTGGAGTAGGAACATACCTGCAATGGGATGTACACGTGCACCTACATGAGTCAAACACAAACAGAAATACAATAGGATGACAATGGAAGTATATACACATTAATAGGTATTGGTGGAATACGATCATACCTACAATAGGATGTTCACATGCACCTACATAAGACAAACACAATAGGATGACGATGGAAGTATAGACATATTGATAAGTATTAATGGAATAGGATCACACCTGCAATATGATGTACACGTGCACCTGCATAAGACAAACACAAAGACAAATATCATAAGAGGATAGTGGATGTATAGACATATTAATAAGTATTGGTGGAATAGGATCATACCAGCAATATGATGTACACTTGAACCTGCATAAAAGAAACGCAAACAAAAACACAATAGGATGACAGTGGAAGTATAGAAACATTAACAAGCATTCGTGGAATAGGATCATACCCGCAATAGGATGTACATGTGGACCTGCATAAGACAAATAAAAAAAAAACACAAACACAATAGGGTTACAATGAAAATATGGACACATTATTAAGAATTAGTGAAATAGGATCATACCTGCAATAGGATATACATGTGCACCTCTATGTTTAATTGCTCAATAACATTAGCTGCATTTTCGTCGCGTCACAGATATTTTATGTCACAACAGCATATTCTTTTAGTCCTACAATTCAGTTGTGCTTATTAAAAACAAACATTGAGTAAAAGAAAATTAATGTGGTTGAGTGACCCAAAAGACTTAACTCATAGTGGGTTGAGGGGGTTGTAAAATTACTAGCTCGTCATAAATTGAGCCAACAACACAAACACACACACAAACATAAACACAAACAATTACAAACATAAACACAAGGTCAAATACAGTGGACAAACACAAAGATTAACACAATATGATGACAGTGGACGTATGGAGACATTAAAAAGTATTGGTGCAATAGGATCATACATGCACTAGGATGTACGCGTGCACCTGCATAAGACACACACAAACCCAAACACAAACACAATAGGATGATAGTGGAAGTAAAGACACATTAGTAAGTATTGGTGGAATAGGATCATACTTAGAATACAATGTACAGGTGCACCTACATAACACAAAAACAAAGACAAACACCATAGGAGGATAGTTGAAGTATAGACACATTAATAAGTATTGGTGAAATAGGATCATACGTACAATAGGATGTACACCTGCACCTACGTAAGACAAATACAAAGATGAACACAATAAGTTGACAGTGGATGTAAAGAAACATTAATAAGTATTGGTGGAATAGGATCAATCCTTTAATAGCTTGTATATGTGCACTTGCATAAGTTAAACACAAATAGAAATACAATAGGATGACAGTGGAAGTATATACACATTAAAAAGTATTGGTGGAATAGGATCATACCTACAGTAGGATGTTCACATGCATCTGCATAAGACAAAAACGAACACAATAGGATGACAAAGGATGTATAAACACATTAATAAGTACTGGTGAAATAGGATCATACATGCAATAGGATGTATACTTGCACTTGCATAATGCAAAGACAAAGAAGAAGACAATAAGTTGACAATGGAAGTGTAGAAAGATTAATAACTATTGGTGGAGTAGGATCATCCCTGCAATAGGATGTACACATGCACCTGCATAAGTCAAACACAAACAAAAATACAATAGGATCACAGTGGAAGTATATACACATTAATAGGTATTAGTGAAATAGGATCATACCTACAATAGGATGTTCACATGCACATGCATAAGACAAACACAAACACAATAGGATTACAGTAGAAGTATAGACACATTAATAAGAATTGGTGGAATAGGATTATACTTGCAATAGGATGTACATGTGCGTCTGTATAAGACAAACACAAACATAAACACAATAGCATAATGTGAGTCGATTTGAGCTCGTCTATTTTATGCTTAACCCATGGTGAGCCAACAACATAAGCATAAACACACACACAAAACCCAACACACACAAACACAAACAATCTCAAACACAAATACACACAAAATCATACACACACAAAAATACATACACAATCACAAACACAAACAAAAACAAAAACGCAAAAACAAATAAAAATACAAACACAAATATAATAGGATGACAGTGAAAGTATAGGCATATTAATAAGTATTGGTATAATAGGATCATGGCTACATTAGGATGTACACGTGAACCTAGATAAGATAAATACAAACAAAAACACACAAGGATGATAGTGGAAGTATTGATATATTAATAAGTATTAGTGAAATAGGATCATACCTTTAATAGGATGTACACGTGCATTTGCATAAGACAAACACAAATACAAACACAATATGATGACAGTGAAAGTATAGACACATTAATAAGTATTAGTGGAAGATGATCATACTTGCAATAAGATGTACATGTGAACCTGCATAAGACAAATAAAAAAAACAGAAACACAAACACAATTGGATGACAGTGGAAGTATAGACACATTAATAAGTATTGGTGGAATAAAATAATACCTGTAATAGGATGTACACATGCACCTGCATAAGACAAACATAAACAAAAAGACAAAAATAATAGGACGACAGTCGATGTATAGACACATTAATAAGTATTGGTGGATTAGGATCATATCTGCAATAGGATGTACATGTGCACCTGCATAAGACAAACACAAACAGAAAGACAGACACAATAGAATGATAGTGGAAGTATAAAGACATTAATAAGTATTGGTGGAATAGAATCATACTTATAATAGGATGTACACGTGCACCTGCATAGCACAAAGAAAAACACAATAGGAGGACAGTAGAAGTATAGACACATTAATAAGTATTAGTGAAATAGGATCATACCTGCAGTAGGACGTACACTTGATCCTTCATAAGGCAAACTTAAAGATGAATGAAATAGGTTGGCAGTGGATGCATAGAAACATTAATAAGTATTGGCGGAATAGGATCATACCTGCAATAGGATGTCCTCGTGCACCTGCATAAATCAAACACAAACACAAACGCAATAAGATGATTATGAAAGTATATACACATTAATAAGTGTTGGTGCAAAAGGATCATACATATATTAGGATGTATACGTGCACTTCCATAAGAGAAACAGAAATACAAACACAATAGGATGACAATGGAAGTGTAGACACATTAATAAGTATTGGCGGAATAGAATCGTACCTGCATAGCACAAATAAATATACAAACACAAACACGATAGGATGACAGTGGAAGTATAGATACATTAAGTATTAGTGGAATAGGATGTACACGTGCACCTGCATAAGAAAAACACAAACAAAAAGACAAACACAATAGGATGACAGTGGAAGTATCGATCGTTAGAAAAGTAGTTTTAAATCAAGAGGGGGGTGAATTGATTTTTGAAAGTTTTTCTCAATACACAGATTATCTAATTCGAAAATTAAGATTACTTATCAATTCACAAATCACAAAGCAATCAAACAGCTTTAAGTGCAGCAGCAGAAATTAAAGAGAGAAAGGTTAGGAAAGATTTCACCGTAATTTTATACTCGGTTCACCCAATACCGTGGCTACGTCCGGACTCCAGCCAAATTCCAACTGGTTCCACTAGAATAGATGTTTTACAGACTCACCCTCTTACACCTATTCTAACTCTCCACCAAGAACCAAATTCCAGCTCTTGGAAACCTCTCGCAACCAAATTCCAACTAGCAGAGAAACCAAAGGCCCAAATTCCAGTGCACCACACACAAGAACCAAATTCCAGCTCTTGCTTTAACCTTTCCACCAAGAACCAAATTCCAGCTTCTTGGCAACTTTCTACAACAAATGCAGTAAAACTTGTACCCAAATTCCAGGTACAAAACAAGACAAATGAATGAATAGAAATTTAAAAGAAGAAACAAAGAAAGCTCAAACCGGATTACACCAATCCACGATCAGATCTTCTTCAAAGAAATGCAAAGTGCCTCAAGAAAGATTTCAAAAGAAGTTCACAAAAACAAGTTGTGTATCTTTCTTGAAAAATGCTAATAGTTGTTTGTATTGATTGCTTGAATTGTGTAAAACCGATATGTGATCTCTATCTCAAAGTTTCAAGCAAATCTGTTTATAAAAGAGTATTTTCAAATCTGTCGCATTAATTAATCTGTTGAAAGTTTGTTTTAATCGTTGAAATAGCCGTTACAATCTGTTAAAAGTCCTTTCAACCCATTAATGCGTTCATGATCTTTAACGTAAAATGTTTTAGTTGATACGACCACGTTTTTATCGCTTAAAACGTTTTACAAACATTTTCTAAGTATAAAACAATCGATTGAATCACGTATTAATCGATTGATTTGTTTAAAAACCTCTTTATAAAACTTTCCAAGTTATTTTAGCCGATATAAAGTCGCTTTAATCGATTAAAAACCTGCACATATATTTTTCTAAGTTGTTCTAATCGATTGAAAGTACGTTTTAATCGATTGAAAAGATTTTCTAAGTTATTTTAATCGATTGAAATGCGTTTTAATCGATTGAAATAAGTCTGATCGGTCATAATTCAATTCTGATCGATCATAACCAACTCGATCGGTCATAATCTCATTCTGATCGATCATACTGACATCCAAAGTGATTTTAATCGATTGAAACGTGTTTTAATCGATTAAAATAATTCTAATCGCTCATATTTAAGATCTGATCGATTATATTGCATTCTGACCTATTATATTCGAATTCTAATCGATTATAAAGAGTTTTAATCGATTAAAAGAAGTTTGTATCGATTAAAATATTGTAAAAACACTTTTTAAAACATTCTAAGTGTTTTAAATTGATTCTTTCAAACCTTTATCGCTTAATAACTTGTTTAAGAAAATTCTTTGCCAAAATGCTTTTGTTTTTGATTTGTTTAAAACTATTTTTGAGGCATTTTGCAAAATGAATGAAGGAGCTTCATGCAAGTGGAAAAGGTAAAGTGGTTTTACCTAAGCTTTCGTTAAGACACACTAAGTCTTCACTTCCATTCTTCCGAGTGACTTGTTTGACCGTCGCAGAGTTGACCCTTGACTTTATCTTTGACTTCATCAAATCAATGAGATCTTTGCTAGGATCACTTTCATCGACACATTAATAAGTATTAGTGGAATAGAATCATACCTCTAATAGAATATACACGTGCACTTGCATAAGACAAACACAAAAACAAACACAATAAGAGGATAAATGAAGTATAGACACATTAATAAGTATTGATGGAATAAAATCATATGTGCAGTAGAATGTACACTTGCACCTGCATAAGACAAACACAAAGATTAACAAAATAGGATGACAGTGGATGTATAGAAACATTAAAAAGTATTGGTGGAATAGGACTATACTTGCATTAGGATGTACACGTGCACATGTATAAGACAAACACAAGCACGTAGGATGGCAGTGGAAGTATAGACACATTAATAAGTAGTGGTGGAATATATCATATTTGCAATAGGATGTAAACATGCACCTGCATAAGTCAAACACAAACCCAAACACAATATGATGACATTGAAAGTATAGACACGTTAATATGAAATGGTGGAATAGGATCATACATGCAATAGGATGTACACGTGCCCCTACATAAGACAAACACAAACACAACAGGATGATAGTGGATGTATAAACACATTAATAAATATTGGTGGAATAGGATCATTGCTAAAATAGGATGTACACATGCACCTGCATAAGATAAACACAAACACGAACAAAATAGGATGGTAGTGGAAGTATAGACACATTAACAAGAATTGTGGAATAGGATCATACCTACAATAGGATATACACGTGTACCTGCATAAGACAAACACAAACACATTAATTAATGTTATCTTGTCTCTCCACCTCTACTCCACGTCGTCGTTACAAGTCAAACCCTTTCTCAACCTTATGATCAATTGTTCCTCGCACCATTGCATTCACCACTACAGCTTGGCTGCTTGCCATCCTTTTTCCCCAATACTTTGCCATCGTATTTATTCCTTTTTTCGTGTCATCATGTTTTAGTTGTGAAAATGCTTGTCGTATTTCAGTCTCGCATTATAATCACGTCAAAATGTTTGTCGTGCTACAATACCACATGTTTCAGCCTCACGTTTGGGGCACAGCATAGTGTTTGACACGCCCTCGCATTCGTCGCACTATTGCATTTATCGTTCCATCGTGCTTCAATTGCTCCATAATATTTGTTGCATTTCAGTCGAGTCATAAAGTTTATCATGTCACCACATTATATTATTTCAGTCAGCAATTTAGTTGTGCTTATTAGAAAAAAAAAAGTGAATATTAAAAAAGTAAATGTGGGTTAGTGAGTCAACTCACTTAACCCACCAACACATAGTGGGTTAAGCCGGGTTGTAAAATTGTTTGAGTCGGGTTGAGTTCACTTATTTTCTACTTAACCAATGGTGAGTTAATTCGTGTGAGCTGGATTTGCTCACTTTGATACCCCTAGTTGTGACATGACTGAAATGTGACATACATTGTGATGCAACTAAAACACAGTGATGCAGAAAACACAATAAATATGTTGGCTTATGTGTGTAGGGGTATCAATATCGGTTGTAACCCATGAGCCAATTCGGCTCACCACTAGTTCGAGTCCGGTTGGGTTCATTTTTTTTAAATTCTACCTATAATGAGTTAAAAATGAACCCAACTCACTTAGCCCACATTTTAAGTTGTTTCGAGCCCAGTTTTGACTCCACATAAAGTGAGTCATGTTCAGCTTGCCTATCTTCTGCTCGACCCATGGTGAGCCAAAAATACAAACACAAACACAATCACAAATAAACATAAACAAACACACACACAAACACAATCACAAACACAAACGCAAACCTAAACACAAACGCAAACCCAAACACAAACACAAACACAATCACAGACAAACACAAACACACACACATAAACATAAGCACAAACACAATAGGATGACAGTGGAAGTATAGACACAATAATAAGTATTGGTAGAATATGATCATACCTGCATTAGGATGTACACATGAACCTGCATAAGACAAATACAAATACAAACACAAAAAGATGATAGTGAAAGTATTGACACATTAATAAGTATTAGTGGAATATGATCATACCTGCAATAGGATGTACACGTGCACCTGCATAAGACAAACACAAACACAATACGATGACAATGGAAGTCTAGACACATTAATAAGTATTGGTGGAATAAGATCATACTTGCAACAGGATGTACACATGCACTTGCATAAGACAAACCCAAACAGAAAGACAAACACAATAAAATGACAATGGAAGTATAGAGACATTAATAAGTATTAGTGGAATAGGATCATACCTATAATACGATGTTCACATGCACCTGCATAATACAAATACAATAGGAAGATAGTGTAAGTATAGACACATTAATAAATATTGGTGAAATAGGATCATATTGTAATAGGATGCACACTTGCACTTGCATAAGACAAACACAAATATCAATGCAATAGGATGACAGTGGACGTATAGAAATATTAAGAAGTATTGGTGGAATAGGATCATACATGAAATTGGATGTATATATGCACCTGCATAAGTCAAACATAAACCCAAATACAAACTCAAACACAAACATAATAGGATGACAGTGGAAGTATATATACATTAATTAGTGTTGGTGGAATAGGATCATACCTGCATTAGGATATACACGTTCACCTACATAAGACAAACACAAACACAAATACAACAAGATGATAATGAAAATATAGATACATTAATAATAATTAGTATAATAGGGTCATACCTACAATAGGATGTACACGTACACTTGCATAAGTCAAACACAAACACAATATGATTACAGTGGAAGTATAGAAACATTAATAAGAATTGGTGGAATAGGATTATACTTGAAATAGGATGTACATGTGCGCCTGTATAAGACAAACACAAACACATTAATTGATATTATTCTGCCTCTCCACCAATATTCCATGTCGTCGTTACAAATTAAACCCTCACTCAAGCTTATCATCAATTGTTTATCGCACCATTGCATTCGTCGTTGTAGCTTGACCACTTGCCATCCTTTTGCTGTAACACTTCGCCATCATATTTATTGCCTTTTCTGCATCATCATGTTTGAGTGGCGTGAAAATGTTTGTCGCGTTTCAGTCTCACGTTATAGTCACGTCACAATGTTTATCGTGCTACAGCGCTACAGTGTTTTAGTCTCGCGTTTAGGCCACCCCATAGTGTTTGACATGTCACTGTGTTTGTCGTACCATTGCATTTGTCGCACCACCGTGCTTTAGTTGTTCCATAATGTTTGCCACATTTCAAGTGTTTGTCTTGCTCGTGCTATATTGTTTCAGTCTTTCAATTCATTCATGCTTATTAGAAAAAAAATTGAATAACAAAAACTAAATGTGGGTTAATGAGTCAACCCACCAATGAGGTGGGTTGTGAAATCTTTGGCTCGCTATAAAGTGAGTCGGATTGAGTTCGTTTATTTTCTGCTCAACCAATAGTGAGTCGACCCGTGTGAGTCGGATTGACTCACTTTGACACTCCTATCTATGACATGATTGAAACGTGACAAATATTGTGATGCAACTGAAACACAGTGGTGCGGCAAACACAATAATTACTACGACGTATGTGTGTAGGGCTGCTAATATGAGTTATAACCCATGAGGCAACAAGGCTCATCACTAGTTTGAGCCAGGTTAGTTTCGATTTTTTTTCAATTCTATTGATAATGGATTAAAAACGAACTCAACTCACTTAACCCACATGTTAAGTTGTTTCAAGTCGAGTTATGATGTGTTGATCCACATCCCACCATTTATTTTAAATTTTAAAAATAATTATAATAATTTAATAATTCTAATTGATGTTATATTATCTCTCCAAGTCTACTCCATGCCCCCAACATCATAAACACAAATACAAAAATACAAACACAAAAAACATAAGCATAAAGATACAAACTTATACACACAAACACAATGAAAATTTAGCTAAACAAAATGAACAATAGACCCAATTTATCAAACATCAACCATCATTTTCTGTATCATTTATTCCTCACGGAAACAAACTCACAATCGAACAAGAACAAAAGAATAATAAAATTATGAGCAAAAAATTATAGGAATAATAAGGGTTCTGAAACTTGCACCTCATCTTCATCATTGGAGCGGTGTTTGTACATCGATATGAGAAAATGGTAGCTGGATGAGGGGTTGTATGTCGGAGCAGTTTTTGATGGCGAATCGTCTGGTGGAAGAACGAAAATATCAGAATCGACAATTCTAACTGCGACTGACGGAAGCTGTTGCCGCCATTGGCAGAGGGATCAACCTTATCGAATTTGACAGCACCGCCTTGTCGCGGGAGAGTCTTTCTCTAAGGAGAATACAAAGCAATTTTTTCGGCAATACAAGAAAGAAACTCGCTCTTTGACACCATACCAACTGGTGATGACTTGGTGAAAGGATCTATTAGAGAAAGTTGTCAAATCAGTTCCAACCAAATAGAGCACAGAGCCAACGACAACAAACAACTTAATATTCGATGAAAAGAAAATGCAACACTTCAATCAATCTAAGAAATTGTTAATCGTCAATGTTACTATATATAAATCTTAGAGAAAGAAAGAAAGAAATATCTTCTTGCCGAGAATAAGGGTTCTGAAACTTGCACCTCATCGCAATCGGTGCAGCGTGAGATCTTTTCGAATAGTCTTGTGGAAGAACAAGAATATCAGAATCGACAATTCCAACAGCGAGCGAATCGTCTTGTGGAAGAACGAGAATATCAGAATCGACAATTCTAAAGTTGTTGCAGCCATTGGCAGACTGATCAACCTTACTCACTGAATTTGACAGCACCGCCTTGCCGCGGGAGAGTCTTTTTCTAATGAGAATACAAAGCAACCTTTTTTTGGCAAGACAAGAAAGGAACTCGCCCTTTGACACCACACCAACCGGTGATGACTTGGTGAAAGGATCTATTAGAAAAGGTTGTCAAATCAGTTCCGACCAAATAGAGCACGAAGCCAACGACAACAAACAACTTAATATTTGATGAAAAGAAAATGCAACACTTCAATCTATCTAAGAAATTATTAATCGTCAATGTTACTATATATTAATCTTAGAGAAAGAAAGAAAGAAAGAAATACCGTCTTGTCGAGAATAAGGGTTCTGAAACTTGCTCCTCATCTTCATCATTGGAGTTGTTTTTGTGCATCAATATGAGGAACTGGTAGCGCTGGATGTCGGAGCAGTTTTTGGTGGCGACTGTCATCACCAATCGGTGCAGCGTGAGCTCTTTCCGAATCGTCTTGTGGAAGAATGAGAATATCAGGATCAACAATTCCGACAGCAACTGCCGGAAGCGCTGCCGCCATTGGCAGAGGGATCAACCTTACTCATCGAATTCGACAGCACTGCCTTGAAATCTTGATTAAAGAATGTAAAGCACGGCCTATCAAAATGTAAAGCAAAGCCGGCGCAGCGGTGACCGTAGTTAAAATGGCCATTGGTGAATGGAAGAACGAGGTAGCGGTGAAAAATGGAAGATCGAAAAGGTGGTGAGTAAACCCTTTGCTGAAAAACGTTTTCTTTAACAATCTTGATGAGAAACAAGAATGCGAGACCAGAAACCGATGGTGCGACTGTCCGAGTAGAAGAGTAGAAAGTGGCCGCTCACTATTAATAGCATAAAATACACACAAATAGAACACTAACCTCAAAAATACAACAAATTCGTCGTCAAAACAACATTTCAAATATTTAAAATAAAACGAAAGTAATGATTCAACTATAAATTACTATATAAACTAAAAAGTACTATATCAACACAATTAAAAATAAAAATAGTTTTTTATTCTTGGAAGCATATCTCCATCGTTATTTTTTAAATCAGATAATAATTTTTTCTTAAAAGATTGTATTTGCATAAGTGTCTACATTTCTTTTTATGTCTCCATTTGCATTTGCATCAATGCTTGCATATGAGTTTGTACTTACAACTGTATTTTCATATGCTCTCGTAAATTAAATATTTATGTAGTTATGATAGTTATTTCTTCAGTAAAGGGTGTGGTAGGATTTTAGGAAGATGGACCTTTACCGATGAATATGAAACATTTAAAATAATGTCAAGATCAAAACTCGACCAATATTATAAATTCTACCTCTTTTTATTTTCACCAACAATGTTTATTCAAATATCATAATCAACTATGGGATGTTTGATGTATATTCCTCATATTTTTCAGTCATAATATTTTCACATGATTCATACATCAAATCAATATTTTAGCAATATTATAAATAAACAAAGTTTAATTTTTATAAAATATAAACACATACAATAAATTTTTTTGCTTTGTTAGTCACACATTCACTATCTTTTCTTTTTTTGTGAACTTTGATATATAGTTTACCATAAGAAATGAGACATTTTGTACTCTTCTTCCTTTTAAACAATATACAATTCAAGATTTATACAACAATATAAAATACAAACTAAATGAAATACATCACTTAATTGTTTAAGTTTAAACATCACATTTATATTAGTACAACATAAAGATTATCTAATGCCAACATCAACCCTAATATTCAATTTATAACTACTACTCAATATTGATTAACAATTATATGATTTCAGTCATACTATACATACATTAAAATGTTCAATCATACTACCTATATTTACTTTACATACATTAAAATACGATCAAATGTGTAATTTACGAGTATCATTCTTTTTAAGTGTTGTCCAAAGCTTTCTAACACTCTGGTGTGTATCATGACATTAGGTTTGACATCCCCTGTTAGTCTTACCTGCAATAAACTTTTTTTTCCATTCTTTTGTTGCACATATATATACTAATTCATCTCATAACTCACCTCTTGATCCAAGACCCCTTAAGTCGCTAATATTATCTAAATTTGTCTCTCTCTTTTTTTTTTTCCTTTCCTTAGCTAATGAATCAGAATATTGATCCAAGCCTATCAGATTTTAAACCTTTCTTGTCATCTTCCGATCATAAGTTGATACAAAAGTATACCTATTCTAAACCAATCTAAATTAGATACATTTATTGCTTAATACAAATGTTGAAGCAAAACTATCTCAATACTTTAACACAATAGTTACTAACCATAAAATCATTGAATAAATTTTCTTTCATATCAATAGAATAATTTATCCAATTAGGTCAAAGATTAGGCATTCTTAAGAGTAACTCAGATATAATTACTCGAATCACTAAATCAGGAACAAACCTCTGAAAGTGTAGACACATTAATAAGTATTGGTGGAATAGGATTATATCTTCAATAGAATGTACACTCGCACTTGCATAAGAAACAAAAAAAAAAGATGTGTGATAGACTTTGCTTTTGCACATATAGCAAACACATGTTTGTATCACAAGTGCTACTAGAAATAGAACAAAGGGAGAAACATAAACATCAATTAAAATACAAAGACAAAGACAAACACAACAAGATTACGGTGGAAGTGGTAGATACATTAATATGTATTGGTAGAATATGATCATATCTGCAATAGAATGTATATTTACACCTCCATAAGAAATAGAAAAATGATGTGTGGTAGACTTAGACCTACAATAGAATGTATATTTACACCTCCATAAGAAATAAAAAAAATGATGTGTGGTAGACTTAGCTTCAATACATATAAAGTATTGCTAGAAATAGCACACAGAGAAACATAAAAACCAATTAATTTACCGACAACCAAATTTCTGATGGATTTTTTGCCGTCGAAAATCCGTCGGTAAATGAATATTATCAACGGATTTTTTACCGACGGATTTTGACCGTCGGTAATATTAAAATTTCTTGTAGTGTATATATCTTTTATTTGAGATCACTTTTTCTTCTCATCTTCCAAATTCAAATTTATTTCTTAATAGGTGAGATCACCAAAATTTCCTTTCTAACCTTTCAGCACTAGCAATATTACATTGTTACACCTATTGTTCGGTGACTAACCACATTCATCCAACGATGAAATGTATGATTAAAACATTGACGTGAAAATTCACTTTCCAAAATATTTTTAAGTTTCTAACATTTGAATTAAATTTTATTTTATTCCTAAATTTAAAAGTTATTTTTTAGTCTCTAAAAATGTAAAATTTATATTTTAACTCATTCAAAATTTTAAAATATTATTTTAGTCGTCCGACTTTAAAAATATTTTTAAAGTACCCAAGATTAAAAGTGATTATTAACTCGATTCTAATTAAAAATAATTAATTTTAATTTTTAAAATTGATATTATTAAAAGTTTTTTAAGTACCTAATTTGAAAAGAAAATTAATTTTAAAGTTAGGAGATTAAAATAAAAATTTATTTAAGTCGTATCTTAGTTTTAGAGAAATATTGTTCTTGCTACGTTTTTTTTTTAAATCATTTTTATCAATAAAAAATAGTGAAAAATCATCTTGATAGATAGATAGATAGGGATGACAATTAAACCCGTACTCGTGGAAACCGACCCGTCTCAGTCCCGAGTTTGACGGGGAAAATCCGAAGTTGACCGGGCGAGGCGAGGCGGGTTTGTGTTTTCCCGCTTTAAAAGTCGGGCGAGGGCAGGGATGGGTAATGCAATCCCCACCCCGACCTCGTTCCCGTCCTGACTTTATATTTAAATTTAAAATTTAAAATATTAATACTTTAAATATATTTTCTTTTCTTTTTCTATTACATATAAGGTTATTTTTTTAATATTTCACCAATTTTTATTTTTCTTCTACCCACTTTTGATTTTTTTGTCTTTTTTAATCTTTTATATCAATTAATTTATTGCATTATTCTCTCTCTTACCTTTCTGTTTTTTTACATTTCCTTAATTTCTACCATCAATTTATTTATTTTTTTAATCTTTTCAATCAATTTGATGAACACAAAGTAATTTTTTTCTAAATATTTTACATAAATCCTAGTAATAACTAATATTATTTTATTTATAATTTATATGTATTAGGTTTTATTATGTCATATTTTTTATCTTATTATTTTTATTTATCATATATCAAATTTTATTTTAATAAAATAATTGTATTTTAAAGGATTAAAAGAGATTGATAATTTAAACTTTTATTACTTCAAACTAATTAAATAAGATTTAACTTATTAAATATTTTCTTATTAACTATATATTTCATATTTTTAAATGACAACTTAAAAATGAATTAACTTTTATATATATATAATTAAATGTTTGAATACAGTATTATAATAATAATGTTGTAAGTATTCAAATATTTGAATAATAATAACAATAATAATAATGTTATAAATATTCTCTCTATATATATATAAATAAAAAATAATTAAATATTTTTTTACATACATATTTTAATATAAATATAATAAATTAAAATGTATATTTAATTAATAATAATTACAAATTATAAAATTATAAATATTTATTTATATATAAAAAATACATAATAAAATTAATTTATTATAAATGTAATTATCTTTTTAAAAAGAATATAGATCGGGGACGGGGCGGAGATAGGGATGGAGACTTAATTTTTAATCCCGACGGGATCGGAGCGGGGACGAGGATGGTTAAAAATTCGGGGCGGGGATCGGGAGGCAAAACCCGCCCCGCCCGCCTCGTTGCCATGCCTAGATAGATAATATTTTGATTAAAAATATCATATTTTTTTATTTTTTTTATCTTAACACTAGTATAAAATTATATTTTTATCTATGTTATTTTAGCATTTTTACGTTAGACACAAGTTCGACGTTAATATGGGAGACGTAAATTTATGTCAAACATAATCATTGATGTAAATTTGCGTTAGTTATCCCCTGGTCTGACGTAAATTTACGTCGATTATGTCCTTGGTCTGACGTAAATTTACACCGATTATGTCCTTGGTCTGACGTAAATTTACGTCCTTTATTTTAATATTCGGTTTGTTTTGTTTAACGGTCAGTCCAGATTCCAAATTTTCAGTAGACAATAATTCAAAAATACAACAATACAATATAATACAAACTATAAAAAGTCTAAACTAGTACAAAAACTAAGTTACCTAAATGTTAAACTACGTGATACAATACAAACAATAACCTGCAAATTAAGTACTAAAAATGTTAAACGAAATTGCTTTCTAATTTGTGTAATATCATATTCTGATAGTGGAAATGAATATCACGTTCTAATAGTGGAGATGGATGAATCTTGAAATACTTAAAACATTAATTTGACTCATATTAACATGCAATGCGCATAAAGGTAAATGAACTTAACAAATGTTGAAATCAATTACCTTTGTCCAAGAATCAGTTATAACCGCACAAACTATGACTATCATCTAATACATGATAGTAGTCATGTTTATTACATTGTATTGAGAAACAAAACATAATGTTATTTTCAAAATTTAAATACAAGAGTATAGATATTATAATAATATAATATTTTTCTCTTTTCTATTACTTTTGTTTATTACATGTGCTTAGGAGCATATTTAGGAAAAATTATTGGGTGAGATTTATTCCCTATTTCTTGTTTTTTTTCTTTGCTTTTATATGTTGTACATCCAAATCCGATATCGAATTCCATATTTTCTTTTCATCATCATGAAATCATAAACCCTATATACCGTAATATCTTCTCTTCATATCATACTATATCATTTTCTTTCTTACTTACTCATTACCATTATATAATTAATATACAAACCACAAAAATGTAGGATTCAAACAAATAAACAATAAAAACATAAAAATATAGTATATAAACTGTAAATCCACTCAAACTCATAAACGAATAATCACAAACTGCAACAGTTCAATTTCAATAACAATTCAGTGGAAACATTCATGCAATAATTTGATTAAGATCCCTAAAAGCAATCAACATAAAAGATGAGACACATAGAACATTAACCTCAAATACAAAAAAAACGCTCTAAAACTCGAATTTAATCAAAGAGAAACGTCAACCACCACAAATGAAACACAATGTAGGTGTTTTCGTCACTCACTTTAGATTAAATGTACCTTAAGAGGTGAAATGTACATTTACTGTTCAATTAAGTTTTACCCATTTTTGTGATGAATCACTTTAATTATTATGTAGATTCTTTTAGTTTTAATATAAGTTCCAACTTTAAAAGTAAAGTGTGAAAAGGAGAAATATATGAAGAAAGTAAATTGTTGAAAAAATAAATTTGCGATGAAGATAAATTACATAAAAGTAAATTTAACTTATTATCAAGAATAAAACAGAAATTTGTAAAAGAAATCAATAAAGATGGTCATTCAAGTTGCAAAGAATTTCATTAAAAATACTTGTACCATATTTGTAGTGTTTTTCAGAATGGAAGTTTTCGTATAATTTGACAATCACCTTTCATTATACTTATTTCACCTTTTTATATTTTACCTTGTATAACCGCTAATAAAAGTAAAATAAAATAAAATAAAATACAAAAATAAAAATAAAATAATATAAAACGATTACTTTTCCTATAATTGCGTCCCTATTTTCTTGAGTTATTCATTTTCATGTAGCACTTGTAACATTTATGTTACCTAGTGAAGTTACCACTTCCGCATATCTCTCGATTGCACAACCCTTGCTCGATCCCTCGTCCTTTTATGTTTGCATAACTTTCTCGCGATTGTTTTTCTCAATGATGTGACACTTGCATAATTTGTTTATCAACATCTTTAAGTCTTCGATTCTAAGTCTTCGATTTCTCTAAGTCTTTATATCTCGATAAATCCTTCTCAAAATCTCTTTGGTTCTTTTCTCAATTTTCCTTAGTCTTCGACCCATACTTGATAACATTATTTACTTCACCAACGTATTTCTAGATCTCTTATTAAATTGTGATTCTTTATTTAATTATGTTGTCTCTTTTTTTTATTTTTTTATGAACTATTGATCTTTTATTTCTTCAATACTCTTTTGACCACTAACTTTAATCTTAATTATACTTTTAATTTATACATTTTGATCCATTGTTCACTTAAGTTATACACTTCGAACTGATTTAATTATTTTTATTCTCGATTTTCAATTCCCATTCTTCTCTTCGCTTGATTTTTTATCTTCTCGATTTCTACCATTCGACCTCGACTTTACTTTTTCTATTTTTACCTTTCAATCTCGATTTTACTATTTTGATCATCATTTTTCATTTTAAAACTTTAATATTTTTTCCAATCTTTTATATATTTGTAAATTTGTTAGTAATAGGTATCTTTCTTTTCTATCATGTTACGCTTTTAGAATATTTTATCATCTTTAGACCTCTTTTGACCATTCTGTCTGTGTAACCAAAGCAACTTGACCGAATTTATCATCTTTTTCTCAATTTCTGCTATTCCAATATTTTCAAATAATTTCGTTTGACCCCACATGCATCTAAGTTCTCATTTATGCTACTCCCAAATTTCTCTTAAAATTCAACATTTCCTATAGCATATATCATAGCTAGATATATAATAGTGTGATAAAACTTAGGGTTAAGTATGTTTTTAGTTTCTATACTTTCATGTGAAATTGAAAATAGTTTCTCACATAAAAATGATCCCTATATTTTTGAAATGATTGAAATAGGTTCCTATTTTGAACGGCGTTAAGTATATGTTGACCTATCTAACAAAAATGGTATGACTCATTTATTATTTAACACGTGTAATTATTTAAAAAAATAAAATTAAATAAAATTAAAAAGTGTCAAGTTTTTAAAAGTCATTTAAATCCGTATTTAAAAGTCATTTAAAAAAGGGGAAGAAAGAAAAGATATTTGATATGTGATGAGAAAAGAAGAGAGAATGAAAAGTGATTGTGACGAGAATCGAAGAGTTTTGTCTGCGTGAGAAGAAAAAAAAAACTTCTACTTTTTAATTTTGTTTTTTTAGATAATAATCTCTTTGAATAATTTTTATTTTTTTTAAAGAAGAGCTTTGTTTTTTTTTTTAATAATTACACGTGTCAAATAATAAATAGGTCATACTATCTCTCGTTAAACAGGTCACCATATGTTTAACGTCATTTAAAATAAGGACTTATTCTAATCATTTAAAAAATATAAGAATATTTTTTATGTAAACTTTAACAGAGAAACTATTTCAAATTTCACATGAAAATACAAAGATTAAAAACTTAACCCTAAAACTTATCTTTGAGTTTGATAGGCACTATTTGCAAGTAAAATCTCAATGTCTTTCTCTATTAAATCACCCTCTTTTATCCTGTATCATATTGGATATATAGGCGGTTTTGATGCCCTAAACAACAGTTCTTCTCCATTACTTGTTTCGTTTTTTGCCTCCAATCTCAATTTTGGTGATCATTGGATAACATTTAACTATTTATAGACACTTTTGAAAGAGAAAACTTTAATACACAAAACTTTCAAAATCTTAAAATATTAAAATATTAAAATTCTGAGTTTTTTTTTATTTATGTATTATTTAACTTCATCATAAAACCTAAATATATCTTATTGTGCACCGAACTTGTTCTTAGCCAAAACAATTTAAATGAATTGGATGTCACATATACTTTTTGTGACATTGAATGGAAGTAAAGAAATAAAAATGAAAAATATGACAATTTGGTATAAAAACGTTCAAACCTTATCTTATAGATGCACTTAGCTCAATCTTTAGTCTCTCGCTTCTTTTAGCATTCCTCAAAGTCATTGCAAATTCAAACTTCTTAATGGTTGATCGTGCTTTCAGAATGAGAGGTATTCAAGTCACTTTTAACATACCTTCTATCCAAATATGTAGCATGACAATAAAGACTAATCCTTTGGATGCACTCGTTGCTTTCATCTTCTTTGTATTTCTGGGTTTCCTCCAAATCAGATATCCCGAGAACCGCACCCCATTTCACCTTCATCCAAAAGACCATTTGGGTTGCCATTACTACTTTCATTGCTTATTATTGCTTGGCCTCCTTGGGAAGGCTCATGTATGCCATACGGGATCATCGCTTTGACACCCTCATCAACTTGTCCGGTTCGCTCTCGTTGCTTTGCTTGGTGGTGCTGTTGCTACCCGAAGCTTGGGAATCATTCGGTTTCGTTATCTACACCGTATGTTTCATCACTCATGTACTCTGCGAGTTCATCACCAATTTCAGAGAGGTCAGGGTGGAACGTGGACCAATGAGGAGGGTGGTGCGTCCAGTGTTACCAATACCTCAATGGATTTCAATTAATTGCTACATCACTGGGTCTAATTCAGCGTTACTTCCTTTTCTAATTCTATATCTTTTCTCGTTTTTGTTCAATGAGTACATGCATGAAGTCCAATGTTTCAAAGCATAGAAAGATGAGGGATTCTTAGGCCATCTTTTTATTGCAGGATACTGAGGTAAGATCTTGTCTGAAAAAAAAAATTATATTTTAGATTTTTTTTTCTATAACAGAAAAGGGATGCAACTAACTTCCACCAAACAAAACCTACTTTTATAACGTGAAGGAAATTTTTCTAAATCATACTTGAAACCTACTTCAACTAATATAATCAAAAAATTATATTAGATTATTATAATGATTTTGAAAAAAGATATTCTTAATATTTAATATTTTATTCTTTTTATAAAATATATGAATCAAATATTATTGAAATTCCTCCATAATATAATATATCTGTCACATTTCTTACATATAATTTTTAAAATAAAAATCAACAACTTGGTGTCAAAATCATCATTTTTATGCGACCTATATAATCAGGAGAAGAAAATTTCTCGCAAGGCTTTATTTTACTGTTGAATGAGACCTATAGAAAGAAGGGAGATCTCTGGTGAGTTTGAGAGGCTTAGAAGCATAGAAGGGACTTGATGTGCATGGACATGTAATTGAAGACATAAAAATAACTAGGAGAGAATGGAGCCAGTTAAAATTTGGAAAAACTGAGTTTTTGGACTCAAATTAGAGTTTTAGAATATCAGAATTGTTGGAGACTTAAAGAATATGAAGATTAAAAACAGCTTTGGTGGGACATTTCATCATATCCTTCTTATGAAACAATAATTTGTAAGTTGTAACAAAGATCAAACACCAATCTCAAAAAAAAAAAAAAAAAATGTGGCTTTTGGAAAGGTTGTGGATACTGCTAAAATACATTACAGAATCCAACTATTCAAGTTTTAGCAGAGCTACCGATTCGAAGCAAAATTTATATGCTCAAAAGAAAAACAACTAAACTTCGTATCTTAATAGCACACAAGTACAGTTGTTACAGTGTTTACCATAGAACATGACTCATGCCACACCTCTCGATTACAACGTATGCATATACTCCTCTCCTTGAAATTAAAAAGGGACATTACATGCAATATCAACGGCTTTCAACTTCACTTATGCAAGAAAGTTGGAAGTTGCTGGTCTATGCCGTTTTGTCTTCACTCTCTTGCTCCTGGCCTTGGTCCTGGCTAATCTCTTCTCCAAGTCCTTCACTCTGCCAGTTAAATCTGATATTACACTTAACTGCGCATTCCCAGCTTCAAGCAACTTCTCCATCATCTTCCTTAGCTTCTCATTTTCCTCCACTAACTTTGAGTCACTCTTTAGACGTCCATCATGTTCAGCTGCAGGTATCTCAAGCTCTGGTAATGCAGGTGATGCTACAGATGGTTCTGTTTTCTCATGAGCCAAAATTTCAGCAACTATCTCTTGATCATCTTGTATCTCCTTCAGTGCGATCTTTCCTTCTGGTTCCTCTTCCTTCTGTGTGTCATTAACTGGTACGAACTCTTTTGGCTGGGGTGAGATGTTTACATCATTTGCCTCCAAACACACATCTTTACTTCCTGCTTCATGATCATTGACTTGTGTTGTCAAAGGTGGCAACTCAGTACCAATTCCAAATTCACCTGACTGAGTCTCAATCCCTATATCCACTGGTAAATCCCCTTTGAGTTCATCTTCTTTGTTGAACTCAACCTTTACCCATCCATCTGATTCCCCAGAAGACTGCACCTCATCTTGATTTTCCATCTGCTGCTGCTGTTGCTCAAGCTGAGTTTCTTTTGAAGGGTCATCTGTGGAAGTTGTTTTCTCATCTGCATTACATCGTTCTTCTTGAGCTGGTGGAACCACTGCATATGTTTTACGGTTAGCTTCAACTTCAGATTTTTCTGGATTCTCATCAAGTAGTCCCACTGGCAGCTCCTCAAAGAATATCTCATTTTCAGTTTGTCTTTCTCCTTTAGAAAGATTCATTTCATTCTTTCTTTCATCCTCATCAAGTAATCCCACTGGAAGTTCCATCACTGCATGGTTCTCTGAATCTAATCTATCTAGTGCAGAATCATTCACCATGGCTGGTGGTAGACTTCCAGAACCAACATTATCGTGTTCTTCCATCTCGATACTATTGATATCTTCATCAATAACTCCCACCGGTAATTCTTCCCCAACAGTTATATCCAATTCATTAACTTCTACGGGACTGTCGTTCACTTCTGATTTGGCTTTGGGTTCCACAGCCATTTTGTCAGTCTCAGACAGATCACTTGTAGAATTCAATGTATCAGCTGTAACGACTTGGGTAGTGAACCCAGCCATATTGTCAGTCTCAGGCAGATCACTTGTAGAATTCAATGTATCAGCTGTTCCGACTTGGCTAGTATCCTCACTACCCGAACCATTTGGAAGCACAACAGACTCTGCTCCCTCATTCGGTACAGGATCAACTGGTGACTGAGATACTTTTCCATCATCACTAATGCCTTCAGATGAATCTCCTGGTATAGAAACTTTTTCTTCTTCCTCCCTTTGCACATGTTCTTCATTCTGCATGGTAGTTGGAGTCACGTCAACATCTTTCTGAACATGGAAATCCTGCATCTGCTGCTGAGGTTTATTAGCAGCTAAAGAATCAAGCCTTTCTTGCAAGATTATGAGCTCTCTAGCCAAGGATTTTCTGATCTCCCTGAAACTTGGATGCAAACCCTGATATATATGTTGAACAATTTGTTAGCATAAATAACATTGAACAACGAAATAAAACTGTACTAAACATCATAAATCATATGAACATTGATTATGACTAGAACACCACAACCAACACACATCAGTGCAGATCAAAATATCTTTGTTCACATGCCCAGTGCTTATAAAAGGTAATTAGGCAAGCAACATTCATTATCATATTCATAAATGAAATAAAAATCTCAAAATTATATAATTAATTTATTGATTTCCGAACCGAGATTAGCTAATGCCAAAACTACATTACTGGCGCTATGAAATCCAAATGAAATTAAGATTAGCTAATAGATTCAAAGGGAGAAGTTTTAACTGCAAAGTGTGAAATCAAAACAAGTTCCATGTAATTCTTACTGTCAATAATCAAAGAATATCAAATACCCATTACTGATTTCTTCCTATTTAAAATATGGTTATCGGGCATGTACCTGTAAAGTATCCAACTTCAGCAGGAGTCTCATTATGGTCTCTCCAATTGCAATTTTTTGCTTGTCATCATTTTGAAGACCAGATGATCTCTCAAAAGCTTGAACACAGTCTTGAACATTAATCACCTCCTTTCTGACTTCATCTATCTGCTTTAATTTCTTCAATGGTTCCCATTTTCTAACTTGATAGCCGCGATATGCAGCTTGTATTAAAATAGCAGCATCTGCATCTGACAAGACCCTTCCCTCTTTACTACGAACATCAGAGAGTGCGCTAGAATCCTTCACTTCCCTAAGTTTAGTATTTTCCTCCAACATATTTTCTGCTCCTTGCCCTGCCTTTTTATCTGTAGCCTTGTATGCATCCCCGTCTGTGCAGGTTTCCCTTGTCCCTTTCGGATGTTCACTGGTTATGTTTACATTTATCTTGCCATGGCATCCATCCCTCCTGTCAACACCCTTGTTTTCATTAGTTTTATATTCAGACACCTGAATGGTCTTCTCCTTCGGTTTAACTTCCTCACTGGTGTTTGGAGCATTCTGATTATTCAATTTTGGCTGAGCCTGGTCATTTGTGCCACACACAGGAGTCTTTATTGTTTCACCAGATGTCACTTGGGAATGTCCTTTTGAGGAAGGTGGACTCGGGGACCTCGAACTCCCATTGCCCTTTTTCTTCCTTGGTAGTGGATCAACTCTCAGACAAACAGGAGGTAACTTTGAAGCTTTTGGTGAAAATGTAGATTGTTTCTTTTTGTCACCAGTGCAGGAGTCCTTTTTTGTCTCATTCTCGTCCATTCGATCTGGACGAACATCTTTTCCTATCTGCTTCACTGGTATGCTTCTGGCATTAGTCACTTTCTCTACGACATTCGAAGCATTTCTATTTGTGTGTTCAGCTTGATTTGATCCGGTTCCATTCCTACCACATTCATCAACATAAGACTTTACTGGAACATATTTAAGTGCATGAGGCACCTCCTCAATGATCTTAGGAGGAGATGCGTTCTTCTCCTTGTCGTTAGTTTCTTCACTCTCCTGCTTATTGTAATAAGGCAACCAGAAGATAGGGAAAGGAAATTCTGACCTCTTCTTTTCACTTTGAATTTTCTGGTCCATTTCTCCATATTCAGATTCCCCTCTACAGTTGCCAGACTCCTGTTTCTGGTTTCTTACTCCGTATCCATCAGGAATCATGTTTGGGGCACCCTTTATATCAAAGGGTAACCATCCATTCCATACTCTAGGCTCGTGTGCTGGTTGTACACCAGCGTCAGAATTCTCAAGGCTAGGAGGCTTGTTTTGTTCACCAACCTCCATTGTACTAGGATTCTTCAGCTGTTTGTTACTTGGGTAATCCTGTGGAATCCAAACAACGGGATATGGATAGTTCTTGAGCTGGATAGGAACCAAAGCATCATTGACATTCTTTCCACCATCAGGTTCATGCTCTTCAATCTTCACACTTTTACCTTCCTTTTGGTTGCATGAATGATTAGGACAACCACAACAATGATGGTCACGAGGCATATATTTGTCATATTCATATCTCGGAAGCTCCATAGTATGACGTGGATGTGGGGAATTAGGAACAAAATATGGTTCACTATATGCAGGACAACCTCCAGAATAGTACATTGGAGAAGGAGCGTGAGGATGTGAAGGCATGTAGCTATATTGACAAGGGAAGTTGTTGTGGCCACAGCAGAAATGTGGGGGAATAGGGTGTCCATAATTGCCAGCATAGGAACAACGTTGGTCATAAGAAAAGGGTAGTTTGGTTGGATCAACATTCATTTGAGGGGGAAGAGCCTCAATACCAGGATGGTAATAGTGAGGGAATGGCATTTGGTTTATCTGGTATGGGTATGAGTCCATGGTTCTGATTGGCATCATGTTTGGTAAAGCTACCAGGGAGAAGAAAGAATTTTACGGGGTAATTCTGACCTTGGTGACTCCAGAGGCAAACTCTGCATTTCACAATTAAGTACAGGATTAGTATCAGATTTCAATACTAATACTGTAGGGGAAAATTAGGAGACTAAATTTCAACAAAGAACCAGAAAAATCAAACATGAATGATGTTCATCATAACAAAGAAATAAAGAACCAAGAATGAATAAAAGAACACCATTTCTTGGCAAATTAGACTAGCAAAACATACTCGTAAAACATAAAATAAGAATCTTTTCCCCTGAACAGAAGTTGCACGTAAGAGTAGTCAGTTTTCTGCGTAAAAAACTGCATAAAAACTATATTACAGCTTCTCAGTACTACAACTCCAGGCATAACACCAAGGTTCACAAAACCTTTGCTGCCAATTCAACCACGCCAAACAGGAGTATATCAAGAAATTTTGAAATGCAAAACAAAACAGGGGAGCTCGATAATTTTACGGTCAAAAACCAACATTGCAAAACTCAATTGATTCACAATCACATCATACTATGCATTCCTTATATACAAAAAATATACCTCATATCAACAAAGGAAATTGCCATATTCCTACAATTTTTTCATATTTCTATAATGGGACCCCTATAATTCTAATTCTGGGGAGCATAGAAACCCACTATTTTCAAGCAGTTCATCAATATTTATTTTCAAGAAGTTCATCCAATTTATTTTATCTTATTTTTCTCCCTCTAAATTGTCGTAGTATTTTTTTTTTTTTTTTTAACATATTTTGTACTTAAAGAATTGAAGCATGTGGGACTTCCCCACAGCATAATCTTAGCAATTGCTAGAATTTAACACAAAAACTCATCAACATAGACAAAGATTACAACCAAAATGTGGTTGCTGTGGCATTAACACACAGATCTTATGATGAACATTTTGATTATTAACCATATCTTAAAAAAACTCTTCCAAAATTCATGACAACACCAATAATCATTATAACTTGAAGACAAGTATTTTTGTGCACCATGTCCAATAAGTAGCACTCCTAGTCTAAGTGAAATAATATAAATCTCGTTCATACAGCACCATCACGCAACTACAACATGGGCATCAGTAGTCATTAACTCAAAACAATTTTATATTTGATCATTAACTAAAATCTACCAACAAAGCTCCTACACCCAGATGAAAATAGTAAGAATATAATAAAGCTAAAAGCCATGATAAAGTACGTCGATAATATTTTGCTTAATCTTTTCTTCCCTTTTACATACTGAATTGAACATTCTCATTCAATTTTAGCATTAGCCAAATAACAGTGAACATCCAAATGCAAGTAACGAATAAGAGTTATCAGCAGACACGAGTGAGTGATTAAAACAACGAATCATATAGAAGAGGAGAGGAATGACTTACATTAATTTCCTGGCAAAACAAAACAAAACAAGAAAAAGAGAAACTAAAGTTCCAGCCAAACGGTTCCGCGAAATCCAAGTGAGAGATATATCGGTACAAGTTCGAGCCACCAACCCTGAGCGGAAAATGATTTGTGTGTTCTGAGTGCCTGTGTTGAGAAGCAGGGGATTACTGTTGTGATGTTGTTACAATTTTAATTCCTGGGAATGTGTAAGAGGACGTGCTGGTATTATATAGGACACTTGTATCCGAGAATAGAAATGTTTAGACTCAAAAAAATCTGTCTTCCAGATGTTTCGCGCGCTGTCTACTGCTAAGTACAATCTTCTCTAGATTTTTCGTAACGGGTAAGTATGGCCCACATATTCTCGCCACGTGTAAAAGCAATTATTAGTAGCCACGCGTCTGTAATATCCCAGAACCTTAGGAGACTTTTGGGTCAACCTGATATTTTTCAATAAAATCATTAACTATTAATTTTTATAAACATTAAAATATATATATATATATATATATATATATATATATATATATATATATATATTTCGAAGGGGTATTGTTCAACGATAATTATAGGAAACTATATAAATTATTTTTAGAAACAAACTAAAGAGACAAGAACATGTAAGTTTTCTTTTACAGAAATTAAAACGTTATTAATAATGTGTTTAAAAATAATGGATGTGGATATATTTTTGCTCTATGTATTCATTCTTATTTGCCTTAATTTGTTCAATAATGAACTTTATAGTTCTCTGTCACTTCCCTTTACTCTAATTTAATTGTTCCAGTTGTAACTTATATATCATCACTTTACCTAATAAATCGCAAGTCTTTTTTATTATTATTTGGTTGCTTCTAGTTCATCCTGCTTGTAATTAGTACAAGTCTCTTATCTTTGCTTTTTTTTTCTTTTTTATGGACTTGTGATTTTCAAGCCTCAATGGCCCAGATCTTTTTATCTTCTTTTCAACTGAAAAGGGCCTAAATGCAAGCCCATAGGAGAGTTGGACTTCACTGTTACACCATTTAGACTCTAATACTTCCTGTCATAAATCCATTCCATATAAATATAAACAAGAAAAAAAAAAAAAACTTAGATATCGTACATTCCAAGTATCTATGTATGTTATTCTCCAAGTAAAATTAGAGTTTCATTTCAATAATATATATATATATGGACATTTAATGAAATTCTCTTTTGACTTATCATTTGAATATCAAATTTTATTAAAATAGCACTCTATGAAAGTGTATTTTTTTATCATCATTATGATAGTAAAGGGTGTTGTGCCTAACATTTGAATCGGCCATTCAAAATGTGCTTGACCAAATGTTGAGCCACTGAATTATGGAGAGGTCTTTATTCGGAGTCAATTTTTTGTCAGAACTTATTTTATCAAGCTGCCAGTACTTTGAAGCAGGCTGTTGATTGCAGGATTCATAACAGCAATATTAGCTGTGCCAAACTGAAGCCCCAATCAAATCTTTCTTAGCCCCCAGCCATAACCTTAGACTAGGTAAGAGTTCGAGGTTCTTCTACCTCAAACCTTGCTCCAAAATAACAACAACTTTAAAAAATAGACATCTTTGGTCACTTCTAGAAGAAAAAAAAAAAATGAATTCCATGTGCATGCAAACCAAACAAAGGCTAACAGCAAGGATGCAGCTATGAACATGACATAATGCGGAGAAGGTCACATGTTACAAGCTTTGGCTCGAATACCAGAGAAAATGCATGGTGTGGTTCATGGGAAGCCAAACATACCCATTTGGGATTGCACTGCACTCGCAAATACCAAAACTAGTAACCTTCTCGGGGCACAAGGAATTTCGCGCAGATTTACGGGGAGTAGCAACACCAATTGGTGGTACTTGCTACAACTACTACATTGTAGTAGAGTAGTACTCGTGAGATTGCACAGATTAAAAGTAAAATATAATAACGGGATGAAAATTGAAATGGAAGGTGAAGTTGTGCAGGAATGGGTTAAGGGGTAGGAAGGAAGTGATTGAAATGATGTGAAAATGTAAAAGGAAGGTTTTGGCGAATGAAGAGATGACACATGGAGAGAGGGTAACGTAGGGTTGATGGAGATGCAAGGTGATTTCATGTGTGACGCAATTGGGTGGGGGTGTGTGAGAGAGAGAGGGTGCAGAGAGACAATGAAGGGTAGGTTTGTAGGCTGCTTGCCTACCCTTGGCCTTACGTTAACACCTGCTCTGCTCCTTTTTCTCTTCTTGGGTTTCCACTTTCCACTGCTCCATCTAAAATCCATCTCCATCACCACCACTTCAATGTTTTCGTTCATTAGGGTTTCTCTGTTTTTAATGTAGGCGCCCATAGATTAACAGTGATTTGCTTGAGTTCTATGTTTCCTCTGGTTCATTTGAAAGATAATGATTTAGAAAATGGTGTTTTCTTATTGGATCTGCGTTTTAGTGGTTAGAAAATAATTGGAAGTTACGCTCGTATTAAATGATAGAGGATTTTGTTTTATCTATTTTTTATGTTATTCACCTGATAACAAAATAGTGTTGCCTTATTATATTTAAAATCTGCATAATTCATTATCTAATAATAGATTATATTAGGATTAAAAATATTTTATTTTATATATAATACGTTTATATGATTGATGTATGTTGGAGAAGACGTGTGATTATAATATAACTTCTCTCCACCAATCTTCACATTTTTATATAATATGTTTAAATTTAAAAAAATTCACCAAAATCATTTGGACTTTGCAAAAAAACTTATCAATCATTTTTATTTATATCTAATTATTTTTTTTATTCCACTAATCTCATTTTTAGTTTTTTAAATCTCATCCAAACAAAAAATAATAATAAAAAACTTAATTGGACAACTTTTAATTGTTTTTTAAGATAAGGTTTAGTTGATTTTTTTACTCCATATATCATAATGTTTTAATTTTTCACATTAATTGGGTATCTGAATATTATATCAATTCAATCTTTCATATATAATTTTAAATTTAAAATAAATCATCGATTAACACATATCAATAAATTTCAAGTTAGCGGTAAAACTAAATTGTTGTAATTAGTTAATGCGTTGGTCAGAAAAGAGAAAAAAATAAATAAATAAAAGAAGATGAAATTAATAGATGAGACAAGGAAAGAGTGAAAAATAAAACAACATGAATTATTTGATAAAAATAAATAAATTGAAAATAAAATAAATAAAAGTAAATTGAATATAAAATGGTTTTAATGAATTTCTTTCTAAAAATTCAATTTAAAATTTTAACATCAGTTAGAAAAATGCTACTAACAAAATAACGGTCAAATTTTAACATTTTCTTACTTTAAAAAATACATGATACTTCTCAAGAGAAGAAATATATATAACACCAACTCTAGTTTTAACACATTTCATTTAATTATTTTTCTAAACATACAAATTAAATACACCCCATTTTTTTTTGTGACCTAATATTTAGAAATATATATATATTCCACCTTTAATTCTCCATTTCCACTTGTAATATATTAGTGTAGGATAATATATACTGGGTATATATGATACCTATGTGCGTTATAATATATATTGTGTCGCTTTCATGAAACACCTTTTCAACCAAAACTGAATATTTTCTGATATGCTTTGATATGCACATAGTGTATAGTTTTTATTTTAATAGAATTAATTTGCAATCACATGAATGGGAACTCCCCCCACAGACATATTTTGTCTAAAAAGTAGTTTATACAGTACATGAGATGAAGCTTTGAAGCATGTTCGATGAAATTGAAGGGTGGTAGAAACCATGAAAATGAACAAGTGACAGGTTTGAGGTTGGTCTCAGCGTGCACATGGGACAATGGGAAGCGGTGAACAAGGGTATGACTAATAATAGCAATGCCACGGGTCTGATGAAGTTGCAGACAGAAACTGAGGGAGCAAATTTATGTAGCCAAACTATTTTCCTGCAATGCCTCAATCATTTGATGGGTTTAGCCATGGCTTATGGCCCACGTCCATCAATAATGTCAATCCCATGCAAACTATGTCATTTAAAGCTTGGATCAGTTTCTTTGGACATATCTATAAAATCACTTCATTTAATTATATCAAAAATGATATTTTCTTTAAAAAAAAATAGAGAACAATAGTATTATGCAGTAAATCATGTCTTAAGATAATAAAAGAGCATTTCATTGAATTCAATATCTGATGTAAAAAGATTACTTAATTATGGATATAAATGTAAACCACCACAATAATTAACTCTCTTATTGTCACTATGCACCACCAAACACCTAACCAGTGCCACCACCATTTCAATTGAATCAGTTTTTTTGGACTTTTCCTGTTATACATCATGGTCACTTCGACAAGCACCAAAGACAACAAAAACTACAAACTAATAATATTGTTTTCCCTGTCTTCTCAACTTGAATAATTGGAGAATTTGTGTGAATAATGTCAACATTTCAAGTTTACGTGTCAGATTGTTAGTGTCTTGTAAAATGCTTTTATAGGTCAAAAATGAAATTCACTACAAAATATTGATAAAAATATAAATAATCCTGTTACTTTCTCTAGTGTAATATGTGGACACCTCATAAGACCTTTAATTTCATATTCAGTATCAAATCATCTTGACTACTTTCTATTCTCACAAGACAAAAATATATTATCAAAAGATTTTGAAATATTTGGTTTTAATATTATATACTATATTATTTATATTTAGTGCAATTTTTTCTATAATTTTTTTATAAAAATTAATATAAATATATTTTGTTTAGATTTTATAAAATCACAAAAAAAATACTATGAAATATAAAAACTTTTAATAGTTTAAAACATAAAAAAAATTATGTGTATGATAATTACATTCTCAAATTTTTGTTTACAGTCACTAGATTACAATTAATGTTGATAATATTTTATTATATTATAATACTATTAATGTTAATCAAAATTACTATTTTGTAGGCTTTATATATGACATAATTATATATATATATATATATATATATATATATATTATTTTAATAAATTTATTTTTATATGTTTATATTAAAATATGATTATGTGTATAATTGATGTATGATAATTAATAAGAATAAAAATAAAACATTATTTTTTAAGAAATTAATAACATCATATAAATTAATTACTCTTCGTTTATGTTATTTTATTCAAAAGAATCTATAATAGACCTCAATAAGTATATGATAACATAATGTAATTTCTTACTATGATCATCAACCATCCAAATTTTTGATAAACTAATATCAAAACATTCACATGAACCCTAGTTAGTTAAATTTGTGTCTTAAATGTTTTTATTGATAAATTATTCAACTAAAAAAGATGTCACAAAGATAATTATTAGACATATTAAATATTTACCAGATAGTTATTACTTTAAATAAAAATTTCATTGTATTATATCATGAAAAAGAATATTTAAAGGAAATTTTGTTTGTTATTATTTTTATATGTGATAATAATAAAACAATTTTCATATATATTATTACATTTTGCTCCCAATTATTTTAAATGTCACAAGTTTTATTCTTTTGTGTTAAAAAATATATTATTTTATTGTATGTCCATTAAATTTAATTATGTACACATTATTTTTAATACAGTGATATACTTTTTATAGAATATAATGATAAATTTTCTTTATCATGATTTTTTATTATAAATTAGATCAAATAATATATTATAAATAAATATGAAAAATATAAAAATATGAAAAAATAAAAAATTAAAATTTTAAATATATAAATAACTATATTTAATAATCATTAGAAATATTAAAATAATAAATTACAAAACTTTGAAAATAATTATTAATTAAAAATCTAACTTATTATTAATTAAAAATCAAAATTAAAAATATTAATATAAATTTAAAAAATTTACACTATTATTCCCGTCTCCCAATAAGATCCTGGTTTTAATATTTATACTATATCAATCTCAAAGAAAACCTTACCTAAGCAAAATTGTCACTATAATTTTATTAATAAACAGACATATCCATGCCAAACTGACCTAAGAAGAATTTCTTCATTTTTGCTTAAAACAAATATATTATAGAAAATGAAAACACCCCCAGATGATTCTTAGGACAGTGAAGTCAAATCAAACAAAATATTCCAACTTTAGCTCCCAAGTGTTAAAAGAAAACACCCCATTTCAAGAAAAAGAAATCTCCCAAATTAAATGATAAAAATAAAGAGTTATTAGGAAAAACAATTATAAAAAAAAGAAATAAAACATGACAAGAAAGAATGGAGAAGTCTTTCAAGAGACCCTGAAAAGGTTAAAACTTTGTGTTTTTGTCACTTGTGAGTGATAAATGGCTACGTGGCTATGTATGTGTGATGTGAAAAACCAACCGTTGCTTTTAGACTATTTCTATTTGAAATTATTACATTTACAGTTGAGGATTTTTAATTGTGATTGTGTTAAGAAGAATATATATATATATATATATATATATATATATATATATATATATATATATATATATATATATATATATTGAATGAAATTTTAAAAATCACTAAAACTTGTCGCATAATTTATAATAGAATTTGTCAACGTTTAAATGAAGATTAAACAGCGAAAAAAATAGGAATCAAAATTTTTAATAAAACAGTGATATACAACATTTATAATTTTTATTAAATTTAAAAAAAATAAAAGGTTGATACGAGGACCTAGGCTAAATGCTAGTAATATTTAAATTGATTAGTCATATTAAGAAAATAATTTGAAATGATAAATTATATCAATTTTATTTTATGATAAAATAAATAAATAAATAAATCACTTGTGATTTTTTTTAAGTCATAAAAAATAAATACATTCACAGCTTAATTTTATTTTATAAAAATAAATATTTAAAAAAATATATATAAAGTTAAAGATATTTTATTTTTTATATAAATATTTTATCAAATCCACCCATCAATATTATTTTGACTATTAATTATAGGATATTATTGTGTTTTTTATTGAATATTTAAAAATATTTAACATCATTTCTTAAATTTTATTAATAATTTCAAGCTCATATTTATATTTGTCATTAATATTTTTAATTTTTATTATTAATAAGGATCTATTATACAGTAAAGACAAAATATAAAAAAAATGAAGGAAAATGTTTATTTTTAAAATAATAAATAATCAAATTAAAATAAAATATTTATTTATATTCAAATTACTAATGTAATTATTAATTATTTTTTATAAGAAATAAATAAATATATCCATTATAATAAAAAAATACATTTTATCTTTATTGTTTTTCTTATTATCATACAAAAACAATTCTCACTTTTTTTAATCTAAATATGTTAAATTTTTATATTTATTTAAATGGTATATGATAAAAAAAATTAATGGTCATTTTTCTCCTTTCTCTTTAGTTAACTGTTTCACTGACTCCTAATTTAACTTTAATCCTTGTATTAATCATAAAATTTAAATAATATATTATTAATAAATAATAAAAAAATTTACAAAAATTAAAAATTAATTTTTTATAAATAAATATATTTAATAATATTAAGTTTAATTTGACTTTAGTCCAGTTTTACATATTAATTATTAATATTTGTACATATTAATTATTAATATTAAATAGTTAAATAATATATTATCAATAAAATAATAAATAAATATAAAAAAATAATAAAATATTAAATAGAGGTTAAATTTGTACAAACAAATATATTTAAAAATGTTAAAGTTTAAAGTACCAAAATTATAAATACAAATATAAATTAAAAAAATTCGAAATCATAATTAAATTTTTGGTCAAAATCATCAATATTAATATTCCTCCCAAGAATGTTATGAGAATCACGTCTCTTCAATTTTTTATTTATTTTTTTGGTAATAATTGAGTTAATGATCGAATTGTGTATGTGATTTGATCGACAATAACAATTAAAATGACTGAAGGTAGGATTAGGGCTCCAAATCCTAATTTGTTATTAATATTTATATTGGTTATGAATATTGGTTATGAAAAGCAATATTATGATACCTAAATTTCTATTATAAAATATTTATAAACTTATGGTTTTAGGTGTGTGTTTGAACAACTACAAAATTATATTATATTTGATAATTGATTGTAATTAGAATTAGTTTTTTTTTTTAGTAACTTTGCTAAAAAGGATTTTAAGATAATAGTTGTTTTTTGGGTAAAAAAATGAATCAAAATATAGGTAATAAATTATCAAGAAGGGTACGTAATTGTTTATCTATATTAATATTTTATTTAAATGGATGTGTAGATTGAGAATTATATTTTAGAAAGCAAGATAAGTTGTGACAATTTAATCAAATAGTTGGACTCTAAACATGCAACAAAAATAGATTATTTTGGAAAAGAAGGGAAGTTGTTTGGAATTTAAGGTGATTAACCCAACAAGATTAAATTTTAATAAACAACAGAAATATCTATAAAAAAATTAAATAAAAAAGAAAATCAATCTTCCCAATCATATTATAAGATGAGCATACTTTCTCCTATAGAAAGATATAATAAATTATGAAAGTAATGAGTAAGTAGACAAATAACTAAATATACAGTAAAAAAATAGCTTAAAAGATAAAATTATAATTGATTATACAAAATTTTAAAAATTTAATTAAATTGATTACATGTGAAACTTTCCAAATAAAAGTCCTTACTACGTCACATGAAATTGAAAAAATATTATACTCGCTCAACTTTTATGATTGAAGATTCTATGGAGAAAAATGATGAGAGGAACAAATCAATTTGTTAGTTATGCTAGCAACAAATTTGTTTTGAATTTTAGTTCATTTACGTGATGTAGGAAAGTGTTAGAAACTATGCTATGAACTTTTTACTGGTTTTTTACAACCTTTAGTCTATTTCCATGGTGTTAATGAGAAGATAAACTTACAAACATTTTAATGATTCTTGTACCCTTTATAGGTAGTGGATGATATCCATCATACACTTGATGAAATTATTCATTTAAGTGTTAAGTGAGGGAAATTTTTATAGCTCTCATAAATATCATACATGCATATGACATATAGGTGCAACACAACAATGATTCTAATTCTAATGATATATATTGTTGATTCATATAATGAGGCCAATTATAAAAAATAATGACATGTTTGGTTTGAGGGGAAGGTGCGCAAATATGATTGATGAAATAAAATGGATTTATTTGACAAGTTAGTTAAAAATAGAATGAGAAAAATAAAAAAGTAATTATGCTATTTATCTTTACTAATAAAATAGTATAATTTCTACGTATTGTTATATTTATTCACTATCTTTATCAAACATATCTTAATATCCTTATTGGTTGTATATAAATTAGAGGAAGAAAGTAAAAATTAGAGGAGTGAAAATGATATTAGTGCTTAGAAATAGAATAAAAATAAGATGAGATTATGGATATTATTTATTTTTCATTTTCGTGTATACTATTTGTTTTTCCTATACCAATAAAAAAGAAGAAGAAGCCTAAGCTCAACTTCCCACGCGCCCTGCACGCGCTTCCCTCTTCCCGCAGAGAAGACACTATCCACCCCCACGCTAAAACCGCACTTCATTTCCTGTCGTTTTTTACTATCAACCCCACACCAAAATAAATAAACAAAAAAGAAAAAGAAACTTTTTTTTTCTTCCTTACTCTCTCTCTCTATCTCTATTTAGTGTGTTGCTTGGCCTTGTTTATCAACCAAATCTAGAGCAACCCATTTCGTTGTTCTCCCATTTGGAGGAAAATTTTATACGTCCTCCATTCTGTTTTCCCCATAAGGTTCAGTGCTTTTCTGGGTCCTTTCAATTCCCATTCCCTAATAATAATAATTTCATTCCTCCCAACTTTTTCTTTTCCCCTATAATAAATCCCTTCCATCACCTCACACCCCATTTCCACACTTACTCTTGTGGAGCCTTTCAAACAAGGTATCTATCTCTCTGTGTAATGGGTTTCATCTTTCAATCCTCGAAATGTTTTCTTTCCTTTTTTTTTTCCTCAAAGGGTGGTTGCTGGTTGTTTCCCTTTTCTGTGGGTGGTCCTCTGTGTCCGTTGATCTGTACTGTGTGCGTCTTTGGAATTTGATTTCTGCTTGGGATTGCTTCTTTCACTGATTAGTCTCTGAGGTTCTAGGATTTTCGGTGTTTCTTGATGGGTATTTTGCCGTTTGGTATCACTTTCCTCACTCATTCTCTCTCTCTCTCTCTCTCTCTCTCTTTGTTTTGTTCTGTTTGAATCTCACCAAATCTCTTATCGGGTGCTGTTCTGTTTATAAATGTTACTGCTCTGTGCAGAAAGAGGCTTTCTGGATTTTTTTTATTATTATTGAACGTTGATTTTGGCACTATTTGAAATGCTTGTGAGGAACCAGCAGGTTGTAGTGTTTGTTCGCCTAATGATATATTGTGTGTGAACTTTGTTACTCTCTTCTGTTTGATGAAAGTGTTCCTTTGTGTTATGCGTGGTTTTCCTGTATGCCTTCTTGCATGTTTTACTTTGACATGAAATTTATGAGCTAATCTCGAAGCATGCTGTTTTTTGAGTTTGGTTGCGGTGTTATCTATGAGTGTACTTAAATATTATATTGTATGTTTATCGCTTTACTTGGGGTGTCTGCTATCAGCTCATTTTGGTTGCACTAACGTTCTATTTGGATTCGTTAACAATGTTAGTTTCAAAGTACCAAACTATTTTTACGAAATTTCCCAAGGTGGGGTTTGTCTTCAATTGCTAATTCCAACTTTTTCACAATCTTACCCAGTAGCATGTGGACTGGACCAGGTTTTCTAAAACAGCTATAAAGTAGGACATGTGATAGCTTTTGGTTTCCCTGTGGTCCTTTTACCAGAGGTTCAGAATTTGTGATTTTCTTCTTAAAAAGAGGTGATTTTTTGTTTGAGTCTTCTTATCTTTGGTGAGATCTGATGATTGTGCACATGCTGTATTTTGTCCAATTCATCCTTTGATCATTTATCATGTGCAAGATAGTATTTCTTTTTCTTGTGTGTGCTTTATCTTGTTTATGTTCTTCCTACGTCAGTTTTAGGTGTGTCTTTTTCGTTTTTGTCATGAGATGCTTCACCTTGTATTAGTTTGATTTTCCACGATCTGGTTTTCGTTTTTCATTTTTGGAATATCCTCAAGTGATATAATATCTGGTTTTCTTTCTTATTTGTTAGGATGTTTTAGCAGTTAGCCGAGTACTTCTGAATACACTCAGTGACCCTTCACTTTCAACTCTATCATGGCGGGAGACACATCGTGGGTAAGCCACTCAGATGATGGTACACGAAGGGAGACTAGGGAGTTTGATTCAGTTTTGGAATTTGGTGAGGAAGTTGATAAAGAAGGAACTGCTATTTCTGTGAACACACTATTACCTGATGAACTGGTGGAGCGAATTCTTGCCTATCTCCCCGTTGTAAGCATTTTCAGAGCAAGCTCTGTGTGTAAAAGATGGTTTGAGATTGTTACATCTGATAGTTTTCAATGGAACCCTTCCAATTCACTGCCACAGAGACCTTGGTACTTTATGTTTACTAACTCGGATGAACCAACTGGTTATGCTTATGATCCCGTCCTTCGGAAATGGTATGGCATTGAGCTTCCCTTCATCGAAACATCTAGTTGGTTCATTGTTTCATCTTATGGTCTAGTTTGCTTTATGGACAATGACAGCAGAAGCAAATTATGCATGTGCAACCCTATTACCAAAAGGTGCAGGAGGCTTGAAGATCCTCCGGGTTTGAAATATTCTGATTACACTGCATTGGCAATGTCAGTGAACAGGAAATCCCATAGTTACATTTTGGCAATCGTGAAATCAAAACAAATCCCTGAGGATTTTGTCCAGTGGGAGATCTCGATACATTTATACCACTCACAGAAAGAGACCTGGATGACAAGTTTAACAGAGGTTTTAATGGGGTGGAGAGGTGGTAATGAGAGTGTGATATGCAATGGTGTGTTATACTTTTTAGTGTACTCAGCTGGAGGTGTTCCTTCTGAAAGTAGGCACGCACTCATTGCATATAATATCTCTAATCGCACTTCTCAAGCTACCTTGAGAAGGAGCTTTATTGCTGCACCTTGCTCACTAACATGTGGCAGATTGATGAATATGAAGGAGAAGCTTGTAATGGTGGGAGGAATTGGTAAGCAGGATCGACCTGACATTATAAAAGGAATTGGCATATGGGTTCTTAATGACAGGAAGTGGGAAGAGATTGTTCGAATGCCCCCCAAATACTTCCAAGGCTTTGGGGAGTTTGATGATGTTTTTGCTAGCAGCGGTACCGATGATCAAATATATATTCAAAGTTATGGATCTCCAGCACTCCTCACATTTGATATGAGCATTAAACAATGGAAATGGTCACAGAAATGCCCTGTAACAAAGAGGTTCCCTCTACAGCTATTCACTGGTTTTTGCTTTGAGCCTAGGCTTGAAATTGCTCCTTAGGTTGTTCATCATACAATCAACAGCTATTCACTTTTGTGTCTGAATTTTCTCCGTTGTTCTAGTAAAGTTTAATATGATTTCTGTGTTTCAACGTTTTATACAAAGTGTACTTGCTGAGAAGGTTGTTTATTCATGGATACTGGTATATTATAGCATTTGAAAATACAACACAGCCACATGTATTTCTAGTTTCCTCTCTAACTTGATTGGTAAATGTTTTGCTGTTCTTATAATCAAAGCAAAAAGTATTTCATAGTCAAAAAGCTATGCATTTTTCTCTGCTTGCTTTGAAAATGGAGATAATGATGCATTTAAATATATTTGATTGATTGCCTAGGCTTTATCACAATTTGGTGTAACGGTTTTTAATTTGTAAACTTTTCTTCACTTCTTTTATCACCTTTTTAACTAGACAGCATCTAATCCAAGGTTGTGGATGGACCAATTTTCTTCTGCCTAGCAGTAGCAGTGTCCTTTAGAAGTGTAACAACATTCAGGCTGTCCTGCACTGACTTGTGTTGGATTCAAAATAACTAAGTCATGTGCTATTATCTAATTGCTGGGAAACTATTGCATTGTTAGGGAAAGTTGGTCAGTGTTGAAACAGTCCTCATCAGAGTCCCCAACATGTCAAGTCTCATCTTAGGGACTTGAGGAGAAAAGAGAAAAAATAAAAATAAAATCTTACATATATAGTTATTTTTGGGTGCACGGCCCTTTTTATTTATTCTTTTTTCCTAAGACATGTAATCTTCTTGATTGTGATGAGCCAATTAGCAGAACACAACACATGTTGTGCTGAGATTACACAATCTGTGTTGTGCATGTGTGAATGAGTGTGATGTTGTCCGTACAACACATTATTTTATTTGTGCCAACTTGAAAAGGTCTGTGATGGTTGGTGGAGAAGTGAGGTCCACGCCTGCTATGACAAAGGTGGGTTTTCCTTGGTGGAGATGTGACAAATAAAGGTCGTATGCAATTTTTCTTTTCAAAATGGCTATCACTTCCCTGCAACATTACAATATTCAAATGCCCTCTCAAACCATCCTGGGGGTTTGTCATCGGAGTTGTTACCGACTAAATTTTTGTTATTCATAAATTATTAGGATGTCTTAAACTGACATTTTTTTTCCTTTAATAAACAAAAAAACTTATATTCTGATTTTATTACTGTATGATTTTATTTTTCTTTATAAATGAGAAAGGAAATATTATTGGTTTTATTTGTGATACTATATAGCCTATCTAAATTTTTAATATACTGTGGGGAATAAAAAATGAAATTACTTGTTGATAAGAATTTTCAAAGATGAGAAAATGTTGTATTTATATCTAGAGAGTGCAGAAGAGTGCGACACAACCATGACGACGCTCATTGACAAGGAAATGAAATATAAATAATTGTTAATAGAATTTTGCATAGATTAAAAAATAATTGACTCACATGTCTCTGACAGAATTAGATTATTTCATAATTTGTTGTGGGATTAGTATACTAAACAAAGGATTAAAAGAATCATATCAGTATTTGATCAATTATGAGAAAATATAGAACTATTACAGTTTTTATTAATATTTATATGAATATAATTAAATGTTATTAATTTATTTTTGAAAAATATAGAAGCATAAATATAAGATATTTAAAAATGATTAAAATTGTGAATTCATTATTTAGTAATATATAATGTGTTTCCTAAAATAGATATCACAACAAAATACTAAACAAGTCCCATCATGTTCAAGTTGAATATAGTGATTCCATTATTAAGTATATTGAAAAAAATAATAATGTTTTTGAATAGTTATATTAACATGTAATCTATACATTAATTTCAATTGTTGATCTATAGTGAAATGAGTATCTTGAAGTTTAAAATTGAATTTCAGTTTGTGTTTATTAAAAAAATATCATATTTCAGGTTACCCAATCATATATTAATCTTATTCATAATATTATTACCTATTGTAAAATTATTATGAATACAATTAATTTGAAGAATTTTATTTACATTATGAATATCAAATACATGAAAGAGTACATTTGGTATTCCATTCAATCTCTAGAGAAATTGTAACTAGGATTACATATTGGTATTATATTATTTGTATATATTTATTTTTTGTCTCCTTATTTTATATTTTGTATTTCTATTTCTCTTTAGAGCTTGAAATCAAGAATTAAAGTTTTATAAAATAAACCATTAAAGAAATTAAATTATCATCACCAAACTAGATATTTAAATTTTACTTTCTTGATGAACTAAGAAAATAAAAATGTATTTTTAGAAACATGACTTAAAAAATTACATTATGTTTAAAAAAAAATTATGTAAATGCAGGTAAATTCCATAACTGATATTTAAATTTACTTAAAATTAGCAATTATTACTACAAACCTTATATAATATATAATATTATTCAAATATCAATAGAAGGATTTCATATAAGATTATACTTATTAATTAGTGGGTACAAATGTGTTTTATTTTGTAACCTAACATTTTATATCCATAAAAGAAAAACATAAAATAGTGATTGATTAATTACATGGTATATCCCCATTTGTGATGCTTGTTGTACAAGACTCACATCATAGTCAAATATGTTTGTTTTACCCTCTTGTTTTGCTTTCATAGACAAGAGACAACACTCTCTGGGATTGGTTGATAGAATCGTCAAATCATATGATAGTAGTGCATGCTCTTTTCTTCTTGAACCATAACGAAATTTTATATCCGAAGGTACATATTATCACTGTCCAGTCTCAATGACCAACGAACAAACATTTACCAACGTTTACTAACCTCAAATCCTAAACATGTGAATGGTAAAGGAGGAAAATGACCCTTTTTTTATAATTATATTATAATTATATTTTTCTTATATGGAAGGGTCATGTCCTGCAACTTTAGGGAACAACTTGTTGGACTTTCTATTTAACTTCTCTCTGGTCCCTTCCATGATTCTTTTTCAACTAGGTGAACTTAAGGATGAATCTATTAATAGAAACCTAAAATTTCATTTTCTTTTTTATCTTTATAGACTAACAATCTTCAATAATTGATGTTAAACCAATCATTTCGTCAATGTATTTTTATTTAAAGTAGATAATTATTATTATTATTTTAACTAAATAACATGTTTTATTGTTAATATTTGGTATAGAAAATATTTAAAATCTAAAGCATTGCAAATATAAAGTGTTAGTTAAATGTAGTGTCATTCTCAACGAGTTACATTATTTGTTAGATTTTATTTTTTAAATTAATTGCGGTAAAGTGTTTGTTATGGTATATTTCAGTGGTACATTGAATTATTATTGAAAAGGGTAATTATATATATATATATATATATATATATATATATATATATACTTTATTTTATATTTTTTTAATAAATTGAATTCTTTCATATTTTCAAATGAAGATAGGATATTTAAAATTAAAACAATTAAAAAAATAATAAAACATTATTAACAAATCAACAAAAGATTAATTTTTTTTTAAATTTTTGGAATTTTATAACAAGACAAATTAGTTTGTATTTTAAATTAAAAATTAATGAACTAAAGCATTAGTACATTTAAACATAAAATTATATATTTATAATTAATTACTTTATAATATATTTACGTACAATAAACAATTTAGTTTTATTTAATTATTATTTAAAAACTTTATCATTAAAAATTATAATTAATTTTCATGTTTTGATTATATTTTATTATAATATATATATATATATATATTCACTAAATATAATAATAAATTTAAATTATAAATATATAAAAATATCACAACATATATTTCTATTTCACAATTTTTTATTATAATATATTTATCCATTTGTATCACCAAAAATTATAGAAATTTAATTATAAAATATTGCTTTGATTTAGTTTAATTTTATATTAAAATTAAATTAAATTATATATAACTTTTATATTTTCCTTAAATTATTATTTGATCAAAAATTAATTAATAGAAACATTTTATCAGTTATATTATATCTAATATATTATTTTTTTAATTTTTTATTTTAAATATCTACAAATTAAATTATTCTAGTTCTCCATAAGAACTCAACATTCATAACAATAGATTTTTTATAAAAATAAAATCTTTTTTCTTCAAATTTTATTAAAATTTGACTAAACCTCTACTGTCTTAACTCTTAAAATTGTCTATATCTCAAATATAATATATTTTCTCAAATACGTTTTTTTTTTAATATTTAGGATTGTAAACAAGAAAAAAGGGGTCAGAGATTAAATTTTATTTGATTTTAAAAGAATATTTTTATGTTAAAAAAATCCAATATAAATTATACATAATTTTTAATAGTTTAATAATACAAAATACTTTATTTTCTTTCGGCCCAAATTTTCATTGATCAAATCCGAGATTACTAAAAAGCCCAATAAAATCCCTTTTTCTTATTTTTCACATTAGTTATGAATTGTGCTCGGCCCAAGTAAATATTGATCTTCCTCTTCTCGTTCACTTTTGTGTATTGTTTGTTTTCTTCATATACATAGAGATTCTGCAGAGCATAAGAGAATTGTGTCAGGTTTATTAGAAGGCATTGGAAAGAAAAAAGAGAGTTGTAAGAGTAATTTTTATTTTTATGTTATTTGTTAAATTTGATAAATTTTAATGGTGTTTTCTCCTTTAACTATGTTTTCTTTTTCTCAATGTCAAAACCTAAACTTGAAATCTTATTTAAAGAAATTGACTTTAGTACCATTTAGAATAAGTTATTAGTTATTTCATTAGTTTTTTTTTTTACTGTTGTTTTAAGTCCTGAATAAATGAAATAAAAATGTTAGTTATATAATTTATTTATTTTGTCCTTCTTCATTTCTACATCACAATAAATAAAAATATAAATATTAAATAAAAGGGTATAATTAATAAAATAATAATTAATACTGTTTATTTGTTTTAAATTCAACTGTTAAAAAAATCGTTTAAGAAAAGGAAATGTATCTATTTATTTGGTGTATAAAGAGTAAGAGAAAAATAAAAAATATATTCATATTATAAATTCAATAAAAAGATAGAAATAGACAAATTTAGTTTGAACTAGTCATTGAAATAATTAGAGATTAAATTTAAAATAATTAAACCTTAACCATTAACTTTATAGACTAATTTAATAACTAGTTTAGAAACCTTCAATACAAATAAAATATAACTTAATTTGAAGACTAACCATCCTCAATTTCTAAATCAATCTATATAATGACTGAATTTTTGTCTCTAAGTAAATTTTTATTTAATAAATTTCTTATTTATGTAGTAAATTTTCTCTCTTCTAAATGATCAAATGTAGGAGGAAAAATAGAAACAAGAGAAAATTATTTACGTTCATTTATTATTCATTTCTTTTGTTTCAAATCAAATAATACCATAACATATTATATATATATATATATATATATATATATATATATATATATATATATATATATATATATATATATATATATATATATATATATATATATATATATATATATATATCACCCCTTCTTCGCTTTAAAAGCAATGTAAAGTAAGTTTACTGTGAAGTAAATACTTAAGGAAATGTCTATATTGGCTTAGTTTAAGGTGTATTAAAAAATGGTAAATAATTTTTTTAGTTATAATAATAAACTTAGAGGCTTCATTAATATATAACATAAAATTGAGATCCATTAAAATCGAAAAATTTTCCCTTCTCCATCCAACATGGTTGGGGATTCGTTCACCCAATAAGAATGTGTGCTACTTTGGGAGAAAGTAACAACAAATAAGTCCTTACTTGAGTGTAAAGTTTGCACAGATGTGGACATGTGATGTGCTTCAAAGTGGTTTCTGTGGAGGCTGGTTACAGTCTTAATTTATACAATGGGCCCTTATCCTTATGGCATTGTTTTGGAGCGATTGGTGCATTTTCTCTGATTTAATGATATGCCAGTAAGAGAATCTCGTGAACTTTCATATAGGTTCAATAGGTCTCTCCTTTTGGAAACCAGTGTGAAATTTGCCTAGCTTATTGTTGAAATTTTGATATGTTGGTTGCTTTCACTTTCTGTTTCATGATTCTCTAGACTGTTTTGGTTTAAATTTTTTGTTGGTTCTATTCTCCAAACACCACATGTTCCTTCTAGGCCAAACCTATTGCTGTCAGAGACATTTGTATATAATTGGAACATTGAGCTAAAGTGAACAATATGCTTTTGTTGAGTAGCTTTGCTGTTCTTGTCGGGGATCTTTAATTATCCTGAACATGTTTTGTATGATGTGAATAAATCTCCCCCCTTTGGAAGTTTGATTTGTTTTAATGTTTTGATTGTGAAATTGAAAGCTTAATGGTGAATGGCATGGCATGATAGTGACTGAATATGTTTCAAAATTGGAACCACTTTGGAGTGTGTATTATTTTCTTGGTAGATGTTTCTTTTGTAGATACTATGCTTTTGGGATGAAGTGGATTTGGACTTGTGATATGCCCCTTTCATGCCCTTTGGATGTCTTAGACATTATGAAAGACAGGTCAAGCTATGGCCAATTAATTTTACAGTATCTGCTGATTTTAACTTTCGTGTGAGCTATTATATATTGTCTTTTGCTTTTGACCTTACTTTATGTTTTGATCTTCGACCTTCATTATACATGCGAAAAGCAGAAGGTAAACTATCTCTGTCTTTCATTATATGATTTAGGGTAAATAGAACAATCAAATCATGTGCCTATAAACTATGAAATGGTGGTTCATAAGTGAGTTTGTAACCCCTAACTTTGCACGTGAAGAAGTCAGTCTTGAGATTTATAATTCCTCGTCATCCATATTTCCTTTGCATGTTGCAATGGATATTCTCAATGTTGTAATAGTGCTTGCTGTGAGTAGTGATTTTGTTGTTTAATAGAAGATTAAATCATTGTCCCTGGTCTTTTAAATTTGTGTCTAGTCTAGTCTAGTCAACTGTTTTTTAGCTTTAGTGACTTGGTAACTTTCTTCTAGTAGTCAGTCAAAATATTGACCAATTTGCTGTCATTATTAATTGATATTCATACATAGTTTACAGCCCATGTGAAAAGAACCCTAAAAGTTATTTCATTATATTAAAAACCCCTAAAATTGGTGTCTGGTAATAATAGTTTCTTTGAATAGTATAATTGTTATTCTTTTAACTTCTTGTAGTTAATAGAAGATGGTCTAGTTACTGGTTTTTCAAAGTTGTATAGAATATGAGAAATTCTGCCTTTAATTTCAAGTCTTATGGTTTTAAACTTTTAATGTAGTAAGAACTTGACAACTAATCCAACTTTGCAAAAGATAATCCAAACAGGTTTATAGTATCTACTTTACATACATGGTTCATTTTCATCAACTATTTGAAATGATTAGTTGTCTTGATGCTACGTTGCTTAAATCCATATAATATTAATGGAACAATATAAACACTTCTTTGAAAGAAAGCTTGACATTCAATCTGATCCAAATCTACAAATAAAAACACTTCTTTATACTCTGGTTCAATTTTTGGCACTTTTCAATCCTGGGGTACAAAAGAATCCGAAGACTTTTATCATGAGCTTATTCAAGTTTGTCTCTAACTCTGACACACATGATGAGTTTTAGTTTCCTTAACAACTACTATGATCATAATTCTCTCATAATCTGAAATATGTGTTTCCTTCCGGTAATTTCATTAGTCAATTGCACCCCTTTTTTAGAGGATATAAAACCCTTTTACCTTTTGCCTTTACTTGTTCAGATTAACTTGGTTTTGCTAATGATTTGCTTGTTAATGTGTGGTACTTTCCTTCCATGAAATACTTTTCTATTATTGAAAGAAAGAAGAAGAGAATGTTAAGTAATAACAGTGTGATAATGTTGATGACTTCCTCATAAAGCTTGACAGTCTGGAGGAAGGGGAACATAGCAGGAGATGGAAAATGGTAAATGTATTACACTACTGCACAACATTACCTGCGAATGTTGGACACATAAAAAAGCCATGTTGTTAATGTCAGATGATAGCAAGGTTATAGACCACAATCTATTGAAGAAGGAAAAGGATGCTACTGCAAAAGCAGTTCAATGATATAACTGTGGTCCCATGATGAAATTAACAAGGGAACAATGGGTTGGGAGTTAGTAATAAATGCAGTTATCCAATTAGGTACACTAGACCTAGGTGTGGTGGCAATGCTACTGTTCAATTAACCATCTTGGATGGTAAGCATGTATTGTCATTGATGTTGATTGGAAGTCAGAAAAATAGGGTAAGTTTTCCTAAGTCTACCTACAAGGGAACAAAACCCCTATATGAATAGACATTTTTTCATTATAAATCATGTGTATTCTTTACAGAAGATATAGTAATATGTTCTCTTTTTTAAGTATTTAAGAGAGTTTTCTAAGTGGTGAGGAATAGGACCTTGTGCATGGTTTTTCATGAGAGGAAAATAAAGAAAAAGTTGAAGCAAATGGGTGGGTGAAGCTACAAATTATAGGGTAGGTGGACCACAATCTATCTTTAGTTCATAGCTTCATGGTTACGAGGATCGTATGTAATTTTGTGGACCCAAATTTTGAGGACCATGTGTGCCTAGCTTAAGCCCAAAATCGGTGCACTGACTAGGACAAGACGAAATGAATCCAAAGACCTATTATACCTTCAAAGATCTCTAGAAGCCGCATGCTAAAAAGTTCCAATCTTTAAAGTCACATATTTTGGTCATAATTGCATGCATAAACATAGTCTTGAACAAATCCAACACCCCAATGATCTTATAGATTCCATGATATAGCTTAAGATTAGGTTAGCTTAGCATGAAAGAAAGTAAAATGAAAAATTCAAAGTTGGATCTCATACCTTAACTTTTGTCCTTTTCTCTGTCCACTCCTTGTTTTGCCTCATGATATCTAATGCTGGTCGAGTATAGGTTGAGTTTGGAGGGACAATCACCTTAAAAGAATCAGAAATAAACAAGGAATGTAATAATCATCATGAGGCTGTAATGCCAATCAACTTCAATTTTAATTTAGCATCCTATGACATTAATAATTTTGAGGAAATATTCACAGTATCCTATATATAAATAATATATTAATTGACAATGTTAATACTTTTCATTATCGATTAATCACCTCCAAACAATGGTTATATGTTTATTGATTAGTTAATGATATAAACAATTTTATTCAATAAAATGCAATTTCATATCTGATATTAAATAATTTACCACCTTAAATCTATGATATTTTAGATGTTAATTTATAATTTTTTTCAATGAAAATATTTAGGACTAATTAAATGTTTATGATAATATTTAAATATTATGTATTTTTTTATTAAATATTTGAATTTTGAGATTTTATTTATTTTTTATTCGTTAACATTCTTGTCTATAACGGAAAAATTAAAAACAATAGTTATAAATAAAAACAATATATATATATATATATATATATATATATATATATATATATATATATATAAATAACTTTCAAATCTTTCTTTACATGAAATTATTACTTTTCTATAATCTTAAGTTTTTTTAACTTCTCTTCTAACATGTCATACTTAACTTTTGGTTAAAAAATTTATAACTTAAATTAAGTTAAATTTATTTTGACTAGACTATTTACACCATGACTTACATAAGTTAATTTATATAATTATGAGCAAACACATTTTATAGAATAATAATCTCTTTTAAATAAAATAATATTATTTTATTAAAAATATATATATTATAAATTAATTTGATAAGAAATGTTTTTTAAGAATAAATACTAAAATAAGTCTTTAATAATAATTTATTTTAATATCTAATAATTAAAATTAATTATTATTTTAAATTAATAAATTATTAAAAAATAAATAATGATAATAAAAAAAGTAAGTTTTTAATTCTTATTTTAAGATTGGAGAAATATATTATCTTATAATTTATACATTAAATCATTATATCTTAAATAAAAATTAATTTTACTAATAAAAATTAAATTTCAAAGATATATATTTTTTTAAATAATTTTTAATTAATTAATTTTGTATAGATATAGTTATATATATATATATATATATATATATATATATATATATTTAAATTCAATCAGGCAATAGCCTATTAGCTTAATATAAGATTATGTTAGACTAAAAATTTTGATCCGAGATGAGACCCATCAAATTTTGTTACTTAGTTCGTAGGATTAGAACAAACTTAACTAAACTACTTATTTGACAGCTATAAAGATAAATAAAACATATTTATTAGATTATGAGTTATTTTTGATTTAGTTCTCTTTTATCTTTTTTTTTTTTATGAGTTACATAAAGCCCAATTTAAACAAGGATTTGCATATTATAAAATCCCAATTTAAATAAATTAAAAATAAAAATGATTTAATGAGATAAAATTTGAATTTTTCAATTAAGTTAAAAAGACTTATAAATAAAAAAATATTAACTATTTAAATTTCATTCTATAAAACTACCATATTCTTATCACTTTCTCTTTCTAATTTTTTCTCTAAATTTTTTAATCACTCTCTCGTATTTCTTTTATGTAATGTTCTTAAAATAGAAAATAGTAGTTATGAATAAATTATTTTCACTTATTATGCTCATCATGGAAAATGTTAAAAATGGGTCACCAACTCATTTTTTGTTAAAAAAAAATTTATAATCCGAACTACCAAAGATTAGTGGTTAGGCGGTGTTGACCACTTAAATAATTTTTTTTTCTTTTTAAGTTACTATGGATTAAGTAAATTAACTCATTAAAATATTTTTTTCTTAAATTTGCTCAAACATATAAATAATAATAAAATAAAATATTAAATATAAAAAAAGTTGAATCATTACCAATCCTATTCAATCCTATTTAACTCACCGATTATAATTTATTATTAAATTTTTTTAATTTTTTTATCTCAACTTACGTCAAATTCATGTTAAATCAGATTTACTCATTGGTTAAAACTATAAATTTTATCATAATTATAAAAAGAATGTTATATAAACTTTATATAAAAGTTAAAATTAGTGAATTTTTTTTATTTACTCAGATCTGATTTAATAATTTATTATAGCAAGAAGTAGATATAAAATTATTTTTGTCCACATCGTCATGCAGTTAGAAAACAAAATGAGTAAATTCTTTTTAAAAAATTACATCATAATACAAAACAAATGAGTGAATTGTCTTTTACCTTCATATGCACATAAAACAAATAAATATTTATAATACGTGTATTATTATGTTAATAATATTTTAAAAATATATTTAAAATAAGATTTATTGTTTAATAATATATTTTTTGGTTGCTAAATCCATAATTCAATTAGACATTGGACTTGACTTGAATAAGTTAAATTTTCATATTAATTTAATAAAATTCAACTTAATTTAATTTGACTCATTTTTTTCATGTGAACTGATAAATTTTGTATGGAAAGACAATTTATTATATCCTACTAAAATTATTAAATAATATTAATATTAATATTAATAATAACAGTAATATAATTATTATTTAATTTATTCAATTATTTTATTAATTAAATGTATATATTTAAAATATTAAATTATTTAAATATTGATTAGTATATTTTATTTTTTAAAATATTTTGAAATTATAATTTAAAAGAAAAAATGATTTTAAATATTTGTGATCTAAGTTAAATTAAAATTTTAAAAAAATATAAAACTTCAAGCTAACCTATCCAAATTATCCCCAGCACAAATTTATTAAACTTATATCTTATTTATTAAAACTTTTTTACCACTTTCTAATCACTTAAAGAAAAAAAAAATGTTATTTTTAATATTTTAAGAAAAAGGTGTTTCTGTCATAGGATTCGAAAACAAAGATGTGTTCCACACGAGGCTCAGGAGCAGAGGATTTACGAATGACTCGCACCGTCAACCAAGTTTGCAATTTTTCATGTACCTTAGAATATTCAATTAATAATTCTTCTCAATTGAAATAAATTTTTACCTAACCTCTGTATTTCTTACTTCTTTGGCTTTTCATATATATATATATATATATATATATATATATATATATATATATATATATATATATATATATATATATATATAATTATAATTACATTGAATAAATTATAATAAGATATTTGTTTTGGTCCTTGTTCTAAAAAAAAGAGAAATTAAAGACATGACATAAACAATTTCACAGAGAGGGGACAAAGGTAGCCAAAACAAGGAAGTTGGGGATAAGAACTGAATGACAGTGGACCCAACAAGGAAAGAACTGCTGAGGTGGCTGAAATTTTGGGAAAACTTAACTCGGGTAATTCATGAAACCTGCAAGAGAAGACACAGATACTTTGTCAACTCCAGAAAAAAAAGAAGAATCACTGTAATCAAACTGTGAGAGGAGGCAGAGAGAGAAAGAGATCACAAAATAGGAGAAATGGGCTATGGGACTTGAACATTTTGGAGAGAGGTTGTGTAATGGAGAGAAGAGAAAAAGGTGTGGAGGGAGAGGACAAAAGGGGTGGATTAATGGTGGAAAAGTTGAGGGAAGGGGTGTTGGTGGGGAAAAAGGGAGGGCCTAGTACTCCACCACCCACATGGAGACTTGAGCTTCCATCTCTGCAAAATGGCAGTGACAAAGGTCAAGAGTTTCTCAACTTTCCCACTTGTTCAACACTTTCTGCTAGAAAGCTCTGTGCCAACCTCTGGGAAGTTCTGCCCCACCAACAACAACACACCCTACCTGTCAAAATGAACAAGCTTGGCACCAACCTTCGCCGCCGCCGCCGTAACCGTCGCCGCCTCCACCACCCTAAGGACACAGGTTCTGAAGTGAATAACAACCAATTGGCTGAGCCTCCGGACACCCCTTCTAGTTCTGATCAGGTTCTGTCTCAGTTTATGTGAATGTTCATTTTTTCCTTGCAAAAAAGAAGGGAAAATTTGTCTTTTCTTTTCTATTTAACTACTTATTTTGCACTTTTGAGCTCTACCTAGTTGATTTTTTTTTTGTTTGGAAAGTTGTTTTTATTTTTGTTTCCCATGTGTGATTTGCTTTGTGCTAGTTCAGAAGTGGTGTCCTGAGGAATTTATACCCTTGTCTTCTTTTGTTTATTGCTGGCGTTAGCTTCACCACCTCTTGTGGTTGAACAAAATTTTACTCCCTTGAGATCTGATTTGGTGGGTGGGGTGTCCCATATGTTCCACTTAGTTCCATTACACACATATATGTGCTTAACTTTTTCTTTAAAGTATTCCTTTACTAAATTTCCCCCCATCATCTTGTTAAGTACCTTTTCTTATGCCTTCGAAAGGGAAATTTCGTTAAAATTTGGTAAGGGGTTTGATTTGTGACTTTGTGTATGTTCAAGCAAGTGAATTGTTTTTCTATCTTTGCCCATAAAATTGTTGTCGTAGATATAAATTCTAACTGAAGCTAGGATATATCATAAACTAACTAGAAGCTTCTCATGAAGAGGGTTGGTTTCGTCCACCTAATTTCATTCAAACATTCTTCAATCTGCTAAGATACGATAAATGAAATTTCTTTTACTGAGATACCTTCCACGCCTATATTTGACATTGTTCCCATGGGTTCTGTTACCAAAACTACAATATAGTAATTAGTTTAAGAAGAACCTTTACTGCTTTTAGTTGCATAGTAAGTAGCTGGGATCATGCAATTGACTAAGTGAGAAAATAGAGATTTTTAATTATTCTTTCAATTCTGAAGTTAAAATTTCTTGGTCAGCATTTTGGGTGCTGTTGTTATGGAGAAGTATCCGTATAGTGTGTCTTTTTCCTTTACATGATATTTTAATATGTTTCACATTGAAGTGCTGATAGTCTCCCTGTGCCTTATTGCAGCCCGCATCATCTAGTAGCTCAAGATCTCATGTCGCAGCATCACTTGTTCAACACTGTAGATCAGTAGAAAGAAATGGCCGTGCTCTCCAGCCTGTATTCCCTGTTTGTTACAGTAGCTCAGAGGAAGTAAGCATATTTTTATCCATTTGAATCTTGAGCAGTTCAATGCTATATTTTCATTGTTCTAATAAACATTTAATTACTGGCATGATATGAGTTTGGCAGTTTTGTAGCTTTTAATATATTGCTACTATAGATATGACTTTTTAAATTATAAGGCTATTGATTTTACCCTTTTCAATTCATTCAATTTTGCTTCTCATCTGTTTGCATCATTGGCTTTTTCTTCGTAGGGAACATTGTTTCTTAATTCTGGGGTGTTATCTCGGTTGTAGGAACATTATTTCTCATGATTATCGTGTGAAACATTTTGCCTAAGAGCAAAATTTTTAAAATCTAGTAGTATGAAAGCAGGAAACAGAAAAATGATACTTAGACATTCTGGTTGTAGTTGTATGTCAATACTGTATTGTGGACTAATTGAGGTTAATTCTGCATGATTGAAATGCCTCTCAAACTGATAATATTTATTTTTTGTTTATCCTTTGGAGATGATAAAAAATGATGGTAATGCTATATGCTTAAAGCAGGTGGGATCATATACATGTGCAGTAACCCCCACAAGCTCGGTAGACTTCAAACGTAGGATTGGAGAGTCAAGCTACAACCTTAAAACGTCCACAGAATTACTGAAGGTGCTAAACCGTATTTGGAGCCTTGAAGAACAGCAGGCATCAAACATGTCAGTGGTGAAGACCTTAAAAACTGAATTAGATCGCTCTCAGGCACGGATAAAGGAGTTGACTCGAGATAAGCAAATGAATGTGCAGGAAATGCAGAACTTAATAAAGCAACTGACAGTGGACAAACTTATTAGGAAGAACAAAGAACATGGTAGATTTAAAGCTGCAATTCAATCTATCAAGGAAGAGCTAGAAGATGAAAGGAGGTTACGGCAGCATTCAGAAAACCTGCATCGGAAGCTGGCTAGGGAACTTTCTGAAGTGAAGTCTTCCTTCTCTGGTTGTTTCAGAAATCTCGAAAGAGAGAGAAAGGCCAGGTTACTTTTGGAGAATCTTTGTGATGAGTTTGCCAAAGGAATTCGAGATTATGAACAAGAGGTACATTTCCTTAGGAGAAGTTCTGAGAAGGGTCAGGTTCAGGTTCAAGGGAATAATAATAGCCTTGATAGGCTAATACTTCACATTTCAGAAGCTTGGCTTGATGAGCGCATGCAGATGAAGCTGGCTCAATCTGACAGTGATCTCATAGAGAGAAGTTCAATTGTTGACAAGTTAGGTTTTGATATTGAAACATTCCTTCACGCCAAAAGATCAGTTGATTTGAAAAAATATGGTTACTCCTCCCCAAAGGAGCTCAAGGAAATTCACCCTTGTGAGCATTCATTGGATTCCTTCCCACTAAAAGGGGCTGGCAGTGCACCTCAAAATATGGGTCAGGAAGATTCCATTGACACTGACTTTTTTGAGCCAAAAAGGGCTAATGGTGAAGGACTCCACAAACTCAGCTCAAGACCGCAAACAAACATGGACAGGAACATATCATATGATACTGAGAGGTTTTTTGTCCATAGGAAATCAAGTGAAATTGGAGAAGACAGCACTGCTCTACTAAATGAAGAGGCCAAACATATTCCACAAGAGAGTGATAGACCCTGGATCCTGAGAATGAACTCAAGTCACAGGCCAGATATCTTGGTTGGAAACAGTTCCTTGTCATCAGAGGGTGATAAGATATATCCTGAGAGTATTTGCAAGGAAGACTACTGTGTCCACTCTGCAGTTACAGCTAATGGTAGTCCTGGAAAACTGTGGAAATCTAAGTTTTCTGTTTCAGATTTTGACAAGTCTGAGTCTTCTACCAAATTGCCAGAGGGAGTAAAGGAAAACACATTGATGGCAAAACTCCTTGAAGCAAGATTAGAGGCACAGAAATCTCGCTGTAGAGCCAGCAAAAGCACTTCTTGATCAACTAGAGAAGTTAATAACGTGAAAATGGGAATATGACACAGTTGAAATGGGTATTACAGTGGGATCTTTCATATAATTCTAGTAGCCATCCTGTACCATGAATCTTTAGCTACATGATTGGATTGAAATCAGTGTTGTATGTATTCATTATGTGTAAACGATATTTGATCTCACTGTGCCTACCAAGGGCTAGATATGGAATATGTAGAATCAACCTTATTTTCCTAAATTCTGCTAGATATAGCCCAATTTGATGACATTGAATCACAATCCCATTTGTAGAAAATCAAAGATAAAACTTGTATTGACTTATTTTTAATTGTAAAACTTCTTAATACTAACATCCAATATACTTTGACCATTTAGTCATATCAGCATGCACATTGAAAAATGCATATTAAAATTAAAGAAGTTAATAACGCTCTAACTAACATGTCTGCTTTTGGCTCCTTTGCACAACCTATGTTTTGGATGTCTTCTCTTCCTCTCATCATGTGCTTATATGTTTATGGTGCTGGATTCCATCTTCAGAAAGAAGTTGTGACTATCTCTTGAGGGTGCCATGTCTTCTGACTGCTACTATGTGGTTACCACTGAAACTACCACCCAAATGCTTCTGGCAGATTCCAATGCCGTTCTTCTTCAACATTCTTAAACTTCTATCTTTAACCATGTTTCTGCCTTTTGCTCTCATCAATCATGCTTTCTTATCTTTGATGTATTGTTTACCACTTCTTTGTCACAATTTTCTGCATTTGCTCCTCATCAAATAATTTTACAAAGCTTGTCCTTTGTTGCTCTTACCAAGCTTTACTACGTGGCAATTCAACAATTCCTCATGTTGTACATATTGTCACGAGTGACGTGACAAACATTTCTGGGCACTTCATTGTTTCGAAGGAACATCCGAGCAGGTATTGAAAGAAAGAATTTGAGGGTGAATATAATCTATCAAATTATGCCTTACAGCTATCCTTGATGAATCTGCTCAGAGAGAGAAATTTTTTCTCCAAGACTTACATGAAAGAAACTTATGAGAGTTTTCTGCTAAAGTTCATTCACATAATTGTCTTTTTTGGGTGTGAATATTATTCTCTCAAAATGATATTAGATATTGATAATACAACCCAGAATGGAATCACAATTGTCTTTGAAATTTGACGTGTGGGATGAATTCAGGATCAAACCTATAAGTGAAATATAAATTATAAATAGTAGAACTAAAATTTACTAAAATTGTTCTAATGCTTAGTGGACTGGTTTAATATCATTTATATTTTAAGAGGTTGGATTTTTTTCTAGGTTATGATAGTTTTGTCCATACTAAATTCTGTCTACATAACATTGTAATTATGTAAAAGCGATTATATTGGGTGTCTCTTAGACTTAAATTTAGGAAATAAAGAATATGTACAAGTTAAATTTGTAATAAAATCAAGTGAAAAATATCCCATTTGTGAGAATTTAGGTTTTGTGTTGTGAATAACTTAGTATGAATAAAAAACATCTTCTTTGGAAAGAATGAATAAAAAATGTTGTTTGTTACCAAGTCATTGTTTACATCAGCAAATTTTCTATTAGATTGCAAACACTAGCTTTCTCTCTCCTCAATTTGTACGGAGATTGCTAGTATATATGAAAATAATAACTTGTAAAAAAACAAAACAAGGATCAGATAATTATCTTTCATCCAACTAGCATATGAAGTTTTTAAGCAGATGAAAACGGCACATAAAGTTTTTAAACATAATGAAAACTAAAAATTTTCACATACATGGAAAAACATAGAAGATCAAACTAGTAAAGTTTACAGTACCTAGAAACAAGTAAAATGTGTAGTGCTAAAAGTTCATGCACAAAAAGTTCGAACTTGACTGGTGAAAAGGTAGTAATCACTGGTAATCCTACTTGCAGCACAAACCTTTTGTATTTCAGTTAAATCTTCCATCTTCTTTACTTCTTTAACTACTAGCATCATCCTCTCTATTTTTTCCCTTTTCTGCTTCAAATTATCATCTCGTGTTCTCATTCAATTTTTCATACCGTTTGATAGATTCTACAAATTTCTCAGAGATTGTTGAGTTTGAGCCATGGGATCAATGAGAACCTCATCCATTTTGACCTCATTATCAATCAATAGAGTTTGTTCTTCCCTATTTGAATCCATTTTCTTTCGAAATTCCGATGTTTGCTGCACATAATGAATAGATAAGAGAGCTATTATCATTTTATAAATAACTTACCATATACTACATGTATATTTTATTCATTCCATGTTTTACTTTTGTGATGTCATAAGTGTAAATTGACATAAACAAGAAGATATAATAAAGAACAGGAAAGTCAACATAAGTATAATTATGCAACAGAATTATTCTAAATATGTAAAAATAATTAATGCCAAATATGCCAATCATATGTTTGTATTCCCACACAAGCAACCATCACCAATATGATGCATCATTACACACTATCAACTGTAGATCCTGATCAAACGATTGAAATGAAAAGAACCCCAATCAGCTAGAATAATCTTTATATTAAATTTAATGCAATGCTTCACCAATCCTCAAACATCAAGATCTTGTTGACAGATTCTCTACTGAAATATTTAATCCTTAAATTCAATGGTCCAGATTACACATTAAGCCTAGGTCTTGGCCTATATAAACCCAATATTCATGTTTCCAAGCATCACAATCCTCTTCCAAGTTCTTAGCAACAACATAAGTATTTGAGTGGTCCTTTTTTGGTTAAAAAAACTAGGATTTTGGGTATGAACAAACCCAAGTTGGAGCTCTCAGCACTCCAGTTCTGAAGGAGGTGATGGTAGACCCTAGCTGCTAATTCATGGTCACCTTTGGCTTCACACAAGGAAGCATATGTGAAAGTCATGGGTCTGCATGAATTTGGAGATGGGGTTATCTTGATCTTTTTGTATTGGAGTGAAGGGAGCTCCGAATTTGTCCTTCTTATCTAAATACTCTCCTCATAAATTATATACTGTATTTTTTCAAAAATGGTTTGGAATTACAATTTCAACTGCAACATCAAGGTTTTTGTTTTCATGGCCTCCACATCATGATAATTGCAGTTACATTTGTTAGTATTTTAACTATATGAATGATCATAAAATAGCAACTGCGACTATATAATTTCAATTTAAAACCTTGGTTCGATATAAGTACAGTCATGAGTTGCAGGTGTTATTATTCACACCCTTTGTTTCAGATCTTTATACCTTTTTTTTTTTTTTTCTTTCAAGTTTTCATGACTTCATTTGTAAGTTTTTCTTATCTTTCTTCTTTTTATGAGTGTATATTTTCACCTGGTATGAAGTGGTTATTTTACTAGACACATATTTATGTTGTTAACTGCATGTGACAGGTTCCGAAGATTGAAAAATGATCAAAGAGGCGAGAAGAATTACAGACTCATGTCAGCAACACCACTCAACCTAGCTATGTTCAAAGCAAAGTAAAGAAACGGAAAGCACGAGGCATCAACTGAAAAGAAGGAAATTAAACCAGAGAGAGACAAAAATCCGTGTAGAATTTCTTTGAAGTTAATATTCAAAGTTTTTGGGAGAAAAAATGTTGAATATTTCTTATCTTTAATATATTTCCAGTCAAACTTTAAAAAGAGTTCAATATTCCTGCATCGTAATAATTTTTATTTTCCAGATTGATAACGATATGATAGGGTTTAATTAAACTTCTCCTGTGATTCAGATTCATTGAATCAGAATATTCTTCGTATTATTTGAGCTGTTTGTTTGTACTAAAACTTATATGTTATTTTAAAAAATACACGAATTATTGATTTGACAAAGACATAGTCTCACTATTCTATTAGAGTTCAAATTAATAAAATTTAAATAAATGAGTTCATAATACATTAAGAACATTACATCATTAATCACACTCAAGTTTCAAATATTGAATAGATTAGTGGTAGAATAGGATTGTGACAGAGTAAGATATTCTGTCTTTAACGTTCGTAATTTTCTTGAAATATAATTTTTTTATAAGCAAATAAAATCAATTAAACTAGGTAAAAGAGATATTCAAAATTCAAAAACAGAGTACAATATAAAGCAGTGAAACGTTATTACAAAACACGAAATACATAAAAAACACATTAAACAAAACAAATTCAAGTATTATTATGTCAGTGTACAAGACTAAAAGATATTTCATACTAGGCGAAAAGATCTACTTCCAAAAATGTAGACGAATAAGTCAAACAATTCCAATTGATCCACAATACATTGATTAAAGACCACACAATTTCGGTATAACCAAATGAACCAGATGACCACAACCCAAATAATAACAAAATACTGAGATTGTTTTTTACTCCTCCTTGACTACACCAAACAAGAAAAAAAAGGACACAAGAAAAGAAGACATAACAAAATTAATACCAAACCAGAAAAAAAAAAATCAATCTATTTTATAGGATTTAAGAAAACAACTTGTGCAAAAATGTAGAAATTAATAACAAGAGTATATATTGCAACTAGCAATATTTTTAAAATATATAATTACTTTATTGAAAATCTTGATATTATTATTTGAAATACATTATTATATTTAATACTTATTAAAAAAAAATTATATATATTGTTTCTTGCCAACTTGCTATCCATTATCAACCTTTGAAGGTTTGACCTAAGGTATGGTTACATAAATAAATATCCTCTCATGATGCATATACAATATAGTTTATTATAAATTATAAACTATATATAGTTGTTATTGTCTACCACGTGTACTAACTTTAGATGTGGCCTATGGTTAGAGTATTTATAATTTCTTATTACATGCCACATAAACATTATACCAATTTAACTTTTCCTATGTTGATTATGATAATAAATAGGGGGGAAATTATAATATATAGAAACAAATTTTATTGGTAGCTCTTCTCAATTTTAAGATTTAAATGTATGTTTCAATATTTTCAAACTATTAATTTAAGCAAAGAGAGATTAATCAAAATAAATATTTATTATATATAGAACAATACAACTAAAAATGAACTTTAACATCATAGATCAGTAATATCAAATATTGTTAAACGAACAACAATAAACTTAACTAATATTTAAAATTAAATTAACTAATTATTTAATTGATCAGAATACTTATTCAAAAGTCATTTGAATATTTAACTTTTAATGTATTATGTAATAATTTCTTAATTATTAGACTAAAACTAAGATAAAAGTTATATGGGATAATTAAGATATATTAAGATACTAAAAATTGAAACACCAGGAATATTTGACGCATCCACCACATCAAAATAAATAAACTTGTCCCACCTCCCACTGGAGTGAAGCTTTTAGAAGTTGGAACAAGTAATTCCGAGCTAATAGAGTTTGGCATCAGTGACTCTCACCATTATCATTCAAAAACAATAACAGATTTTGCTTTTGACGTAATCTCATCGATCTGACTAGACTACTCATCCCTGCTTTCTATTGTTTTTTAATCATCTAATTCAAAACTTATGAGAGGCAACCATGAACGCACTAATTCTGTTTTAATTCAAATCATGGATTCTTAAAGCATCACCATTTCAGCATCTTTTCTTTACATTTTCAATACAAAAAAAATATCTTTTTTACCTTTTATAACTTCAATCTCTTTCCAAACCAACTACTTAAGCGAATGACTCCTCCAATTTTTATTCATAAATTTATTATTCGATATAAAAATATTATTTTTCATCAAATATATGAGAAAAGAGAATAAAAAATTAATATTAGTACTTGTATTTTTACTAATTATTATAATATATTTTCCTTTTTTTTATTATTGTAGCTTAAGATTAAATTTATTATTAATAATAATAAATACATTAATTTTTATTGAAATGATTTTACTTTTAAACTAAATACACTGTTTATACTAGATTCATTAATTTGAGAGTAAAAAAATAGAAAATATTTTATTAATTTATTTTTTAATGATTAAAACCAATGTTTTTAAAATTCAGATCAATTATTAAATCTGTAGAGATATGGTTTAAGATTTAAAAGTTAAAAAAAAAATTTTAACCAGATTATTGCTATAAAATTACAATGAATGTAACAAATATAAAAATAAGATAAATAATTCATATAAAAAATAAAAATATAATATAATAACTATTATTTAAAATTAATGTAATTAATATAAAATAAAATAAAAATATTATATTAGATTTTTTATATAAAAAAAAAAGTATTTGAAAAATTTTAATCTTAATATTTTTTTTTTACTAAAACCGATTTTATTTAAATTTCTCGATTATACCAATTTTTTTCTGATTTTATTAAAATATAATTATTTAAAAGTAAACTGATCGATTTCTATAAATTTTTTATTAAAAAAATTACTTCATTCTAATTTTCAAAATAATGATTAAAAATAATAAAGTGATAAAGAGATTAATAATTGAAAAAAATAAGACAAGTGGTGCTTATTTAAGCACCTGGTTGAGGGAATTCTTAACGAGCACCGGTTCGGTTCCAAACCTCATTTTTTTATTATTATTAAGCTCTGCTTAATAAGGAAAACGAATATAAGCATCTTTGATCAACAACAAAGTTTTATTAAGTGCTATATATGAGCATCTTTGATCAAGATGACCTATGTGTTAATAATTTAATATACACTTATGTTTCTTTGATTAAAGAATAAAAAATATAAATTATTTGGAATAAAAAAATTAAATTAATATATTTTTTAGATTGATAGGAACATGGAAAGAAGAAATTTAAGAATTTTTATTCACTGGTTTTGATAAGTGAAAAAATGGAAAAAAATTAATTAATTATTTTTAATAATAAGTTAATTTTTTTAAGCAAATATATATTTTTAACATAAAAGATTAAAAATATTATTCCTTATAGAATAAAAATATTAAGATAAATTGTCTCGTCCAAGATATTATTCATCAAAATATTATTCATTATAGACTTTAACCGGACTATAATTTTTTAAAAGATATTTAGATGATTAAAATATATATATAAAAAAATTATTATTGATGTGGACTAATGTAACTTATCAATATATTAAAGATGTGTGCGGTAAGATTTTATACTAAAATGTTACTGTAACCAACACATGAAATTTGATTTTGGTTTTTAAAAAATTTGAACTACACTTAACTAATATTTTGTCATTTGATTTAAATAATTTTTATTATCATACAATTATTAAATATATTATAATAAAATATTATAAAATAATCATACATAACTATAATTTATTTTCATATATTTCCATATTCAATTTAAATAATAATATGTATTTTAAAAATATAAGAAAATAATTAATTAATTTATAATAAATATTATTTATATTTTAATTTTAATACTTTTGATTTAATTTTTAGATTGGATTGATTTGTGATTATTAAATCGAAAATAATAGTGAACTTATAACTTTTAAAAAAATAATCCAAAAAAGTCTTAAAAAATTAAATTATAATCGATTTTTAAATTTTTAATTAACTTTAAAATTTATTTTATATCTATTCTGCTTTGAACACTATATACTAGAACAGAAATCATTATAACATAGTTATTATTTGATGCTTTTCTCTATATTATATAATATACAAGGGTTCCTTCTTGCACCAAGAAAGGACCAGAATAATACTACAGGATATCCATCATCATGCATCATCAGAATATTGTTTCAGCTCCTTCTATCTGGTGCAAATAAAATATTAAAATGTCACAGACAGTGACCGTGAAATCTTGTATATAATATTTTATATTACAGTTAATAACGATACATCTATCACAGGAATCCAAATTGGTGGAAAACAGCATAAATATTTATCATTGTTTAATCTTTTACATATGCAGATATAACACACTTGTATAGATGAAGTTGTTCCTCAACGTTGTAGCTTCACCATCAAACAAAACTTATATATATTCTTTCTCTGGTTCCAAACATTAATTACATAAATTTCACACCAACTTTTCCAAAACTTTTCTAAACATAAACAAATATTTTCTTTCAGCAATTAAAATTAACTTATACACAAATTTAGACAAATTAGAGTTTTTATAAATTATTTATCAATTAATTTTTATTTTAAGGATAAACTATTTTCTTTTTTCTTTTAGAAATGTTTACAAAGAAATTCCACCGTTATTTACCAAAATACATTGTTTTTTTTTTTTTTTTACTTTCTTATATTACATAGAAAACTTAAACTTATATAGCTTTTACTTATCGGATTTTGACATACATAGACTATTTTTCTTATGTTATTCTTCAAGTTTCCAACTCTTCTTATTATTACTTGGATTTATGTTGAAATTTTACTGTATTTTTTTTATCTCCCTCTTCCTTAACCCATCAGTTACTTGATGAACTTGGTGATCGTAATTTCACTAAATGAAAATAAAATATTCTTCTCATAAATCTATAAATTATATTAAATAGACTTTCTATATAATACCGAGATTAACCAATCAAACGGAAAAGGGCCACTATTATGCAGATGCAAATGGTGTTTGAATAATGTGGTACCCTCACTTAGCTGCACCTGATTATACACAATATTAACTCATATTATATAATATATACCTTTCGCCAATCCTTGGGTATCAAGATCCTTTCAGACTTTCTAATAACATATTCTCTTCATCAATTTTAATGGCCCAGATTTCGTTGAACTCTTTTTCATCCTATATAAATGGTGGTTTCTCAGACCTGGATATTGCAAGCAAGAAAACCCTTCTCTTTTTCCTTTACAACAAAACTGTCTTAGTTAGGTTAGGATTAGGGTTTAAACCAAGTTGGAGTTCCCTGCACTCCAAATCTGAAAGCATATGATGGTAAACCTCTGCTGCTAATTCATGGATACCTATGGCTTCGAACATCATGTGTTCGATCGAAGTCAAGGGTTTGCATGAATTGGGAGATGAGTTTACTTTGATCTTTTGGTATTGGAGTGAAGGGAGCTCCAGAGGGTCTTCTCAAACCCTTATTTTGTTCATGCTCACACAATCCTACCTTTATATTTCAATTTATATATACATATACCTTTTATAGTTTTGTATAAATATCAATATCTTCTTGTTGTCTATTTACTTGTCTTCTGTAAATTAGAAATACGGTGCATAACCCAGAGAAGAAACTTACCATTTTTCCTTTTTCTTATCATTGAAACTATTTTTTTTTGTTGTTGAACCCTATTCAAACATGTTATCTATTTATTTTTTACAAAATAATTCCTTTGAATAAGTGTACACTATTATATTCATTGTGTGCGTTACTCTTTTTGAGCGTTGCAGATTTTCTTACTCATAAACTGTGTCATTATCTTACCATTAGCTATGTCCATGCCAAACTATTAGCATATCTAATAAGTGTTTTACTTTAAGGAGGAGAAAAGAAATAAGTTTTGAAAAATGTTTAAGATTTATTTAGTTAAAAGTATTGAGTAAGTTATTCTACAAGCCTTTTATTATGTTTTTTTATAATATATTTAGGTTGTTCCCACAGGTTAAGTGTCGGTGCCCAACGTGAAACAAGGACAACCAGTGAAGATCCAGCGAACTTAAAGTTTCTGCAAAATTAAAGGATCCTGAATATATAATATGTCGTTCATTTAGTTTCTCAAGAGTTGTTGGTCATCTGCACTATGCAGTTATGTTTCATCCACAATTTCTTTCAAATGTAATTGTAATTGTTCTTGTATAAATTATTATTATTATTATTATTATTATTATTATTATTTCCAAGTATATTAAAAAAAAACTGAGTTCAAAAATTTATTTTAGTTCTATAATATATATGTTAGGCCAATTCTTATAAACCGTGATGAATTAAAAAAAAAACTAAGCTTTCTAAAATGTTTTTTTTTTTAAAACACGTAATTAGTTACGATGATCTGAATGATTCTTGAATAACGTGCAACCCCACACTTAGCTGTTTACATGATATTCACAGCATTAACTCATAAATATATACGTTTGTTTAAGGGAAAAGTTTAAAAGTGATTAATATACATAAAATGCTTAAGCATAAAGTAGTTTTATATTTGAAAATATAAGAAAGATATATTTTTCAGATGCTTTATATATTTTATTTTCATTCAAATACAATAAAAGATAGTAAAAAATATAGAATGTAAAAAAATAATACTTTTTTAAAATTTGTGTCCTTTCTTTTCTACAAAATAAACATATAAATAATTTTGTAATTACTTTTTTTTAAAATTGAAATAACATTTTTTTCATTATTTTCTTACATTCTTTTTAAATATTCATTTTTTTCTTTCCTCATATTTTGATTTATTTTCCTTCTTTGCAAACATTGTTAATCAGTTCGCAATTAATAAATTATTGAAGTTTCACGAATCCTTAGCTGTCGAGATCCTACGTTGAGATTTTCTAACTTCCATCAATTTCAATGGCCCGCACAACCATTTTAGGGGAAGTTTTAAAATTAGTAGATAACATAGGGTTATCGAGGTGAGTAGATAGAGTTATCCAATTATATATAGTATGAAGAGTTAATTGTGGATAATTGAAAAAGTTATATTCTGAAACTAATTTGATAGATTGATTACAATCATATACAAATAAAAAAATTCTGTAAAATTATATACTTAATATTTTGTGTTAAAAATATGATATATTTTCTTATGTTGTCGATTCTTTTGCTTCTGAGTGAATTTCTTTCGAAATTGCTCCCTCACAGATTCTTTTTTATTTTCTCATTGAAACAAAGTTTATTTTCTTTTCTTTTTCTTTGGTTAAAACCCATTGAAACAAGTTGTTATAAAAATCATTCCTTTGCACCTCACATGTCTTGTTTCTGTTTGTAAAATTAATAATTTGATCCAAGTTTATTTTGGGAACAGGCGAATCCAGAAATGTTATATTGTGGAAACAATACTTATAATGTAAATTGTGAAGTAAAATTAGCATTATAGATTAATTTTTTTATACTATATTTCAAACTAGGAACAACTATTATAATTATATTTATACATTTTATGTTTTAAAAATAAAACATTTATGAGAGAAATGTTCCCCAAATCCATTATATATATGGTGAGATCTCTTCATCTAATATATTATATTCTTTGTCACTCGTTTCAACCTGGAAAATTTTAATTAACTCAAACATATGTTGCTTAATGTATACAAGTCTTCTTATTAATTTGAAAGAATTTTACGGAATTCTCAAAAACATTAAATAACTATTAAATTTACCTCTCTTTAAAAAATTTCTCTTAAAGAACTATTGTTGATGTACATTAATTTTTTTATATTTCACTCAACTTATATATTATGGATAATTATCCAAAAGACATGTTGCACAAGATTCATATTTTTCTAAATATTGCTTCCTTAAGTGACTACTATATCTATCTTATGTAATCTCACTATGTCATGTTATGGATATTTATATGACTTGTAATTACTTCATATTAATAACTTTCAAGTTTTATTTACACTATTTAATTTCAGCTTTGTGGGTGATTGATTAATGACTTTCCCTCTTACCCATAAAAATTAGTCTTCACCTTAAATAATTTAGGAAATTAATTAAGAAGATTTCTTTGTAAAAAAAAATAAAAAAAATAAAAGAAAAGTAGTATTTATGAATGGTCCAAATTGTTTTAAACCATTTAACTCGATTTTAAAGAAGTGAAAACTAAACAAAACATTGAAAAAAATATATGTATTTTAGATTTGGTTTTTGATTTCTATGTTTGCACACAACTCAATCAAACCCAAACCCAAGTATAAGAAACTTATCTTAGTTTTTCTATTCAATCGTCAAATAAACCTTAATCTAAAAGATAATATATTGTGAATTTTTTCTGTAAAAGAATTTTATTAAGATGTATTGTTAATGTATTATTCAATTTGTTTTAGACAAACTTGATTTGATTTAGATCAAAGAGTTTCTTTTATCAAAAATGAATTTTGGATACCCAAAAAAGTTACTTGACTACCTAGTGAGAGAGATAAAAGAGAGAAAAAGTATGAACATGATTATATGATATATAATATAATGTGAAAAAAAAAATAGATATCCAATAATCATTTTTATTTTCTTTTATTATCTCAAAACCGATTGAAATTGAATCATATATCAATATCTGTGTCCTTTTATTGAAAATATGCTTTGCAATTATGTATTATGAAAATATTTATTTTATCTAATTTTTTTTTCATAGAAAAACAAAGATAGTCTATGCGTCATAGTAGCAATTACATATTAAAATATATTGCATTGTGAGAAAAATGGCTTTTTCAAAAAACTATACTTCAAAAACCGTATTGTATCTCAATTCCTCTTAACCAACAAATAATATTTTTATTTATGGAACTCAGTTTCATGATTTTCTTGTATTTAAGCATATAATAAGTAGTGACAAACGTTTTTTTAATCTCCTTTATTTCTTTCAAGATGTATAACTGACATTAATGAAACCGTAAGAAAAATTCATTATCTTTGCAATAATAACCAGCATTTACAAGGAAACGTAAAAGTAATTAAAGATTGTGAAGAAGTTTTCAAAACTTGATAAACGATATATATATATATATATATATATATATATATATATATATATATATATATATATATATATGTGGTGGTTGAAGCTTCTCTGATCTCTCTTCAAGGTTAGGCAAAGCAGTTGAGTTTGCTATTCTTACTGTAGAGACTGTAATCAGAACCTGCATGAACTGTTGGATAAGGAAAGTTTAGAAAAACAAACAATAATATATGAGGAAGACGTAGGATAAAAGACTTGAAATATACTTCCATAAAAACACTTCAAATAACTCTTTTAAAATGATTCTCTAAATAAATATATAAGTCATGTTCATCCTAATAGAATCTTCCTTCAACAAGAGATAAAAGAAAAGAAAACTTGTTTCAGTGACAACAGAGAGAATAAGGCTAAGGTCATTCTCAAGGGTGTATATATAATTTATCATGACATTGGAGGATTTCATCCAGATTTCTGATTGACAGAAGAAAAATCAAAGCCAACAAGACAAAAAGGACTTTTTCAAACAGAAATGTGAGGACAAGATATATATTCTGAAATAAAGAGAGAGTATTGTGATGAGCATGGCAGAATGTACCCTTTGGGAGTTCCCTTCACTCCAATACCAAAAGATCAAGTAAACTCGTCTCCTAATTCATGCAAACCCTTGATTTCGAACACATGCTGTTACGAAACCATAGGTATCCATGAACTAGCAGCAGAGGTTTACCATCATATCCTTTCATAGTTGGAGTGAGAGAAACTCCAACTGGGATTTGATACCCCATGCCCTAATCACTGCTTAGATGTATAAGAAAGAGAGAAGGGTTGCTTGCTTGCAGTATCAATGTCTGAGAAGCTCACGTTTATATAGGCTGAGAAATGTGGTTGGTGAAGTCTGAACCATTAAAACTAATGAACTGAACAGTAAGAAATCTCAATGCCATATGGATGAAACATATATGGTATTAATTGCAAAAACCTGTCTATTTAAGAATTTTTTAATGTTATTATTGAGTTAACAAATATTGATTAATATTGGTATTCATGTACAGCTAATGGGTATTCATGTACAGCTAATGGGTCACTGGGGCACCACATTGTGTGGACCATATTTTTATATATATATATATAAAATAATTTAAAAAAGTTTCATTGTAAAAATCAGACATTTTAACTAAGTTGATATATCTTTAATTATCATTTCCAGTACGTAAAATAATGTTATTGGGGTAATGTAAGTGTAAGATAGTTATCCGGTAAGTATAAGAATAAGAAAGTTAAATAAGAATAAGAAAATGAATAATAGAAGTGAGTTAAGTCAAAATTTGAGAAAATTTAAGGTTTTGAGATAAGTGTGATATTAATTTTTTATGTAACTCATATTTTATTATCTTTTTGAAAGATTCAATAATAATATTAAATAAAAGTTGAGAGTGATGTTAATCCTTATGAGTTGAATTTATGTCTTGTTATTATTTAAAAAAAAATCTAATAATGATATCAAACGATTATGAAAATCTTTATGAGTTGAATTTATGTCTTGTTATTATTTAAAAAAAAATCTAATAATGATATCAAACGATTATGAATGCAAAAATTGAACATTATATAAAAAAGAAAGTTAAGATTTTGAGATTGAGGATGCTATTACGTTCTCTTTAATGTTTTTTTTTAAGACCCAATAAATATTATAATAAATAACTAAATATAAGATTAGGACTATGATTAAATTAAAATTCATGATAAAATTAGTTAAATATAAAACAAGTAGACATTTTTGATTTATTTATTATTTTAAAACATATCTAATAAAATTAGGAATATTTTTTCATCTTATTTACAGGTTTTCTTCTTCAATTAAAATCATCTATATATTTAAGACTAATTAACTAATTTATCATCATTTTGATTAATCGATGGTTTTAGACTCATCAATTTATTATTATGTTCTTAAAAATTTCATAATGAATTAACTATTAACCTTGACATGAAAGCAACTTGAGATTGTGTTAGTATACCAGTATAGGTTTATACCATTTTATTTTATTTTTTGTCGCGATTTTTTTAGTCCACACTTGATTAGGTTACTCGTTTGAATTTTAACAAATAGAGGGTAGATTTAACTAATTCAAACATAATTGGTAACCATATGCAGATCTTGTCGCTACATTAAAGAAATTGATAGAATTCTCAAAAATATTAAATACTCAGTTATTAGTTTAAAAATATATTAAATGCACATCTCTTTTATTAAAAAAAATGCCTCAAAATAGATAAAATGATTATATAGTTTAAAAAAAAAAAGGAATTAGCATTGATAAGATAAATATTAAATGTCTCATTTAAAAATTTAGCCTGATCAGATAATGTTTTAAATACCGAGTTTAAAATTTAATTTAATAAAGAGATACGTTAATTTGTTTAATTACTTTGAAACCTACGTAATATAATAAATAGTAATGTTCAAGTCAACCATTTCAACGTCTTAGGGTGGAACTACATTGGCCATTTTTATTTGGAAATTTAAAAAATATGTTTTATAATCTTTATTTAGATGATACTCACTCTCTTTTCTTTGTTTTATGATAATGATAATCTACACTCCCTTTTGTGCTGATGGCGCATTTTCTTTGCGTAGCTGACGGAACAACCCTCTATTTGAAGGGAAAGCAACATCAATGATATCTGCAATAAAATCAGCACAGTTAACATCAACAGCAATAAAGAAGAAAATTGTAGCAAAAATATCATTCTGCCGACGCGGATCGACAAATAAGTCCCGAGGAATAAAACTTCTCGACCAATGACGATAATGAGTCGGATCCCAAGTCCAGTAGAAATAAAACTTGGTCTTATCCTCGTCATAAAAATACTTCTGACCATGCTACTGCACCTTAAAAAAATATTCTACAAAATAATAAATTTTAAAACCATAGAGATACAGTCAATCCCATAATATCACAGGTCAAATATATAACAGAATTTTCTTTTATTTTTTTCAACTTAAAATCTTAAATATATATATATATATATATATATATATATATATATATATATATATATATATATATATATATATATATGCACTGTATTTATAATTTTGAACCGAAGTTGTTAATTTTTTAAGAGAATTATCATTGGCAGGATTCGAATATAATATTTTAGAGTTGGAGATCGATACTCCAACCACTAAACTACTAGAATTTTTTGATAATAACTTACAAATAAATTATATTTATATACAAATAAATATATATATCCGTGTAAATATATAAATACAAATATATTTATATATTTTGATATATTTTGATATATTTATATATTATATATTTATATGTTGGATGTGAGAGCACACTCGAAAGTGTGTGTCGAGTGAGTTTTCAAAATTTGATGCTAAATTTGTGAAGCATGTATCTTTATATGAGTTTGTAACTTAATGATGTAATATAATTTTTATAATTTTATTTATATAATGATATAAAATAAATTTGGGAAACGTGTTATTCGCTTCTCAAGCGAAAAATACCAATTTTTGCTCAAGCAAGACTTGAGTGAGTGAATTTCCGTGAGCTTTAACATATTTTCATTCAAGTGAGAGTCAATAACACTTTCACCTCGATCGAAAAATACCAATATAATTTATTTGTAAGTTATTATCAAAAAATTATAGTAGTTTAGTGGTTGGGATATTAACTTTCAACCCTAAAATACTCGGGTTCAAATGTCGTCGATGATAATTCATTAACTTAAGTGAATTTTTGGTGAAAAAAAGACTTTCAACGTCAGTTCACATGGGAACCGACGTAGAAAGTCGGTTGACTAAGAACCGACATAGAATGTGTTTAATATTCAACTTGTGGAAAGTACTTTTTACGTCGTATTAACTATAATCGATGTTAAATAATGATGAGCTACAAAATATATTTTGTAGGATTGATGTGTTTTTGTAACACATTAATGATAATATTTTTGTTCAGTTTTGGAGGCACTAACAAAAAATTAACCGAATCGATGAATCACAGACACAAAAGGACAAGTGGTCGAATGTAATCCACAAAATGGTTTGCATGGATTTTTGTTTTGAATAAGAATGACCTGAATTTTCCAAATACCTTAAGACTAAATTAGTATTACATGTTTTCAAGACGACAATGTTTGTTGCGTAATTTCGAGGTTCTTTCAAAAAACAGAGAGAGAGAGAGATATGGAATTACCGAAAATATTAAATACACTTTCATTAAATAATAAATAGTCTCTTTCTATTTTTTTTCCTTGAAGTAAATAAGATGAATTCTAACCCTGTAAATAAATGAATTCTACAATTATCCCTCCTGAATTTGACCGTGAAAACTTTAAGACGATTACCTTTGGAATGAAATTTTCTTAGGAGTAAAATTTTCAAAATTAAAGATGGGTTCGATTTCTATTGTAAAAATTGTTTTAGGTTTTTAAATACAACTGCTCAATATTAACAAAGGTTGAGTGATAGTGTGATAACCCTTTTTCTAAACTATAATATATAAATTAATTAGATCTTAAAAGATAATTGTTTTTTATTTAATGTTGATAAAAATAAAACATGAAATTAGTGATGGTTCATCAACATCTTCCTCTTCCTCATTTTTTTCCCCTCAAACCCCACCTATTTATATTCACCTTGTTTACTTTTTATTTATTTTTAATATTAATTACAAGTTTATCTCTTCCCCAAATCCCACCTATTTATATTCACTTTGCTTTTACTTTTTTTTTATTTAACATTAATTACAAGTTTATCTCTTCTTGTAAGAGATAAATCTTATCTTTTTAAAATAATTAATTAATTATCATTAATCTATAATTATATATAAAAAAGTTCTTTTGTAACGGTATTTTAGAGCGAAAAATAAAAATGTTTTAGTTGAAAGAACAAATAATTATTATAATTTATATATTTAAAAAATAAAAATAAAAATAACATAAATTTTAAAATAATATTTAAAAAAATAATTATAAAAAATATAGACACCACGTTGAGATTTACATTTCTACTGATTATTTTATTTTTTTAAGAATAATTTAAAAAAATATTTTTAAAATAAATAAAAATAAATCTTTTTATTATAAAATTATTTAAATTATAAAAAAATAGTTAAATTGTAAAAGAAATGTTATAATATAATTCATTGTATTTGAAAATATTACATTTGAAATTGAGAGAAAAATGAAACAAGATCACAGCAGAAAAATGATGGGCCCTTTCACACTAATTATTTTTTACATACTTGTTTAATAACCAGTTTTCAAAATTTGATGGTTGCAGACGAGAAATTAATTGCTTAGTGTAAAATCATTTTATAAAGCAATCCTTGAAACCAAAAATTGAAAAAGATATCAAACAGAACAGATTCTTGAAAGTTTTTCTTCAAACCCAGGTTGATAAAGGCCTTGAGGGCCTATGGCAAAGACAACTTTATGCTATGTAACTATGTTAGGTGTTATATTAAATCCGACACAAGGAAGCAAATATTGAGCGGAATAACCGAAATGGAAGGCAAGATCACTTACCCTAGATATCTTCTGAATCACATGCAACACTGGTCACTTAGAGGACATGCCTGTATATTAAGCTTTGGAAAGATTACATGTTTACAGAAAATGAGAATTCGAGATCTAAACAAAGGTCAGGGCTACCAACTGAAATAGACGTTTACAACTAGAAATGATGGTCAGTGTCTGATGGTGAGCTCAGCTCTAAGGTGGAGGACACCGTTGATGAAGTAAAGACTATCATCAGCCATGAACGAAGTCCATGGAATAGCAAACAAGTTTCTGTAGCCGACAGCCTTTCCCCCTGTGAACACATAGTTGCCTTTGTACTTGCTGACAAATTCCTCTGTTGGCCTAGACCTGGCAGCAAACTCATAGTCAACAGCAAAGCTCACTGAGCCCTTCTCCTGCATTCCCAAAAACAGCCCAAAGCAATGGAAAGAGCTTTGTTGATCCATGTTGCAATGTGCTGATAGGAAAAAACCTTGACCACCCAAATGGAATGCCTGAGAATAAACCCGACCAGATGGGAATAGATTAGCACACTCCTCCCGCTTCAGATCCAGGTACACCACACACTGCTGCCGGGGAAGTTCAAATTCTACCACTTTCACTGGGCGATATTTGTATGCCCTCTCCACAAAACGACGATTTGAAGAAGCAGAGTCTTCTGCAGCCAGTGCCCTTTGGCGGTGAGGAGCCTCAGCCTTAAAAAATAGGCCCTCCAATACAAGCTTGGATGCAACATCATGATCAAAGTCAGTACAAGTCAAGACCTTCTTAAGCTTTCGGCAGGTCATGTAAGGGAAGCGAATTAAACGAGCTAGACGGGCACCCAGGACTTCTCGCCTTTCTTCCAGTTTAGGGTACTGCTGTCGAGACCACTTCAACACAAAATCATATACAGCATCTTCTGACGCAACCTGGAGATCATCGCTAGACAGTATGGCCTCTACTCCGGCTAGGGGCAAGGCCAAAACCTCTTCCTGGAACCTGGTGGACATACAATATTTACCATTCAGAAAGAAATATGATACTAAGACCAAAACAGTGAAAAATGGCAACAAAAGAAACAGATGTTTTCTAAAAGAATGGACTGTTAGAAGAACATAAAGAAAAAAGTGTTTCACAAACGACTCTATCATGGAATTCCATAATAGAAAAGAAATATGGAAAGCCTCTCTAAAATATTTATAAACTATTAATAAAATAATTGGACTAAATTAAAAAAAATACAGAATACTGAGAGCTTTGAGAGAGACAAGCGTAACAACAGGTCATTCAAACGCAGGACCAGACACAATATAAGTTGATTAACTAAAACTTGTAGCCATCCACCGGAACTATTATCTACAAGGGTACCCAATTATTAGATGTAAGGAACACACACATCGGAGTCTTTTCTATGAATATGTATTTTGTATCTACAAAATGGATTGTTAAATGCCATTACAAGAAAAAAAAAAAAACAGATCAAGGCAAAGAAGCTCCATCCAATACATAGTTTTGTAATGCTTGAATGTCACATGTGACTAAAATTAAAATTAAAAAGGCAAACACTTACTTGGTTATATCTTTGTATCGACCAGCCAGATACTGCTTTGCAGCATCGGTCAATGGTTGGACAGCATCAGCCATTAAGACACTAGAAGGAAGCTCCAAATAAAGCAATGCTGAGTCAGGTGTCATAGGCATATTCCGCAACAATCGGCTACAGCATCTCATGCATGAGGCAACTTCAAATTTATCAGCAGCCATCAACACATCCAGTAAAGCAGGTGCTGTAGTAGTGGTCAAGGTATTACTGTACATAAAATTCAGCAGCTCCATGAGAGCAGCTTCTTCTGCAACATGAAACGATGTATGAAAGTTGTAAGTAACCATTTGATGAAAAGAACAACAATTGAGAATCTAAAATCTTATTCCTATGTTTATACCAGAGGCATTAATTCTGAGGGTGACATGTCTCTGCTCAGACTCCCTCATCCCATTTGAGAAAAGCTGCATAAAGTAAATAAAAACTGCTAAGAAAACATAACTTAGGCAAAAATATTCAAAGGTACCCAATAAAGAGAAAAATATTCAGCTACCTTGTAGAAGAAAGGACTTTTTGCAGCCAGAATAGGAGAACTTATATGCAGAGTTTTAACTCTAATAACTGCACCGGCAGAGCAATCCATGCTCCAGTCTGAATCAATACTATTTGTGGCTTCATCACCTGCATTCACCACACAAAAATTAATATTAATCATAGAACAGAACTCATGACTTCATAGATATCCATATCTATTTACTTTTTACACATAAAAGAAAATGTAATACTTTCTACCAAATCACTTTATTAAGTAAATCGCACTCATGTTTATCATATTATTCAATTAAATTTGAGCATTTCATTGGGAGAAATATAGAGTTCTCAAAAATCTATATAAATGGGGCATGTTCGATTCCCTTCTCATTTTTAGTTTTAAAAACTGTTCTCTAAAACAATTTTACACCACTCAGCAATCAATTTCTGATCCAGAATCATTTAAGTTTTGAAAACTACTTCCAAAAAAAGTACTTAAAAAACCAAAAATAACTAGGAGATGTTTTTTTTTGTTTTCTTCTGTTTTCATCTTGTTCAAGCTCTCCCCCAGTTCCACACTCTGCTCTGTGCCTTGCACCACCCTCCACAACTGTCTGAACACGTCTAAACAGAATTTGAAAATACTAATCAAACACGCTCCATGTGTAAGACTTTTAAGACATTCAATTCAAATACCAGAATTGGGTTCTTCAACCATTGCAACAGCCTCCTCATCTTGGTTTTCACACTCATCTAAATCAGGCTGATTCCCGTTCAAAATTTGCTCGTCTGGCACCGAAGCAATATCCGCACCTACACACAAAAGGGCAAACACACACACACACACACACACACATATATATATTAGCCATACAATTTGAAAACACTCTTCTACGCAGACAATATCCATCTAACATACTCTTTTTAGGCAAAAAAAAAAACTTTCAACTCCATACAAAAAGACATCCAATTTGTATTTCCAATTTTAACCCTTCAATGGTCCTTTTTCTTTCTAATTTTGTAAAAAACACCTCGTACGTGCAAAATCACAACCGTTTCTACTTCTACCAGTGAACAATTCTACAAACCCTAGAAATTTTATATTCCATAAAAACAACAGAAACAGATAGAGGGAGTGAGAGAGAGGACCGTTATCCTTTTTTATATCCTCGCGACGGCGCTTGCGGTGGCGCGCCCAGTCAGCAATGGTGGCACAGCCGTCTGAATCGGGTCGCGCGTCGATGGGGTCGGGCATGATCTCGATCCGAAGAACCCTGTCGGAGAAGTTACTATCGTTGAAGGCGAAGGCGAAATCGGCATCGGAAGTGGAACCGCCGCGGGACCACTCGGACTCCATGGCCATAATCGGGTCAAACAGATCCGAATTCGAATCCTTCATGCGCCTAACGCAGAATCGATCCTAAGATAAGGTCGAAAAACGAGAAACCAATAAAACGGTTATCCTTTTGAAGGGTTTATTACGAAAAAGTAAAGCGGTGAGAGAGAGAGTGTGTATGTGACAGAGAAGGAACGCAAAATAATAACCAGATCAAACCCATGACCACAATATTTATATTTCTGAACCTCATCGCCAAAGTAAAGTAGTTTTTTTTTTTTTTTTAACTCTCTTAATTTTTATTTACTTTTTTATTTATAAAAAAAAATTCAGTTCTTGGATCTTTGTTCAAGAGTAGTGAATTTCTTAGATTTTCCTCATTTCTAGATATAAGATAATGGTAAATAACTTGTATTTATTAAGAAAGTTGGTTGATTTAGTTAGAAACAATTGAAAAATTAATGGCTTAATAATATATTTTATTATATTATTAATAAATTTTTCTATTTCCTTTGTTTTGAAATCGATGCAATTTGATTTTTTTTAATTAATGTAATTTTGTATCATTCATCTAAATTAATTAAATACTATTTTAAAAATAAAGAACAAAAAAAATGTTTATCAATAGTGAGATAAAATTAAACAAAATAAAAAAATATAAGAGTACAAAAGAAAAGTAATCAAACCTAAATTATAATATTCTTTAAAAATTGTATTTAAATAGTTAATATTCAAAAAAGTTATATAAGCGAGTTTTAACGTACACTTAGAAATTGAAACTTTCCATAAGAAAAATATAAAATTTCATCCTTTCAAGAATTTGATCATGAAAAAACTTTTCATTCAAGGAAATACTTTTTATACTCAATAGTGCATCATTAGGTGAATGAGTTCTCCATTAAACTAAAGATTTGGTGCTTCATTCTCCTCAAACCACATGCAATAGTTATCTATTCTCTTTGGTTAAGTTTGGCCAATCATTCCAAGCTCCTTAACAATGGTGAACATGAACCACTTCAATTGAAGTCCTATTTAACAATGATTTTTCTAAAAAAAAATTCATGGGGTAGGTTATATTTTTGTCTATTGTATGTTTTTGGTGATGGGGGATCAAAGATTCATTATTGCATATTAGAATCATTGAAAGATAATAGTTGGATATTTCTGCAGATATTGTGTTTGAATTTTATTTCACTTTGATGTGATCAATTTATACTATACTGGTCACTCTTATAAATTAATGGTAGTTTTCAAAAATCTAAACTTTCTTCAGTCAAATCATGGAATTCTAATTTTCTGACGTTATATCTTACTTTTCACTATCATGCTTTGTGGTGGACATAAGAAAATAACTTGGTTTTTCTTAAAAATTCCTAAAATTAAGAAAAATATTGTCTTTTGAAATTGTTTTGAGATTTGTGATCCATAAATTTTATTTATAAAAGGAAATTGTTTTATTTGTTATCGAAAACATGTTATAAATAAAAAATATTATAAAAATTAAATGAATAATTTAATATTTATTTATAACATGATATTATTTTATTAATTTAAATTTAAATATTTATAGAAAAACTAATTTTATAATAAAAACATTTTTTAATTATATATCAGAATAAATATTATTAAATAATTAATTAATAATTATATAAATTGTTTTATAATTAAATAATATTAATTTAATTTAATTATTTTGAAATTTGAAATTTTTTTAATATCCTTTTGACTCTAAAATTATGAAGAATTTTTAATAAAAAATAAATTATATATTTTTCAAAATTTAAAAATTATTTGATAACATTATATATATATATAGAAACAAAAATTAAATTTAGTGAATAGTAAAAAAAACTGAAAACATATTTAATTATATATAAAGTGAATTAAACTTGAACCTTGTGTATTTATTTTGTAGAAAGGTTTTCAAACTCGCCCTGTACATATCCTCATTTTCATGTAAACTTTAAATGAAATTTAGTTGATATGTTGTAAAATAAGTAAAAGATTATATGCAGAAAATTTTGAGGGTGTATATTTTGGTGGTTGACGTTTTGAGAAGATTATTATGTTCAAAATAGAAAAATCAATTCATTGTGAAAATAAAAAATGCCACTATCTTAAAAAAAAAACATATTTAATATTTATCTCTTTCCTCTATTCTTTACATTTTTTTTTCTTTTATTAAAGTATACATTAATGTATTATCTTCACATATTAATTTTTTTCACCTAAAATGATATTACCTCTTAATGTACAATAATTGTTAGTGGTAAATTATATTGATTAAGAATTAATTACTTTTATATTTGTTAAGAAAATTAATAAATATATGCAAATGTTAATTAAAAGCATAAATGTCTTTCATATATTCAAATATATGCTTATGATTTTTCATCTAGATAAATTTCCAGATACAAAGTTGGAGATGAAAAAAAAATTGTTAATAGAAAGAAATTTGTGATTATGATGATTTAATAATCATTCTTCACGTTTTAAATTAGTTCTTTAAATAATTAACTAAATAATGAGTATCCGTGTGGTGTGCGTGCAGGGAAGGGAAGAACTGGTCCTGCTCAAAATTATTATGAACAGGATCAACCGAGGAGGCTACTTGTCTTTGGACCAAAATTCAAGTCAAAATTTTGAAATTCTTGTACCAAACATTCATTATATTTTTAAGTTAGTCTAATACCAAAGGCGAGTAATTGGCGTTTATTAATTATTTCCTATAAATTATTTTCAACGCAATATCATAAATTTTATTTATAAAATAAAATTTATATCTCAATTATTTATTATAATTTGATGATATTTATGATGTATAGAAATCTTCTTATCATCTTTTATATTTAAAGATAAATATCTCATGTATGTTAAATTAAATATTTATACATATATAGTTCAGTGATAATCAAAACAACAAATTAAAAAAAAAAAAAAATATATATATATATATATATATATTAATTTTATGAAAATAAAATTTATATTTTAATATATTATAATTTGATAAAATATTTAATATTTATTTATAATTACGAATTGAGTTGTGAGTAACATTAAAAAATAATTAAAACTTGATTTTTATATATATATATATATATATATTATCTTATTTTTTTCCTCTAGGAGAAAAGATAGATTTAAGAAAATCAATTATTTTGTTGAGATAATAAATTATATATAAATGTATAATATATTTTTGTTGGTGATTTAAAATAATAAATATTTTATTATTATTATTATTATTCGTCTTTACTTCTTTCTTTTTTTTTATTTTAACAAACTTTGTTTATATTTTTTATTCTCTCAAGTTTATTCATTCATCTAAACAACGATTAATCAATAAGAGATTTCTAAAAAAATTAAAAAATCACTTGATAATTATTTTCAAAAAGTGTTTTTATTTTCAGTTTTTAAGAACCAAAAAGTGTTTTTATTTTTAAATATTTTTTTACGTTTTTTTAAATAATATTCAAAATTGTTTTTTTCAAGGTTAATCTTTAAAACTGTTTAAAAAAAATAAAAAACAAAATTAAATCACACAAACCCTTAATTTACTCTTTTCATTAATATTTTCTTTTCACCAGATGGCGGATCTTCTTGGAAGCTAGGGGGTCGTGACTCCCCAAAGTTTTAGTAACTCCCATATAATTTATGATTTTGGACTCCCAAACTTAATAAAAATTTAATATATTTACTTGTATATTTACAATTTTATCCTTTCAGTCCCTCCTTAGTTTTGTAACTCTCATATAATTTATGATTTTGTCTCTCTCATACTTAATGATTATTTAATATATTTAAGTATATATCTACAATTTTATCCTTTCACCTTTTTATCTTCTTTATTCTTTTCATATTTATTTATTATTTATTAATAATATATTATTTGACCTCCCCAAGATCAATGGTCAAGATTCATCACTGCTCTTCACCATTAATTGAACTGCCTAATTGACACCGTTATTGTGAAAATATCAAAACTATTTTCAAATCCTAATAGAATAAATATACTTAACCTATTTTTTCAATATAATTTTTGTTCATCCCAAATCAATACGCAAAATTAGATTTAAGATGAGATATAAAGTCTCTTAAAAATATAAAATAGAGATGTATGATAACACATCATTTTTAAATAATTCAATATTGATTTTATTTTATTATATTTTTTTAATAAATTTTAAAAAAATCATTTTTTCTTATATTCTCTTCTACTAAGGCTATGTGTATACTTTCCAACATTTCTAATGAATTCATTACATTTACATTGCAAATGCATTTTGACAATTTGTGTGATCAACAATATTTGTGGGAAGCATCACAATAGCAGTATTGCTGCCACAATTTTGACTGAGGACTACAATTTAAAATCATGATGATTAATACCACCATGTAATGGACTTGGTTCATGTAGGGGTAGGCGTTCAGACATTATTAACTTTACAATTAGTGCACCAATCCCTTAGAAAGCTTCATCTGTAAACTCAAATCAATATGATAGCTCTGAAGAGTTTCTGTATTCATTCAGTGTTATACAAACATGTAGCAAGAACATGTAGCAAGAACGTATAGTTGCAAGGCTTGTAGCAGCCAGTGTTTTTGCTGTTGGTTTTGGCATGTTGCAGGACATGTAGCAGGTAAGAATTGTAGCCACAGAAGAGACTCCTCAGGCATGTTGTGCTGTCCTTGCTCCACACAAAGATGAAGGGCTTAAATAGTGATCAATATTCTGGTAGGCTTGTCTGTTTGGTGGATCACACAGTGAGCAATAATCTGATCTGCACAGTTTAAATTATAGACAACAATTTTCACATTAGAATCTTCCTTTTGGTAATGCTTCTATGCTACTTGTGTTAGGTACAAAAAGTTATACAATAGTGTGATAAAAAGTACTCAAGAATTCAATTTACAAAGTACTTTTCTAATATCTCAGAAGGATTAAACTTCAGTTTAAATTCTGCAATATTTCATCTCAAGAGATGAATTGTCTCTAATGAGATGAAAAATGCAGATCAAAATGCACATTCTGATTTATGCAATTTCCGGTATATTCAAAACATTAGCATGCTGCTAGGACAGAACAATATTTCCAAATGCAAGATCCATAATTCATCCTGAATTTGGCCACGCTCTTTGTATCACAATTGTAAGCTTTCCACAAACACTGATTAAACAACAGAAAAAATACAAAATTCATTAAAACCATGAAATCAATCAAGATTTACATTAAACATAATTAGATCCAAAGATATAAAGCTAGAATATCAATATTATAAAACATACGGTAAAGTCAAATGAAACCTTGAAAAACAAATAATTGATTGAAGAGTAAACCATTCAATTCAAATACATAAACCAAGTAAAGTGATATATAATGTAAAGTTAAAGAAAAAAAAAATGAAATAGGTGAAAAAAACAGTAAATTAGTCTTAAATTTAATTTGAGCTCCCTTCACCACAAAATAGAAAAGATCAAAATAGCCATGCTTCAAAGATCATGCACACCCTAGTAAGTGCATAGGTGATATTTCTGGTCACTCACATGGGGTATATATGAGCTTTCAAGCATGTCTATCATCACCTCTTTTCAATTTTTGTAGTGAAGAGAGCTCAATATTGATAAACTGAATATCTTACTAGTTAAAAATGTATAACTTGTAATATGATTGATCTTAAGTATTGCTTCCATTATTTATAAGCAAAAATAAGATCTGAGTTTATTAATACATCTTCATTTATGATTTAAATTAAATGTTTGAGATGTAATATTTAAAGCTTTTTAACTTTTGAGTACTTTTGATCAAGAAATCTCTAGAAACATTTAATATTTAGATTATTAATGTTATTTTTTCCTTAAAACAAGTTAAAAAAAGCAGGCATCTTAATTACTTCAAAAGCAAAAAATAATAAAAATAAATGTATTTAACATTTTTTTTCATTTAGTGCAATTATTTAATATTTTTGACATTTGAGAACTTTCTTTTAAAATTATTTAATGGAGCTAGTAAGAAGATAAGGAAGACAACTAAGTTTCTATTAATTAATGTTTATTTATAAGTCTTGTAATAAATATTTTTCTCTTCAGAAAATAATAATTAAATCAAAGTCCAATGTATAAGAAAAAAAAGTGTTGTAGTTTCTTCTTTGAATTCATATTAGTTTTTCTCAACAATCAATTTGAAATTTTCTAGTAAATGTTAAATTCGAAACTATTTTGTGAATTTTGACAAGAAATTCATTTGTATTCAAGGATTTTATGTGTTCTTGATTTGGTTTTTGATAAATTCAAAGACTTTATGTGCAAATTTAATATTCTTTAATTAATTCTAAGTGCAAAATTATTTTGTCAAAAAAAAAAATTCATTCAAAGACTTTACGTTCCATTCGTTAGAAGGAAATTATAGAATAAAAAGTGACTGATGAAAAAGGAAAATTATTTTTTAGTAATACAATGATTTAAAATATAATTTATCTCAATTATTAGATCAATAAAATTATGTATTTATTCTTATATTTACTTTTAAAATAAATAAATTATTTTTTAAATTAATTTTAAATATGTATATTTATTATAATCAAATAATATTTTTTATTTTATTTAAAAAATAATTATATTTTATAAAATAGATTAATTCATATGGTTTAATTCATTTAAGTCATAAATTAAATAGATGGGATCAAAATTAATTTAATTTAAGTTATATTTTTATTTTTTTATTTAATTTAATTTCATCTATTTTTCGGATGTTGAGATAGAACTAATTTGATATTCTAATTTTTAGTAAATTTTAAAATAAGACTTAAATATATTTTTTATATTTAAAAACTTTACTAGTTTTATCCGTGATCTCTTATAAAATTTTGATATTTTATTGGTCCTTAATCGTTTATAACTTTGATGACACTCACCCGTTAAAAAAAATAAAAAATTATATACCTTAACAATACTAATAAGTTTAACAAAGACCAAAACTGAACTCTTATATAATATATAACAAAACTCACAAGGACCAAATACATAAAAAAACCTGTTAAAAGAGGGAATAAATACAAAATTAATGAATTTTTAAGAATGAAAGTTCATGTAAGTATTGAATATTTTTTAAGAATAAAATTAATGAATAAAAAACCTCTTATATATTTTTTGCAAAATACATCCACGTTTACCTATTGTCCTTTATAGCTATTTTGTGCTAGCTTCTCTTATGCAATTAATAATATTTTATTATTATTATTATTATTATTATTATTATTATTATTATTATTATTATTATTATTACCGTTGTTGTTGATAAGTGTCCTTGATATGAATAGGGCACGTGCACATGTATTAATGTTTTTTAATAGGGTCTGATTGGTTAGTAAGTCAGAAGAAGTTATAAATTATTAGTAATGAGTTGCGTGGAATAAGTATAAAAGATGGTGGGATAACAGTGTATAGAAAAGGGAAAAATTAATATTATTAATGATCTCCTCGAGTGATAATCCTCCAAACATTTTTGTTTTCTTTTTTTTATTCTCTTTTTTCGTCTGTATCAATTGGTGTTTTCATTGACTCCTCTCGCTGAACGGTTATAGTAGAAGGAACATGTTTCGGAAGATTGGACGAACAAGTTCGTAATCTCGATACCAAACTCGAGACGCTTGTGAAGCAAAACGACTGATGATTCTTGCAGATTGATTAGTCTTTGCAGTAGATTTGTGAGTTACTCAATCAACGTAACAATCAAGTTAGCAATACAGAGTCCTCAACTGCTTCACAGTCACATTCCTCCATTCCGGTGAGTCTAGTCATCACCGGATGCATGGACATTCCCCCTTTCGATGACAACGATGCAGAAGATTGGATCTTTAAACTTCAAGAACTATTTTCCCTGTACAACACACCACCACAACAACGCGTAAAATTTGCCTCCATGGCCATGAGCGGTCCCGCCTACACGTGTATAAATGGATGATTCAGAATGATCTCATTAGTACATGGGACACATTTGTAGCAGCAACCAAATTGCATTTCGGTGCCAGTCTTTATGAAGATCATCGGGTAGCCATGAAAGAAGTGCGCCAAACGACGACTGTGCAGGAATATCAAACAACATTCGAGTTTATCTCGCTCAAGGTTACATGTTTATCTGAATCTTGGATTACTAGTTTCTTTATAGCTGGGTTGCATGAGCATCTTAAATTCGAACTCCTGATAGCCCAACCCCAGTCCTATCTTCATGCTGTGAGTCTTGCAAAGCTCCATGAACAGAAACATGCACAAACGCAGGCCATACACCCACATGTCGACACTTCAATGGCACCCACACCCAACTCATGACCATTATCATGCTCCACCCAAACAACCAGAACCCACACTGCACCACCAGTATCTCAATCGAAACCATCACAAACCGTCCATAATATCAGTCCCACACAACAATCTGTGCCATCCCATGTCTCGATCGTACCACCAACCAAACAACCCTATAAGAAGATGTCGCATGCAGAAATGAGGGCGCGACACCATAAAGGTCTGTGTTACTACTGTGACAAAAAATATACAATGGAGCACCGATGTAAAACCCAATGTTATCTCCTTATTACACCACATGAAAGTGATCCCTCGGCTTTGGAGGAACTGACTCAAGCTTCAAGTGACCATGCAATTAGCGAGAAATATCGTTATATGCTTTGACAGGTTAAGAGAATCCATCCACGTTGCGCATTTGGTTACATGTCAATCTCAGATACTATCGGTTCTCATAGATGGAGGTAGCACATTCAATTTTGTGAAACCAAGCATAACTCAACGAATGGGGTGGTTGCGGTTGAGAATCACACATTTTCGGGTATTTATGGGCAGTGGTCAGCAACTGGTGTGCAATCACAAATGTGAAAACATCACTCTCAAGATTCAAGGTCATGAGTTCACTATCGATCTTTTTATCTTGGAGATTGAAGGCATTGACGTAGTTATGGGGGTACAATGGATGCGATCGTTAGGACCCGTAACTATTGACTATGAACAACTCACCATGACCTTCGTAACCAAGGAGCGGCATATATAACTTAAAGGGACTGAACCCTTATTCGGACCCTTGAAATAACGCGACGTGAACCAGTTGACAACATTAGATGACATCGGGTCTTGCTTCCACCTGTTACTCCTACAACCCACTTATGAAGATTACTTTGAACCGCCATCGAAAATCCAAAGCTTGCAGCGAGAATTTGAAGACGTCTTTGTCGTTCCATCAACATTACCTCCCGCTCGAGCCATTGATCATGCGATCCATTTACAACCAAGAGAAATACCAGTGAACATTCGTCCCTATCACTACCCTCACTTTCAAAAGACAGAAATGGAAAAATTGGTGTCCGAAATGCTGCAAATAAGGGTGATTCGTCCTAGCCAAAGTTTCTTCTCATCTTCGGTGCTACTGGTAAAAAAAAAGATGGATCATGGTGATTTTGTGTAGACTACCATGCACTGAACAAGATCACCATCAAAGACAAGTTTCCAATTCCTACAATAGATGAATTATTGAATGAGCTACATGGAACAACGATCTTCTCAAAATTGGATCTACGAGCTGGGTATCATCAAATAAGAATGCGAGAACAAGACATTTACAAAACGGAATTTAGAACTCACGATGGCCATTATGAATTCCTCGTAATGTCATTCGGGTTAACAAACGCCCCTGCAACCTTCCAGTCCATCATGAATTCCACTTTCCGACCTTATCTCCGAAGGTTTGTAGCTGTATTCTTTGACTATATACTGGTATATAGTAAAACCAGGGAACAACACGAAGAACACCTCCGCATAGTGTTACAAACTCTGCGGCAACATACCTTCTTCGCGAAGAAAGGCAAGTGTCGCTTTGGCCAAAATCAAATTGAGTACTTAGGCCATATAGTCATGTCCCAAGGAGTATGTGTTGATCCAGTCAAGTTACAAGTTATGCATCAATGGCCTACCCCTCAGTCCGTGCAACAACTACGTGGATTCCTAGGCCTAACCGGGTATTATAGACCTTTCATTAAAGGGTATGCCAAGGTGGCCGCCCCACTTATAGTATGACTTGGAAAATATCGGTTCCAGTGGAGCAAGGAAGCACAACAAGCTTTTCACTCCCTCAAAGATCACATGACTAGTGCCCCAATGTTGCCTTTACCAGACTTTATGCGAGAATTCATTCTCGAAACAGATGCATCAAATTTAAAAATTGGCGTCGTTTTGTTGTAACAAGGTTATCCGATCGCATTCTTCAGTAAGGCATTGAATCCTCGTTAGTAAAAGCGCCTGCGTACGTACGAGAGTTATATGCAATCACTCAAGCAGTAGTCAAGTGGCGACATTATTTGTTGGGCAACAAGTTTGTTATTCGTACTGACCATAGGAGCTTGAAGGAGCTCATTAATCAGGTCATCCAAACTCCAGAACAACACCATTATTTGAGCAAGTTGTTGGGTTTTGAGTATTCCATCGAGTACAAACTAGGAGCAGAAAATACAGTAGCAAATGCCTTTTTGCGAATCCCAACATAACCCGCTTACTTAAGCATGCTGACGTCGATACAGTGCCAGCTTCTACAACGTATAAAAGAAGTCACACAAACTGACTCACAGGCACAATGGATTCTCCAAAACCTAGACAACTCTCAGCCAATTGAATACGCAAAGAGCCAGGATTTTATTCTTTGGCGAAACAGACTCTATGTTCCTAACTCAACCGAAGACGTGAAGAAGCAACTCCTATGCGAGTTTCATACTACACCTATAGGAGGCCATACAGGAGCCCAGAAGACGCATATAAAGATTACTGAAAACTTTTATTGGCCAACTATGCGAAAGGATGTGCAACAATACATTGTCTCTTGTGTCACTTGTCAACAAATCAAGGTGCCTACAGAACAAACTAGTGGTTTATTGCAACCACTGTCTTGCCCACAACGAATCTGAGAAGATCTAGTCATGGATTTCATCACCTCACTACCCAAGTCAGAAGGGTTTAATTGTATTTTGGTAGTGGTGGATAGATATTCCAAAATGGCTCACTTTGGTCCATTATTACCCAATCACACCGTGAAGGATGTAGCGAGTCTATTCAGTAACATGGTGGTGAAGATACATGGGTTTCCTAACTCTATTATCTCAGATCGGGATCCTCTTTTCATCAGCAAATTCTGGCGCAGCTTAATGAAATTATGCGGCACACAACTTAAGTTTAGTACAGCTTACTACCCGCAAACAGATTGTCAATCCGAAGTCCTCAATTGGTGCCTGGAGCAATATTTAAGGGCTTTCGTTTGTGATCAATCCCATTCATGGCATAGATTACTCGTGTGGGCGGAATACTGGAACAACACCACGTACCACACTGCCACAAAAATGAGCCCGTACCAAGTGGTCTTTGGCAAGACACCATTACCATGGCTAAGGTATCGAATGGGAAGCATGACGGTACAAGTTGTAGAAGACGAGTTGGAACAGCAAGAACATATACGACAATCACTCGTTGAACATATCCACCAGACTCAACAACGCATGAAAGTGTTTGTCAACCAACACCCCGCAAGAAGCGCACCTTCAATGTAGGAGACTGGGTCTGGCTGTGTACCAAGTTCCACAAGCAACTCACAACAGTGGGTCCAGACCATCCCAAGTTGGGTCGAAAATATCAAGGTCCCTTTCAAATCACAGAGCGAATAGGGGCAGTAGCATATAGATTGCAGCTACCAACAACGTCAAAAGTACACCCAGTATTTCACATGGTGTTACTTAAGCCCTATGTAGGAGTAGGCCCAATAGTGAATCACCAAGAAGTCACGACTATGGAGCAGGAAACAATGGAGGATTCCAAACCTATAACCATTTTGGCTAAACACACATGGTTACAAAATGGGGAATCACAAATTCAGGTTCTGGTGGCATGGGAGAATAAGTCAAAGAAAGATGTTACATAAGAAGATATCCAATCACTCGGCATACGTTTTCCCAATATCAACCTTGAGGACAAGGTTGTGGTTAAAAGGGTAACTATTTTATATGAATAGGGCACATGCACGTGTATTAACATTTTTTAATACGGTCATATTAGTTAGTCAGTTAGAAGAAATCGAAACGGTTGTTAGTTAGTTGCATGGAATAAATATAAAAGATAATAGGATAACAATGTATAAAAATAAAAAAATTTAATATCATTAATTCCAAACTTCTTCTTTTTTTCATTCTCTTATTTCGTTTGAATCCGTCTTCAATCAAATTTTAATTTAATTTAAAAAATATTTATTTTTAAGTTTTTATTCATGTAGAAAACTTAAAGCATTATAGAACGTTAACTAACATGAGAAATTGTAGTCCAAAGATGACAGCTTAATTGACAAATTCTTCTCTGCCCTGCACACGACACGTATACTCATTAATTAATTAATCAAATCACTAATTTTAAAACGTGAAGATCGATATTGTTATCTCCAATAAAGATGGCATTCAAGTTTTTTTTTATAATTGGACGAGAATGTATAAAGTAAATGGATGTAAAAGAATAAATATTAAAATACAATTTTGGAACGAAGAGATATTATATAGAAATATATTTTTATAATTACTGATACGAGAGATATAAAATTAATTACTACAATTTTTTTAATTAATATAGTTAGTTGAAAACATGACAAGAAAAAACATAGATGATAAACTTGTTCGTTTTTATTAATACTATATTTATTTACACTACAGACTTTAAGTATGTAGTATTTGCGTACCTAAACAATCTTAAAACAATTGAATATTATAATTATTAAAATATTTAGTTGAGTATCTTAACATTATTTAATATATCAACTCGTTCTAAAATATATAAACCACCATAAAATATTTATTATATATTTAATAAATAGAAATAAAATATATGAAACACAATTTTATATAACTTTAATATCTCTTTTCATTTATAAAACCATATTTTAATATATATTTTTATTAACTAATTGACTTAAGCATCGAACCAAATTTAAAAATAACTGGAATGCTTTCTTTAATACATATTAGGATAATAAATTATATTGTAATTTTTTATTTAAATTATAATATCAAACTATTAACTAAAGGAATAACTAAGAGAGAATAAGTTAAATTTAAATACATTTTTATTTAATATAATTTTGATTTCTATTTTAAATTGTCCTTCTACAAAAGTCATAATTTTTTTTTTAAATCTCTAAATTTTCTATATTTTTTATATTTTAAGTTATTATTTTTTTTCTATGATAAATAAAATATATGTAAAATATATAAACAAAATCAGAGGATACCAAGATTGTATCTAAGACAAATGAATAGAAAAAAATAAATGTATTTTGTAATTGTTATACTTCTATTCAATCGTAACTAAAGTTCCATATTTTAGAATTAATAAATTTGGTCTTAACTTTAAATAATATGCAAATTTAATTTAAAGAACATAATGAATTCGTAAAAAAGATATCAATTTATAATTTTTTTAAATTCATTAATGAATGTAATAAAATTTTCTCAGTGTTTAATTAAATGCTAAAACATAGCAAAATCTTAAAAGTAGTGTGTATATATTACTTACTCCTTTGATTTGCAAATACAAGTTACTTTTAGCATAATTATACGTATTAATAAAAATAATTCATTTATTTTATGTTATTATTACCAATTTATTAACTTTTTTCTTATTTTTAATAACTTTTATTTGTAATTATCTATTAATTAAAAATACTCATATTTTATAAAATGTATTATGTATTCTCTTATATTAATAAATAAGAGGGAGTAAGTCTACAGTTTTTTTTAATTGATAAATAAATTAATGAATGATGTAATAAATATTTGACCATTTATAATCAAATGCATAAACATGATGAGTTCAAAGAAAATATATTCAATCAGCAATTTTAAATTTTTTGATAAATAAATTCATAAATGATGTAATAATTATTTGACCATGTATAGTTAAATTCTTGAACATAATTAATTAAAAAAAATTTATTAAATATATTTTTTAAAATTTGAGAAATGAATTTGATTAATATTTGACCATGTTTAATTAAATGCATAAACACACTGAGTTCATAAAAGACATATTAAATATACAGTTTTTACAAATTTGAAAAATAAATACAGGAATGAATATAATCAATATTCAACATGTTTAATTAAATGCATAAACATAATGAATTCATAAAAATATATTAAATCTACAAGTTTTAAAATTTTGATAAATAAATTATTGAATAAATGTAATAAATATTTGAAGTAAAATGTTACTTAAATGTATGGGATTGTCTTTTTATCAGACTGTATGCATTAGAAGTAAAATGTTGAAATGTATTGAACTAGGTTAAATTATATAAAAATTTAAATAAATTAGAAGAATAGCTTGTTAAAACTAAAAAAATAAAAAATAAAAATACTCCAACTAAATTCATTATTTCTTTCAATTTAAATTCAAACATATATCTAATAAACTAATATAAACAAACTTAAAAAAAACAACCACTAATATAACCAGTGAAGTATTATGAAAGAAAATAAATTATTAACTAATGGTCAACTTTTAAATAAATTTTGAACAAACAAAAATTATAATATATATTTAATTTTACTATTAAAAAAATCACTAAAAGAAGACAACTTAAAAAAAATAAGTGGGGAAATTGTCTAAAAGAAATTAATTATAATAATAATTTAAATGTTGCCGTCAACTATTTTTAAGTTAAAAATTGTAAGTGTTTTATTTCATAATTTAGTTTTTTAATCTTAATTAATTATTTTTTAAGTTAATTTAATATTTTAACACCCAGGTAAAAAGTAAAAAGAAATTTTGTTCTCTATAAATAATTAGAATAAAATTTGAGAGAAAGAAAAAAACAATTTTACTTTGGTGATGAACTTCAGAAATATATGGAGTACATTGAAGTCATGGCTTTAATCTCATTCTTCTGATTATTCTGTGTTATTTGTCTGTCACATGCACTCGTCTCTCTCTAAACCCTTCAAAAGACCGTTTATCGTTTTCCGACCGTATCTTAGGTTCGAGTCTGCGTAAAACGCATGAAGGATTCCAATTCGGATCTATTTGACCCGGTTGTGGCCATGGAGTCCGACTGGTCTCGCGCCGGTTCCAATTCCGATGCCGATTTCGCCTTCGCCTTCAACGACAGTAACTTCTCCGATAGGGTTCTCCGGATCGAGATCATGGCCGACCCCGCCGACGCCCGACCCGACTCAGACGGGTGCGCCACCATTGCCGATTGGGCGCGCCACCGCAAGCGCCGCCGGGAGGATATCAGAAAGGATAACGGTCCTCTCTCTCTGTCACACTCCCTCTGTCTATCTGTTTCTGTTATTTTTGTGGAAAATAGTTTCTAGGGTTTCTAGAATTGTTCACTGGTAGAAGTAGAAATGGTTGTGATTTTGCACGTACAGCGTTTTATTTACAAAATTAGAAAAAAAAAAAAAAACCGACCATTGAAGTGTTAAAATTGGATATACAGATTGAGGGCGTTATTTTTGTATAAATTTGATAGACTTTTTTTTTCTTAAAAGGGAATGTTAGATATTGATTTCGTAGAAGCGTGTGCTTTCTCATTGCAGGCCTAATATATATGTGTATGCTCTTTTGGGTGCAGGCGCGGATTCTGCTGCCGTGCCAGACGAGCAAGTTTTGAACGGGAATCAACCGGATGTGGATGAGCGTGAAAACCAAGACGAGGAGGCTGTTGCAATGGTTGAAGAACCCAATTCTGGTATTTGAATTGAATACTTAAAAAATCTTGTACCCTAGCTGTGCTTGATTAGTATTTTCGATGACCATTTTTGTTTTCAAGACGTAATTAAATAATGTTGTGCGGACAGTTGAAGGGCGGTGTAAAGCAAGAGTAGAGTGTGGAATTGAGCTAGATCTCTATCAAGATGAAAACAGTGGATGAGAAAATATCTGCTTGCGGTTTTGTTCATTGGGTCTTTAAAGTACTTGTTCTTGAAATCATTTTCAAAACTTAATAGATTCTGGATGTGAAATGGATTGCTGAGTAGTGTGAAATTGTTTTAGAATCATCGTTTCTGAATTCAAAAAATGAGAATGGAATCAAACTTGCCCATTTTCCCAGTTACATAGTCTTTATAGAACTGTACATTTTTTGCAATGAAATGCTCTAATTTAACTGTAAGTGGATAATATGATTTAAATATGTGTGTGGTTTTTTAGAGAAATTTTGTTTGTTATCAAAAAGTATGAAATTCTCCCCTTGCGTGTAATAAAGAAACGGATATGGATATCCATGGGTTCCTTTTTTCAGTATGAAGTTATCATTTCTGCTCTATGAATACTCTTGGGTCTGGTGTGGTTAATGTAGGTGATGAAGCTACAAATAGTCATGATTCAGACTGGAGCATGGACTGCTCTGCAGGTGTAGTTGTTAGAGTTAAAACGCTGCACATAAGTTCTCCTATCTTGGCTGCTAAAAGTCCTTTCTTCTATAAGGTAGATGAAGGTCTTTCTTCTTTATAGGTAAGTTTGACTATTTTTACCAAAAAAGGTTTGCTTAGTAGTGTTTATTTACTTTATGCAGCTTTTCTCAAATGGGATGAGGGAGTCTGAGCAGAGACATGTGTCCCTCAGAATTAATGCCTCTGGTATGAGCATAGGAATAAAATTTTTAGATTCTTTGCACTATTGTTTTTCTTTTCCCTCAAATGGTTACCATACAAATGCCATTCTTCTTTTTATGTTGCAGAAGAAGCTGCTCTAATGGAGCTGCTGAACTTTATGTACAGTAATACCTTGACCACTACTACAGCACCAGCTTTGCTGGATGTGTTGATGGCCGCTGATAAATTTGAAGTTGCTTCATGCATGAGATACTGTAGCCGGTTATTGCGCAACATGCCTATGACACCTGACTCTGCTTTGCTTTATCTGGAGCTTCCTTCTAGTGTTTTAATGGCTGATGCAGTCCAACCATTGACTGATGCTGCAAAGCAGTATCTGGCTGGTCGATACAAGGATATAACCAAGTAAGTGTTTCCGCTTTCTATTCTATTTTTGGTCACATTATCTGATACTCAATGATTACAAACAAACACTTGTCTAGATATGATGTTTTATTTGTATTAACTGGCATTTACTACTATATTTTGTATAAATTTCTTTCCATTGCCCTTGTTGTTGGAGACTGGGAAGAGTTGGGAACAAAATATATATTTATAGAGGTGACTTCATTGTGTCTGTATTTCATCTAAAAATTGGTACCTTTGTACATCATACATCCGGTGGATGCTGGTACTTTTGGGTAATCAACTTACGGTGTATTTAGGTCCTGATTTTGAATAACCTGTTATGCATGTCACTCCTGAAGCTCACAGTTCTATATTCTGCATTTTTTACGTTGGACATGATTTTACCCATTTCAGAAAAGTGTCCAAACATGTTATTGATAGGTTATAAAAAATTTAGAGGCTTTTCTATTATACAATCCCATGAGAAAAAGTCTTTTGGAAAATATTTCTTTTTGTGGAAATTATTTACTCTAATTGTCTATTCTTATGGAAAACACCTGTTTATTTTGTTGCCATTTTTCATTGTTTTCATCTTATTATCATATTTATATATGAATGCTAATAAATCTTGTACATGACATGACCAGGTTCCAGGAAGAGGTTATGGCATTGCCCCTAGCTGGAGTAGAGGCAATACTATCTAGCGATGATCTCCAGGTTGCATCAGAAGATGCTGTATATGATTTTGTTTTGAGGTGGTCTCGGCAGCAGTACCCTAAACTGGAAGAAAGGCGAGAAGTCTTGGGTGCCCATCTTGCACGTTTAATTCGCTTCCCTTACATGACTTGCCGAAAGCTTAAGAAGGTGTTGACCTGTTCCGACTTTGACCATGATGTTGCATCCAAGCTTGTACTAGAGGGCCTATTTTTCAAGGCTGAGGCTCCACACCGCCAACGGGCACTGGCAGCAGAAGACTCTGCTTCTTCAAACCGGCGATTTGTGGAGAGGGCATACAAGTATCGCCCAGTGAAGGTGGTTGAATTTGAACTTCCTCGGCAGCAGTGTGTGGTGTATTTGGATCTGAAGCGTGAGGAATGTGCCAATCTGTTCCCATCTGGCCGGGTTTATTCTCAGGCATTCCATTTGGGTGGACAAGGTTTTTTCCTTTCAGCACATTGCAACATGGATCAGCAAAGCTCTTTCCATTGCTTTGGGCTGTTTTTGGGAATGCAGGAGAAGGGCTCAGTGAGCTTTGCTGTTGACTATGAGTTTGCTGCCAGGTCTAGGCCAACAGAGGAATTTGTTAGCAAGTACAAAGGTAACTACATGTTCACAGGGGGAAAGGCCGTTGGCTATAGAAACTTGTTTGCTATTCCATGGACCTCGTTCATGGCTGAGGATAGTCTTTACTTCATCAATGGTGTCCTCCACCTTAGAGCTGAGCTCACCATCAGGCACTAACCCCCATTTCTAGTTGTGAACTTTTCTATTCCATTTGGTAGCCCTGACCTCTTTTTAGATCTCGAATTATCATTTCTGATAACATGTAATCTTTCAAAAGCTTAATATACATGCATGTGCACTAGGTGGCCAGTGTTGATTGAGAAGTAACCTAGGTTTGGTAAACTTGCCTTCCATTTCCGTTGTTCGCTCAAAAAATCAGTTTCTAACTAAGAGAATTGATATCACTACTTAACATTGTATTTGGCACTATTAAAAAATTCATTGAATTTGAACTATTTTTATTTTTAAATTATTTAATATTTTATTTGGATGTGATCATGTAAATTTATTAAATTTTAATATTTTATTGAATAAAGTATTTTAATTATTATTACTGGGTGGATGAAAAAATAATGTTTGTAAACATCGATTAAAAATATAATTATTATAGACTCTAATTAAAAAATCTAATTAAATTTTATTAAAAAGTAGTTTTATAAACATTAGTTGAGGAAATGTTGGTAAATAAGAATCAAGAAATAATAGAAAAATAATTTTAATAATGTTAATAGAAAAATAATTTCTATTAATGTTGAATGAAGTATTTTTAATTTAATTTGTTAAAAAATTGATCACAACAAATTAATTAATATTGATTGAGAAATAATCTTAATATATATTATAATTGGTGTTAGTTGAAAAATATATTCTCTATTAATAAAAACTAATATTGATGTTGATAATGAAAACTTTAATGACAATTGTCAAACAGTATTAAATTATAAAAAAAAATAACTTTGACAATGATACAATATTAACTTATAAACAAATAACTTCGATAATAATGATTAAAAAAAATTATGATTGAAGTTAGTCTGATAAAGAATGCTAAATCAATAATACTTCAATCTTAATCAAACCAACCTCATCCAAAAGTGAATCAACATGAAAAAAAGCAACCGAAAGTGAATCAATATGAAAACAGAGAAGTAGATGAGAGAAGAAAATTAATGCACACAAAATTTTAAATTTTTACTTTATTGCAGATGAGATTCGAAATGATCTCATTTTAAATAATTAAACTATTTTCATAAATTTTATTTAATTTTTTATTTTTCTATCCGTAATAGTATAAAAAAGTATCATTTATTAAAAATATAAAAAGATTTGAATATTTATTTAAAAATTAAAGGAGTGTAAATCTAATAAAATTTATGTAAGAGGGATGAATGTTTATTTTAAAATTAGAAAAGATATGAGTATTATTTTACATAACCTCCAATGAGGTAACTGTAATTTTCCTTCTTCTCATCATCGCTGGTCACTTACTATTCCATTTTATGCATTTACATTTAGAAAACTAAAACATTTGATTCCCAGAAATTATTTATTTACTAGCATTCCCCTTGTCAATAATAAACACGCGTGCAGGCTCCGCAGAATGAATTCTCTGGCATTAAATTTCAGTTTCATTGTTTTTATTTTTAATTATTTTTAAAAACATATGTTAATTTGTTAAAAAAAAAATAGTGTCCACTCGATGTTCAAAAAATACTTTCTTAAATTTAAGACGACAAACTATTCTTTACATTAATTGTGTATTACTTCAAATACGAAAAAAAAAAAGGAGATATAAACAAAATTTTAACATGAGAATATTTGTACGATAAGAACATGCAGAATCATGTTTTGTTAATTCTGCAACGAGTAATGCGGGGGTAGTCGCATGAGAATATTCTACTTATTGCTGAACAGGAATCCTATTCTAATTTTATTGAAGAACAAAGTATAAGAACTTGGAGTGAGGGTGTAGAATCCAGTTCTTGATCAACCTATTATCTAAATTTAGAAAGTTCACTATGTGATTGTGTTATAAACAAATTTAGAAATAACACACATTAATAAACAGAAAAGAAAAATTTATAATTTATTGCTTTAATATTTTAACTTAAAAATGATATCTTAAGTGAATTAGACTTGTATCTTATTAATATCATTTTTTTAATTAATTAAAAAAAAACTAATTATAGTTTTAGAACATGCTTAATCTTTGAACAAATATATGATTAATCGCAAGATCATAAATGATATTAAAATCTAATACTGACAATTTAGAAATAATCTCTATATATAAAGTTTGATTGACAATGAGTTAAATAAATATATCATGATAAACGACGGTACATGAAAAGGTTAATATAATAAACACAAAAAGATATACTAATATGATGATGTGAGTCTAAATCACATATTAAACAAGAATAAGAAGATGTTTAACATATACTATATTTAAGATTTTAAATTTAAGATAATATTAATATCTTATGAATTATCCTCATTTTATAGATATTATATTTCCTTTCAAATATCCAATATTTTTATCTTGATGATGCAGTTATCTTAAAATTTGGTGTGCAATCTAATATATATTCCAAATCTAATAAAGATTTTACCTGAAAATACTATTCAAAGATCAAAACTCATTTAGACTAAGAGTGATAAAATGATACGAACATTTAAGATGAAAGAAATACCAATAAATATTATTCTTCAAGTAGAAATATTTTTGTGGGAAGATGATCATTACCATGTCTATATATTTATAGAGCTAAAACTTATTTGGATATGAAATTTATATATGAAATAAGTTATAGACTCATCATCATCAGATGTTAAAAATATAGATTCAATATCACGATTAATGAATAAAGTTATGTTTAATTTTAATAACTTCTTACATAAATATTTTAATTAACATGGTTAAGTGAACATAAGATTCAACGTTTTAAAAAATGTTACGTGATAAAATATTTCAATTACAAACTACATGATAAACAAAAAATCTTAATTATCATGATTGCGTAATACCAAACAATGATAGATCACATATTTAATGTTTAAAGAGATGAAAAATAAATTTTGATTATCAAACAAATCCTAAAATCATCATTATAATATTATTACATTTTATAAAGTATTTAAGCTTGAATATGTTGAGTCTCGAAATTAATAAATTTTGATTCTCATAAAGTATTTTTTTCATCCATATAAAATATAAAGTCACTTTTTATTTTTAGTTTTTGAATTTTACTTTTAGCCCTATATTTTTTTTAAATCTTTATCCCTCCAAAATATAAAATAGTTGTTTTGAATTCCTTTCGTTTTAAAATAGATGAATAATATTTTTACGAATTTTAAGAACCTTTTACATAATATATTCAGTTTTATATTACAACAATGAAATGCGTTACTTATAATGATCATTTAATTTCTTTTCTTAACTCAAATATCATAAAATTTTAAAATGAAATTTATTAATATTCAATTTTAAATAACTGAAAACAAAGAAAAAAATTACAGGAACTAAACTAAAAACTCACTCATTCTAAACAAAACCAAATACAGCACTAAAAGACAAAAAGAAACAGTGGCATATAATATGTTACAGGCAAGAACATAAAATAAAAAAGAGTTAATTTTATTTATTTATTATTAACCATTGACTAATTTGAAATTAACTCTTTTAAATTTCAATATTAAAAATCCAACGTAACTAAAAAAAACAACAAAACAGATTAATTATTATTTTACAACAAATTATTGTATATTATAAACAGTGGTTATTTAAAAACAAAACCTGGTACGTAACTTCCTAATTCGTATTCCCCACGCATAACCCAACCCAAACAAATACCCAAACGACCCCACTTTCCTTGCGTCTCAACTCAACACAACACAACACCAAGCATCGCAAATTCTCCATTGTTGAAACAGAAACAGGAAGAGAAAAGCAGTCTCGGCGAGGATCAATTGTTAGGGTTTCGAATCGAGGATGCCGAAGAACAAGGGAAAGGGAGGGAAGAACCGGAAGCGTGGGAAGAACGAGGCGGACGACGAGAAGCGGGAGCTGGTGTTCAAGGAGGACGGCCAAGAGTACGCACAGGTGCTCCGCATGCTCGGAAACGGCCGCTGCGAGGCCATGTGCATCGACGGTACCAAGCGCCTCTGCCACATCCGCGGCAAGATGCATAAGAAGGTCTGGATCGCCGCTGGCGACATCATCCTTGTCGGCCTCCGCGACTACCAGGACGACAAGGCCGACGTCATCCTCAAATACATGCCTGACGAGGCTCGCCTCCTCAAAGCCTACGGTGAGCTTCCCGATAGCACCAGGCTCAACGAAGGCATTGGCGGTGGCCTCGACGAGGAGGACGACGGCGCGGGCAATGATTATATCGAGTTCGAGGATGAGGATATCGATAAGATTTGAAATCTTAGGGTTTCGGTAACGGTTTTTGACTCTTTTTTTTTTTTTTTTTTTTGAGATTATATAATTGTTATGATGGGGTGCTGTTGGAATGTATGGATTAACTATGTGGTGTCTGTGTACTGTGGTATATATGGATGGTGAATTTTAATGAAATAAGAGAGCCTGTTATATGGTGTTATAACTTACACTATTCTGTTCGGTTATGTTCTGTGTTTCTTGATTAATTATTTTGTTATGTTTTTTTTGTTCCGGTTGTGAATGAGATGGATTAGTACACGTTTGGATGACGGTTTTGAACATGCTCTGAGCATACTATTGGAAGCTTATCTAAGCATGAACTTGTAGTGTGTTTTGCTGTGTTTGGATTCACCTCTAGCACAGGGTTATCCAAACATCCGATCTTTGACGCCAAAAAAGTGTCCGAGCACCCAATTTGTAAATTTGTCTAGATGGACGAATCATGTCCAAAACGGGAAAGTTATAACCATTAGTTTTTAAAAATGAAGTTTGAAGCTAAAAAATTACATCCAACACGTGAAACCAAACACGTTATTAGTTGATGGAAGTAGTTTTGGCCAAGGTTTTTAATCTCGGTCATGGTTGTGGTTTTGTTCAAAGGAAACTGCAAATAAGCGACTGAAGTGGCTGTAATTGCAGTTACTGAAATCCTTGATGTTGTGGCTACAATTATGGGCTATTTTTTAAAACCTTGTTTTGGTTTATGAGTGTAAGGGTGTTGATTTAGTTTAAGGTGTTTATTATCTTTTTTTATTGAAGATGTTAAGGGTGTTTGGACCTGTTTTCTTGGTCCTTTGGCCATGTTTCTCCATCATCACCAGACGCAACAACACAAGGTCATGAGAAGTTTAATTTGAATGTAATTCTTGTTAGGGTTTTGAAGGACTTATAATAGTTGTGTGCGTGACTATAGCTTGAAATGTCAAATTATTTTGTTGCTGTGGAAAATTAGTGGTAGGAGTCTTCAGTCTTTGCAGCCTTTCATTGCTAGTTGCTAATGTATTATTCTGTCTTTGGAGCTTGTTTTTCATAGGCTAGCGTAGCCATTCGTTTGTTCATTTAGGATAGTGTCCTATATTAATGTTAGTGAAGGGCTTTGATTGTTATGTTTCAATTATTCAGGCAACTAAGGCCATTGGGTGTAGGCAGGTCAGTATAATGTTTCACATATCCTACGTTTCAATGTCTTGCCCATTTAAGCAACACATGGCTCGATCCCTCATGAACCTAGTCCTGGCAGTACTCTGATTTCCACTAATTTGATATTTGATGGGATTTTATTTCCTGGGCAATTATTTGTTAGAGTGGTTGATTTTGAGTAATCCACTAACTAAGTATATTATCTAATTAGTCTTGAAAGTATTGATAAGTAGTCTCCTAAATTTTATAAAACCTTTCAAATTAGGTCCTAAACTTTTTTGAAAAGCATCAACCTATAGACTAAACTAATTAATATTCTCAAATGGTTTTATTATTATTATATGGACAAATTTTATATCTGTGTGTGCATTTGCTGCTTGGTCTGTAGTTTTGGTGTGGGTGGAAATTGTGGAAGGTATTTCCGTGGTAATTAAGGTTGTGGAGCTGGTGTCATTCGAAATCTAGCTTCCTCCTCTTACCTGTTTTGAAAATATGATAATAAATCAAAACATAAATGTAAGTGAATATAGATTTATTTCATGCTTAATGTAGAACAGACTGCACTAATTATGGTAACGCCATTCATAATAAGCAAGGATTTTAACCAGAAAAGCATGACATTTTTAAGCTTATTGCAAGCAATAAGCACCTACAGTGTGATGAAGATATAAAAAATAGATAAGTGTTAAGTGTCAGGTTCTAAATTTGCTAAATCAATAATTCCAAACGTTATCACGCCATGTATAAATCACGATACGATTTTGCCTCATTTCTTTAAAATACGAAGTTGCAGCAGCTTCAAAACTCAATGGAAATACTGAGAATGGTTTCTAGAATTGGCCCAGTGAGGCCCAAAATTTTACTCCCTCAACAGTGACCCAGTTTCGACTCTGTTTGAAAACAAATCAGATATGTGATTTTCACATTTATATATGTACATGTTTTCGAACACCTTATAAAACCCACCAAACAAAGTCTTAATAGTAGGGCTACCAAAACAAGAAAATGCTAAAGTTAATAAGTAATTAATTTATAATCTATATATATATATATATATATATATATATATATATATAATTTTTTAATTTATGATAATATTTTAAAGATAAAATTATGATAAAGTAAAATTTTAAAATAAATAATATTTTAAAGCGGAGATAAAATAGACATTCTCGCATTTCTAACCAGACTAATTAGAAATGTAGATCGTTCCACGAAGTTTTTTTTTTTTTTCAATAATTCGACTTTATACAGTAATTAACATAAATTTAATGAATTTGTCTGGTTTTGTTGGCCCACTCACACTTGCTTTTTGTAATTTTTTCCAGAACACCTTGAATTTAGTGTGCATTCCCTTTTGTAAAAAATTTCATTGATTTTGCATTTTCCCTCCATCATCATCAACTTGGGATAAATATAATTTTTATTTTTAGTATTTTGTTGTCTCCACGGACCATTAAGTGATGAAAATTATCTTTACAACTATTTCAACAAATATAAATATAATCAGTTAACATTTATCGGTCTAAATAACATTGGACTTAAATCTCTCTTAATGTAAAATTTTAAATTTAAACTTCGTGTATATATCATCATATGATTGAACAAGCTTCTTTATGAATATTTTTAGAATAAAAAAGTCTTTATTAATTAAAATTAATTTCTACCCAAGTTAAAAATAATAATTTAGATAATTATATAGATGAAATTTTATAAATTCATTTATATTTAAATTAATTTCAATATATGAAAAAAAAATTTCTAAAAAAAATACTTATTTATAAGTTCGTTCAAACATATGCTAATTGAAAGACCCTATCAAAGATATTTCAAATTATTGTTGTAATAAATTATGTAAAAAAATCAAATTATTGCTAATCATCAATTATATAAAATACAATCGTTATAAATATATTGAATGAAAATAATTTTAAAATAATCTATTTTAATTTTATTTAAATTAATTGTAGAAGCAAATTTATTAGCTTTTTATAAAATTTCCAAAACATTATTATATAAATAAATCATTTCCTTGGTGAAAAAGTTTTTGGGAATTATATAAAAAGTCAGAATTCCTTAAGTCAGACACCACCATCAGGAAGTTTACATCAAACCTCTTCAATTTACAAACTTCTTAAGTTGTCATCCATTTTTGTTAAATATAATAAAATACAGAGTTAAAGTGCAAGGAATTAATTCTGGTCATGGTCAAATGGATCTAGATTGTAAAATTTTGTTGATCCATCTCTCTAAAAACTGTTAGCACCAAGCTATAATTTTGGGCTTGTAATTTGCCAAAATGAATCAGCTAGTGCAATTACTGGTTTCAAATCATTTGTATCCAGTAGTTGATGCCGCTTTGCTGGTTTGTTCTCACAAAAATCATTCTCATTCTATCATCTCTTCCCTTTGTCCCAGTTGAATATTTCTCAGTGTTTTTTCAGTCCAAATCAATTAAGTATTCTATCACAGAATACCTATGAAACGTCACGACAGTATAAGGGAATAATATGAGAACTGTACCATCATTGCAGAATTTTTCATCCTCATCGGCTCAGAACCTTCAGTGACACTTTCTCAATAGGATCACTCTTTCATTCAGCAACTGACTCACATGTAATTCAGTAATTTGACATGTTGAATTTTTTTAATAATCCACTCCAACGCAATGAGTTAAGATTTGAAGCTGTTGTCTTTGATATCTGTACTAATAATAGCCATTAATATGTTCACTCCAAACAAGTAAACAACACAGAGCAATCCCACTCCAGTGTGCACCAAACAAGTAATCAGTTTTCTTTGAGTATAATATCCAGCAAACCAATTTTCAAACATAACTTTTCCTCTTAATTGGTCTTTCATTTTTTCCAATTATTTTTCAGTTTCATTTCACAAAAAAGAAACTAGTTCAACCATAACAACGACAATATCACACACTAAGGATTCATTTAAACAATTCAAAACCGAAACCTTTCAATTTTTTCATCTACAAACAGGGTGAAATGAAACAGAATCGTGCAAAAACTGTATGATGAAATAACATTATATCAGTAGTAGGTATTTCATTCCATTTCAATGTTCAGAAAATAACTGAAACCGTCAGAAAACTAGTTAATTTCATCCAATACTTCAAAATGAGAGAAAACAAAAGAAAACCATCATTTCATCACATTTTATTCCTTACAATTTCAAACAATGTAAGTCAGCTAGCCAGCACGTCTCATTTCATCCATCTTCAAACAAATCATTTAAACCGGCTATCCCATGCCTCTAAACAATAACAAGTTAGTTCAATCCCATCCCATAGGAGCATTGCAGAAACTCTCAAACTAACAAGAACAACAATAAAAAACATCAGGCTAAATATATTTCATTCGCATCCTATTACATCCTATTTCAATCAGTCCAGAAACATCCAACATTATTTGCTATTCCATGCCATTCCACCAAACAGTGAAAAAAATTCACAAACAAAATCAATTCCATTCCAACAAAAAAATCACCTAATCTTCTCTGTCCCACTGATCTTATTAGCAGCTTCCCTAACCTGCTCAATGTAATCCTGACTGGGAGGAGTGAGCGTAGCCATAAACCTTTTAGCAGGAAAAGGACTCAAATCAGGAACCAAAGCAGCCTCTCTCAACCCTTCAGGCAAAGCCTCAATGGCCTCCTTTTTCATCCTCAAAAGGTTCGTTTCCGCAGCCTGTCTCGCCCTATGCTCCCTCATCAAAACCCTACTATACTCCTTAGCTAGCCTCCTCCCATCTTCAACCGTTAACTCATATTTGGGCAACTTCTCCACATCCACCATACCCAGAGAGATATAGTCCAACCCGGGTGTCCCAATTATTGTGGGTTTCTCCGAAACCTTAATTTTGTTGTCTTTTTTTCTCATCATGTCGATTTCTCGCTGCCGTTCCTTGCTGATGAGCCCCATCTTCTCGCGCTCCGCTTCGCGCTCGCGCTGCTTTGGGGTGAGGTAGCGGAGCGGGGTGGGGGCCTGGAGGCACCGCTCGTAGAGGTTCTCGCGCTCCTGGCGCTCGCGCGACATGGGTGGATCTGCAGTTTGCGATTCGGATCCGGATTTCTTAGTGGTGATGCGGGAGCGTTTCAGGGCTTGGCCAGCTTTGATCTTCGCCTTGCCCTTCGCGGTGCCGCTCACGCAGCAGCGCTGGATGAGGTGGTGTCCGGAGGGAAAAGGGTTCGGCTTTGCGAGGCGGAGCATGGTTCCGGTGATGGGTCGGTGGTGGTTTGGAGTTACGTGAGTGTGGGTCGCAGAGGTAGGGCAAGAAAGAGCAATGGGAGAGTGAAGGTAGGCTATGGGCTGGCCCAAATAAACTTCAATGGGCCGGTGCAGGATACAGGACCCAGTTTTTTTGGTGAATTCACAAGTCCAGCGATAGTTATTTTATACCTCTCAATTATTTTGTAAACTTTTTTAGAATATATTTTTTCTGAATCGTAATTTCTGAAATATTAAAGTTTCAAAACATTTTCAATATCAGTTTTTGGAAACTATTTTTATATAATGTAAAAAAATTTCAACACTTCTGAAAAAATGTTTTCAAAATATTAAAATTTCAATTTTAAGAAATAGTTCCAAAAAAAAAATTACAATGGCAAAAAGTGAAACACACATTATACATTAAGGAACAACTTTTGCATTGTTGAGTTATAGAAGCAGAAAACTTCAACATTTGGTTACCCTTCTTTTTTTTATCCTTGTAAAAAAAACTTTTTCCTAGTTTGTTTATCAATGAATTATGAAATTCATATTCCTCTAACTTTTTTCAAAATTTCATAATTTCATTTTTACAATATTTTTATAAAATCATTGAGAAAGTGAGTATATTCAACACATACCAAATAAAACATAAATAAAAAGTTGATTTCCGAAAATCATTTTCCGAAATTAAAATTTGTCATCAACATTCTAAAAGGGTAGTTTTTAAGCTTAAAAGATTTAACATTTCAAAATGAAAAGTGAGAAGTATGTTAAAAAAATTAATAAAATTTAGAACTATAAGTAACAATTCCCTTACATTCATTAGTGGGTATGATAGAAGAGTGTAAGCTTGGTAGGGTTGATTTTGGGAGGAGTTAAAATTTTGATAGAGATGTGGATTTAGAAGATAGGGAAGTGCCCAATGAGGGAGCGAGGTTAGTCCACGTGTCAAGTAGTTGGAATAGGTCTCCCAGATTGTATTATGGTAGTGGATAACAAGCCAGTGTAAGCAACATGTTCTTCTCTACTTTTTTTTTTTTTATAAAAAAAAAAAAATCTCTTGAATTTGAATAGGAAGAAGAAAGTGAGACCAACCAAAGTGCCAATTTCTTGGTTTGGGGATAGATAGAGTGATACCCATCACACTCTTCAAATTTCTCAAATCAATTCATAATATTAATAATGGCAGCGGCGGCGGCAGTGACGGTGCTACTTCCACCTAGGATTCCGACCACCACCAACGTTACCCGCTGCTCTGCTTTGCCTTCTCTGCCTCCACGTGTCACCAACACCAGCACCACCTTGTTCTCACCTTCCCTCAACCACTTTTCAGGTGTTCTTTGATTCCATTTCTCCTTTTCCTTGTTGGTCTTGCTACATGTTTCAAAACTTTTCATTTTCAGGAATATTTCGTTTTTCTAGTAAGTTGTTTTGAAATTTTGTAAAACAAAAGGGCTTTCCTTTTACAACTGACATGCACTTTTTTTTTTCTTCTCTTTTTTCATTTGGTATGGCATTTTCCTTGATAGTGTTAAATATCAAATCTTGTTTTGTCTAAATTTAATGGACAAAAAGGGGCAAACTTTGGTCACTCCAAACAACTGGGTAGAAACTTTTCATTAGATTGGTTTGATTGACTAATGGGGTTAGTTAGACTTCGATGAAATGATGAACCACGTTCAAATTCCTTTTGGGTGATGCCACTGTTTAGTTTCCGACCCTCGAAGATTGGTTTCAGCAGAAAATACCTCAGGAAAATGAAAAAAAAAAAAGTTTCAGTTACATAAACTGATGAAGTATGCTGCTTTATTAATATCATAGATAATATGATTGTATTTTCGATTTGAAGTCTGTCAGCGCTAATATGCTGTTGTCCGGATCTTTTATCTTCTTCTCACATGAAATAATTTATCTCTCTTTCCTCTCACATCCTCTTTTATGTGTTTTAATCCTTTATGGCTTTATTCTTGATATTTAAAGTTCTTACTCTTAGATTTCAAGTGGGTGAGAGGATTAACTGATTGAGTAGGATTGTCTTGTACGTACCTAGTTTGAACTTATTCCATGTTTTGATCATCCCTGTCCAAGGTGATGCTCATTGTATAAAGGAAACACTTCTGCATTTTGAAATTGATGAGGGTGCTAAACATCTTGTATTGAGTGGATACTCTTGGCAAAATCAAAGTCTAATCCAGAAAATCAAGCTAGTTTCTGCAATGTGAATGGGACAATTCATACCCACCACCAATTAATACTTGTCCAAGAGTTATACACACTTGGTTGGTTGGTTGGTTGGTTTAGCCTTTTGTGTTTGTAGTTTTAGGACTAGTAATTCTTCTTTTGCATTTTCAATGCACTAGTTATTTAGCTCAGTCATGTTATTTCTTCATATATTTTTCTTTTATTCATTTGTCATATAATCATTTTAAGTTGTTGTGTTTCTTTTCCTTTATCAGTGTCCCAAAAATCTTCTCTGCTTCTTACCAGAGCTTCTTCAGAGGAATCTTCCGCAGTAGATGCCAATGAGTTGTTCACAGATTTGAAGGAAAAGGCAAGAACTTTACTACTTGGCTGATTTCAACACGTTGGTTATATGCCCTGAACTTCCTTTTAATAAAACCACAATCATACGATTTCTCTGGTTGCCAACACTTATTTTACACAATGTTTGGTTCAAAGGAGGAGGGATTTTCTCCCTTGCTACCCCTCCCCTCTGACCAAACAAACAGTATGTTTAGTTTTATCCAAGTGGAAATAATATCCTCCATTTATCATAATCAGTGGGATGCTGTTGAAAACAAGTCTACCGTACTACTTTATGGTGGTGGGGCTTTAGTTGCCGTTTGGCTATCTTCTATTCTTGTCAGCGCAATCAACTCAGTTCCCTTGGTAAGCCATCACACCTGTTGAATCTAGTTCACTTTTGCTCTATTGTATTATGACTTTTGATTATATATGCTTTGAGTTTAAAGTTGTAAAAAAACTTGGTGAACCAATCTGAATTAATACTATTTATGTTTCAGCTTCCAAAGATTATGGAGTTGGTAGGTCTAGGTTACACTGGATGGTTTGTCTACCGATACCTTCTGTTCAAGGTAAGTAATATACACCATGAATACTTTACTATTTAAGATTTTAGAATGTTTTGTTTTTCCATGCATTGAGATTGCATTGGTGTAATACAGTTGTAGTTTTTGTTTTGTTTTCTTTTTTTCCTTTTGGGTGCTATGATGTGATGTCTTGGGGTAAATGAGCTAGTGAATAAATTCAAAAGTGATTCAGTGATCACCTTTTTACCAAGAGAGATACTTACCCTTTTATGCCTCTGCAACACATGTCTTATTCAGTGTACATCTCAGAAGTAATTTATGTGTATTTGTATACAGTCTAGCAGGAAGGAGCTAGCTACAGACATTGAGGTACTGAAGAAGAAAATTACTGGAACTGAATAGAATGGTGTTAGCAGGTAGCAAGTGAAGTTTATCTTCTGTGAGCACCATTTGTTTTTGTTTTGCTCTTATGTGCTGTATAAGAGTCGTATGTATCCCTTGATGTAGAATAGAATCCTCTCAACCTCTATTGCCCCTGTAATGAACCCATTTCATTGTTAAAATGATGTAGCAAATTTTATGTATATGGCTCTGAATGGAAACCATTATCTCTTAACTTCTTCATGTGTAAGAAACTTAAGTCATATGAGTATAGAACGCGGAATTATATCATATATGGGACCAATTGCTTCTGTGTCTAGACCATGATAGATTGAAAGATCAGATTCCCTTGCAATAAGATTCAGACATGTGATTTCACTTAAATTATTGAGATATCCCCTTTAACTTCAAAATTTATACTTCATCTTAGAGATGAAATAGGTTGTACATATAACAAAATGTTTCAACAGTTAATTTTGAGCACTATCATTGTATTTTAAAGATATTTTTCTTTCTTTTAATGTTTTATTTTAATTTTTTTTTTAATGACTAACTGTAACATCTTAGAAAATACTACACTTTTAACCAAATTTTTTTCCATCATGAAACTAAAACATGAATTTTTACTTCTAGAATTTAAGCTAAATTTCATCTAATCAAACATGTTAGGAAATAATTAACATATTTTGAACTTTATTATACTAATTATTATACTTTTAAAACTAGATCAATGACAATAATACTAGTAATTTAAAACTCACATAATAATAAGTTGCTCCAACAAATCATTGACCTAAAATAGGCATTGGGGTGCATGGCTTCTACCCCATGTGTTGTATGAGATTGTTCACCTAAGTCCTCCTTGGCACAACTCATAACCAACCATTCTTTCCCTTTTATCTTTTGACCGAAACTCTAAATAAAATGCAAGTAGGACCAAAATATGTGCTTGAATAAATATCCATGTCGTTGGAATATATAATAATTAATAGTGACAAATAGTTAATAACTAATAACATCCTATCAGGCATCACCATCTCTGAAAGATTCCATGCCCTTTTCATTTGTTGACCAATGTCATTACAATACAACATTTTAACTCATATTTCATCGCCTCATTAATTTCCCTACAACCACATTCTCCCACATATACCTCTCATTTTTAGGCACAAGAAACTCCATTAGGATCTCCACCTACATAAAAAGAGTTGAAGAGTTCAGGCTTGTCTTCTTGTTCCTTTTTGGAACCTAATCATTGTTATGGCGATATACATTTAACTTCTCAACCAAATTCATAAAGTGTCATCATTACGTTACATCACCAAGGAAACAGATACAAGTCTTCATACATATGTGTCATAAGAACTCTTGTAGTAAGAAAGACGAGAAAGAAAGCCAATGTTGCAAAGAGATTCTGGTATGTTGCACCTTCTCAGCCAAAGTTTTCCATAAAACTTTGGTTACTCTTTATTCACATTAGAAGAAAAGAAAGTCAAGTTTGTGTTTGTGGTGAGAAAACGTATCCTTCTATTCATGAGTAGCAAAATTACTACTCCATCATAAAAGCTTCAATGGGTTTATTGCATCTATGGATCTTTATGAAAATCATTCAAGACTTCAACATCAGAGACAGAAGAAGGCTTTTGGGATGACATTCATGGAGTTTCATAGATGGTGGCAAGTTACATTGCTACTTGTGTCTTTGCTTTTATCATCTAGGGTTGAAGGCTCACAGACTCATTATGAGCACAATTCATTGGATTCCTTTCTTCGCATGAAAGCAAATCAAGAGATAGAAAAGCCTAGAACTGGTGTTTTCTACAATATTTCCCCTCCTTCTAACTTAACAGGCATGGAAGTTTCAGTTGTTAGATTGCGCAGTTTTTATTTATGGTCAAGAGGAACAAATTACAGTTTCGTCAATCTTCCACCTCGAATTATGCCACGACCTATTCATAAAAGAATAGCCATTTTATATGAAAACTTGGGCAATTGGTCTTCGCATTACTACAATGTGCCTAACCACAGAATGGTGGCTCCAGTTTTTGGTGTTATGGCTTACAGTTCTTCAAAATCAACATTCATAGATGAGAAGGTTAACTTTACCATCTATGGTGATCCCATCAAAATTTGGTTTCCTCATGTTGATGAACATGGAAGAAATGGCACTCCAATTTGTGCCGTGTTTAGTGATAATGGGTTGGTGAAATTACAAAACATGACTAAACCATATGTTTGTGAAGCACATAGCCAAGGACATTACACTCTTGTAATTCCATTATTCCTTTCTCCAAATGAACCTCATTCTCAGAGTCAAGGGAAAAGATTTACCACATGGTGGGTGTTGGGGTTTGTAGTAGGTTTTTTTGGGTTGGTCATTTCGTCTTTGATCTTGTTAGCTTTGGTTAAGGAGGTCAAGAAGAGAAAAATAAGAAAAATGGAGAAAATTTCAGCAGGAGGTGAGCTTTTTGACACATTTTGGATTGGAGAAACTAAATTACCATTAGCTTCATCACTTAGAACCCAACCAATCCTTGAGAATTAAAATGTTGGACATTAATATTTGGTGATTCAGTTTTCATCTTTTCTCTCTTGTAGTATTTGTGATACTTTATGCAAACAAATGATTACATAAACATTACTCTCTTAACTTTCATCCTTATCAACAAAACAATCGTTCAATGAACAACAACATAAACATCGTATATTTATGTAGGTGTTGATACCACTTTGATTTTATATTCTGTTTTCACTTGAATTTCTTTTTAAGAATATATAAACAAATAACAATTTTCTTCTTATTTCAATTATTGGATTTGTTTCATATAATGGTCGAAAATAATTATATTAATCATCAAATAAAATCTAGATGTATAACATATTCAAAACTATCCATAACCATACTTAACTTTGACTTCCAATCTTCTTTTAAGTAAAAATCCTAGATTTATCAAAAGAAAAATTTAATTATATTATTTATATATAAAAGAAAATATTAGTTTTAAACAGATTATTCATTATGATAAGTTGTAAAGCAAAGAAAGAAAAAGAAAAAATTACATACAAAAGAAAATGATAGAAAAAAATAAAATTCACTTGTAGATTTTTATTATTGTGGACTATCTTTTGAAAGAGCTTTAAAATGATCAAAACATTATGCAATGGTGCTATATATGAAAATGGTGTCAAACATTTTGCTCAAGTGTGTTGGTTTTTTAATTTTGTAATTTTTCCAATTTCTACTAATAAAAAAAATCACCAAAGAATAATGCTACTAATAATTATTTTTATTTTGTTTGAACTACAAACAATCATGAAAGTGACAACCCATAGATCCAAACGTTAACAAGTTGAGCATTTAAAAATAGCTTTGTAGTTGAAAAAAAAACTTTAAATTATAAGAGAACAAAAACATATGTGTTTAGGAGGCATTTGTTTGTTGTTTATGATATGCTTCATTGAATAGAGCAAGAGTCAAAAAACACAATAATATTTTCTTTATTTTTAGTCATAAATCACTAGTATATAGAATCAGCTCATATAAACTAGGATATAAACACCAGAACTCTTGGAAACTATGATCTAAAACAACAAATGAATTAAAAAACAGAAATAAAATATTTTTGTACTATTGTAGGTTACTTTACATAATGTATCAAATTGGTAATATTGGTTGTCGAACAATGACTAAAAGGGTGTATATGCATTCATCATAATTCATTAGAAGAGTATATAAATAAGATAATTGTTAAACTAAACAAGAGAAGGAATGTGTTAAATTGTACCATAAAGTATGTGATGGAAAGGGAAAATGGGCTGAGCCCACTAAGATGGGCCTAGCTAGCCCAATCCAAAGAACTTACCTTCTTCTTTAACCAAAACGTCAGAAGAAAAGGTAATTTATTGATATTTTTACGTAGAAAATTTGTTGTTTGATGAGATGAGAGAGTCTAATGGTTAACGTTCATTCATTATTAATTTATTTATTTGCAAATGTGAACATGAAGAAAAAGGGCAATAGAGGGAGCGGCGGGTAGGGGCAAAATGGTCCAGAAGAAAAGAGAGTGGGCCCCACCGTGTGTGGCGTTGTAAAGAAAGAGCATGTGAATGCGGGGACACGTCATTTTGTCGGTAGCGAGAAAGGAAGACATTGGAAGAGAAAAGATGAGACCACGTCACAACCCAAATCCACCGTAAAAATCGCATCCTCCAGACAAGATCAACGGTCATCGTTTCCATCTGACGTGTTTCCTTTAATGCTCGCGTCACACCCCACTAGGCCCACTCACATGCAATGCAACAACCATCGTTTCTTATTTTATATCATTTTAATTTCGTACTTTTTTATATATTTTATAATTCCACCTTCTCATTTCAAAATCAAATATTTAGTTTCAATTTTGGTTCATTTGAATGAGTTGAGACGTGATTGTTAAGATATTAATGCTAACTTTTACAAAATATCGTCATGTTTAGATTATTATTTGTTAATACCAATTGTCATATATATTATTTTCTTTTATATTCAAGAAAACAAATTAAAAAAAAATAATCATAAAATATCAAGCCAATTGTATATAGTACGAGTTTAGTCAATATTAATATCTTAAATTTAGAATTTTAATTTAGACAATTTGATTGAAACTAACTATTTTTAAAAGTGAAAAGCTAAATGTCATTATTTTAAAATATAGGAATTAAAATCATAAATAGAAAAATTACATCTAATATCTTAGTTTTTTTTTGCATCTAACAATTACATAACTATCGTCCAACAGTTCAAATTAATCCAAATCAAACACGTTATAATGACATGATTTTTTTATCAGTAGAGTAGAAAAGGTTAAGGATGTATTTGTGTTCAACGTTTATAGGTTTCCTTGAATTCAATGACCCAAAACTTGTGGATTGAATTGAATATAAATTGGAATATGGGTGGCAATTCATGATTCGTCAAGGGAGCAAACTCATAATCATGTCATAAAAAATGCGGCTAGAGTTAAATATTTAATCTGCAGTGAGATTAGCTTCACCTTACATGATTTCGTAGTTCGCACGTGTCAAAGTATGAAGTAGGACGGGTTGATCAATATATTTTTATTTTTATAAATAATTAAATTATTTTAAAAAATTTATATCATCTCCCAGGGCGGATTTACGGTCAGTGACACCATTCTTCCCAACCAAAATTTTATTTATTTTTTATATATAATAATTATTTTTAAAAGATTAAATACGAATTATTTTTTAAATATATCTAAAATTTTATTTTTTATTATAATTTCACTTATAATAAATATTATATTTTTTCATTTACATTAATTTTCACCTATATTTATTTTTTTCTGTTCTATTTACAACTTTTTATTTTTCTTAATTTTTTTTCACTTCAAATTTTTTATATCATACACTAATTTTATCTTTTTATATTTTTTTTACCATTTTTTTATTTTTATATATTTTTTTCATAATTTCACATCAAAACATAAAAAATTATTTTTTTTCTATTCACATTAAATGCATAAGATGATATGTTATAAAAACAAATGAGATACATCACAATAATTATTTTGAAATAAAAAAATATTTTTTCTTTATTATTTGTATTTATTATTATAATAAATTAACGTATATAATTTAATATAAAAATATGAGATGTTGATATATTTTTCTATTTATATTAAATTAATTAGTTATTTTAATGTTATATAATACTCTATTTTATTATTAAAATATATATAAAGAAAATTTAAGTTGAGTTTTAATAATATATAAAAAAATTATAAATATTTTTTAAAATAAAATAAAGAATAAATAATGAAATAAATTTAAATTTCTAAAATTTAAATTTAATTAATAATATTAAATTTATTAATAAATATTTTATATAATATATTTATTTTTATATGATAATTAATTTTTTATATTAATTTTTTATAAATAAAATTTTTTGTTTCATCCTAATTATTTTGTTCACTTCACTTTTTATTTATATATATTTTTAATATTTAAATTCATTTAGTACATATTATTTATTAATTTTAAATTATTATTAATGATAGAATTTTTCTTAAGTTATTTTTTCATTTAAAATCAATTATAATTAAAAATACTTAATTTAATTTATGAGGGGGACAACAAAATTTAATTTTAAAACTTTCCACCCTATCTCATTTATTAAATACAAAATGATCAATAAACTAGTCCAATATCTCTAAATTAGAACATATGATAATTATATTATTTTATTCATGTTATTTTCGAATACAAACGTAATAAAGAAGGTAAAGTCTTAGATAGAGAATAATTATTTATTTATTTAAAATAAAAATTAGTTAAACAAAAAAACTAAAACCTATAATAAAAAAGATTAATATTGACCCGAAATTAACATAATTAGTTAAAAAACACATGGAAAAGAGATAATAAATTAAATTTTCCATTTATTATAAATATAGTTTCCTATAATTTAATATGTGATTTTGATCTTCCATAATTGTTGGAATAATTAATTATTTTAATTCGTTATCTACGAATAATTAAATCCTTTCCTATTTTCGTTTTCAATGAAGCTCACATTTTTTTTATTATAGATACAAACACTTAGAAATTTAAGTTTTAAAAAATTAATATATTTTTACTTTAAAAGTTTCGATCAAAATATAGAAATCAACAACAACAAAAAGTTAAAATATTTTCCTCTACAAACTCTAATCTCTCTTTTTCTTCACTCTAGTCTCATATTCTAGACACTATTTTTTTACCAAACAAAAATTATAAAATAGCTTAAAGTTTATAGACCAACTTAAAACCTAAGTTTCTAGATGGTTTAAAGTTAAAGCTTATTCATTAGTTTGTGAAATAAAAAGTGTTTAAATTGAAAACTATTCATGACGTTATATGCATGCTTAATATAACAAACCAAATAAGAAATATATGTTTAAATAGAAAGGACTAATTCTATGAACTAATCGTGTTGAGGAAGTTTACAAGTTTACTTCTAATGTAGTATGAAATTACTCTAAGGTGAGCCTGGCAAAAAATAGATAACGTTGAAGTAGGAAAAAAGGTTTTTAACGTTTTTTTTTCCTTCATCCTGTTAACTTTTCAATGAGAAACTTTTGGAGTGTAAAATTCTAAGACTCAACACTTTAGAAATCTCAAACATAAAAATCTTCATTCTGTTTCTTTCTCATCATAACTTATTCTGTGTTGTTTAATTATTCAAATGAAGATGTTTATATGAAGAATCGTCTTCGAAATTATTTTGAGGGTTTTAGTTACACTTTTCAACAGCCCAAACAAAACATTCATTTGCGTTTGATTTTAAGAAAAAGGTTCGAAATTTTTTATGTTGTATAAACACAACTCATCCTTTTTTTTATGTTTATTTTTGTACGAAGGTATTTAATAAATTCGACTATTCAAACTTTATTCATACAAATAATTCAAAAACTTGATCATTAACTAATCCAATGTTAATGGCTCAAATATTACACAAGTGTAACAATTATAAGAAAATTCTTTACACCTGTTTGAAGATTCTTGACTTTGAACAAATATTTTGTTTTTATTTTTTTTAACAATAAAAGAGAGGAAAGGAACCCTAAAACAAAAGTATCGTTTCTCCAATAAAATAGACAGTTAATGAAAATATATATGATACCTCCTTATGGATATTTTACGTAAGATTTGGATGTATATGTGTGTTTTTATTATTATCATGGTGTGGTTTTAAACTTTAATTTATTAATTTTTTTTTACCTTCTTCTCCTGTCTCTTCTAGAAATTCAAATCTAAATCTTTCAAATCTAAATCTCACATGAATAGACAATCCTCACGCAACATCAACATATGAACCTTTTTTTAACGTAAGATTTATTCCATATCAAGAGAAAGAGTACAATTATTTTGAAACATTGAATCAGTATACGGTGCCCATGCAATATGCGGTTCTAAAAGGAATAATATTTTTTATATTTTATGTGGCGACATGCGAAAAGTTTTTGTATTAGTTGAGTTTAAGGATAGATTATATATATATATCTTTAAATTTATTAAAATATTTTTTAAAAACAAAAATCATAATATTTTTTTAAAATAAATAATACTTTAAATATAAGAATTAAATCTAACTATATTATATACGGTTATATATTATTTTTCCAAAAAAAAAAGAATAAATAATATTAAAATTGATTTTGATATTTTATTAAAAATAATAGTTTTTTTTAATAATAAATGTGCAGTTGTTGTAATTTGAATGTCGAATGTTTGAGTTGGAGAATTTAGTGTTATAGAGATGGGAATTGTGTGAATAGAGTAGATCAGGTGGAGTGAGTAGGGAATGGAAGTGTAGGTATTGGTGTGATAAGAAGGTGTATGGAGGAAAAACGCGTGGAGTTGGGTACGCAACAAACAGACAAACGAACCCTATCCGTATCAATCATTCATTCATGCCGCACTCTCACACACACTATGATGTTCGACACGTCACCACTCTCTTACCGACATCACCTAAGAAAGCTTCCTCTTACGTTTCATCTAGGGTGGGACCCATCTATATTCAAATTCTTATTTTTCCTTCTTTATTTTTAAATTCACATCATCGTCTTCAATTAGGATCGGATCGGAAACTTAGTTCTGCTACTTCTTTACCAAATCAAAACTTAAAAAATTGTAAGAGAAATAACGAGAAAATATAGAGTGAAGATTTGATGAGAAAATAATAATACGGTAATATGGCGTGTGGATGGCGTCGCCACCTGGCCCACCCTTTTTGCGCCAGAAATTCCTGGCTGGCACAGATACGGTGTGGTTGCGCCTTCTGTCATTTTCCCTTTTCTATTCTTGATGAGATGAATGTGCCACACCACATCCTTGGTCCCACCACATTTCATATCATTTTCAATTCTATTTTACTTCTCCATGACCTTCACAAACATCTACCCATATGCATCTTCTTATATAAAAAACACTTATTATATATAATATTGCACAAATAGAAAGAGTTTATTATAAGAAGAAAAAAAAAAAGCTGATGGAGAGACAGGTGTTGAGAGATAAAGGATGTGATGGGAAATGGAAGATGAATTTGGTGCGTGAAAGATGCAATGAAAGCTGCAGCTGCATGCATGAGACATTCAGTGCTCTCCACGTCCCAAAGCCAGATGTGCCTGCCACTGCACTTTTTTATCACCGTGTTTGGTTCTTTGGAATACACAAATAGTAGTAACAATACCATCTAATGTTTGTATTGTGTGAATCTATTATTATATGATCATATTTTATCAGAAAGGTGTGTCACATTTTATCCACCACGTTGTTATTCATGCACACTCACGCAATATTATTTGTTAGAGGAAGGAAATGAGATTGGAATTAAAGATTTTATGTTTACTTGCTAACATATGGAGAAAAATATATTGCATAGCCTTCATTTAGGTTTCTAAAAATTAGTAAATAGAAACAAAATAAGAAAATTACTATGCTTATATTTTTTGCTAATATATAAAAAAATGGACAGAAATATGAAATGTCTTCAAAGCACAAGACCGTATAAATAAACTTGATTAAGTTATGTCAATTCTCTACGTAAAAAGTAATCAACTTTTGTATAAAAATAAGATTATCACTTCAATTTTTCTCTCCAAATGTTAACCTAATATACAATTAAGATGAATGTTAGTTTTCCTCATACTTTATTAATAGTAATCTAAGAAATAAATATGAGCTAAAAACATCGTAGAAACTTTTCCAGAGTTTATATTTAAAAAATGAACTTATGAATCAAAACCATAAATCATAATTTATTATCGTAACCTAATAAATTAGGTATACTATATTTATTTTCTCTAACCCAGTACCTTAGAGTTGGAGTTATACTACAACCACTAAGTTACTATAATTTTTTAATAATAATTTACAAATAAATTATATTTATATACAAATAAATGTATATCCACGTAAATATATAAATACAAATATATTTATATATAATTAAATATTTATTTTTTAAAAATATTTAATTTAATAAATTATTATAAATTAATCTAATTATGATTAAATTAAGTTATTAAATAAAAATATTTAATTTTTTAATTAGGTGAATAATTATTTTATTAGAATATAATTATACCAACGGATAATCCATCGGTAATTAACTGTTAATCTACCGATGGATTTACCGATGGAAATATCCGTCGATAAATAATTATTAATTTACCGATGGATTAATTATTAATTTACCGACAAATTTACCATGGATATATAAGTCTTTAAATAATTGTTAATTTACCGATGGATATATCCGTCGGTAATTATTTGTTAATTTACAGATGGATATATCCGTCTGTAACTAATTATTATTTTACCGATGGATATATTCGTCGATAAGACTAAATTCCACAAATATTTTATATCCGTCGATAATGACTCATTTTTTTATGGCTACAAATTCGTCGAAAATATGCGATTTTCTTGTAGTGATAATTATAAGATATTTTTTTATAGTTTAAATTTGAATAAATGTAAAAATATTTTTTTTATGCTAGTTTAAATTTGAATCATTATAATAAATATATTTTATATTAGCTCAATTTTGAATCATTATAATAAATAATTTTTTAAATTGTAAATTTTGATGAGTCTTTTTTTATGTCGGTTAAAAATTAAATTGTCATAATAAATATTTATTATAACAGTTCAAAATTGAACCGACATAAAAAATACTTTTGATGATTCAAAATTAAATCATCATAAAAAATATCTAGATTTAAAATTTTCATATTCGTGTTATCATCTTCATTTCCTTATTTTTCATTTTTCCCTCCAAATAAGAGAATTTCACTTAACTTTTTATTTCTTTAATTTCATTATCTCTTTATCACATTCATCTATTTTTGTTTTCTTTATATCACTTTCTACAATCTTTTTTCTTCCTCGCTTATAACAAAGATAATATATGGAAATATTGTTTCATTTTTTTGTATTATTTTATATTTTAAGATTTGGTTTAATGGAGTATTATAATATATGTTAGATTACAATTGTTATTATGAATTTGTTTATTTTGTAAATGATTTTTCATCCAAATTAAAAGTGAAAATTTCTATTTTATTTTTAATTGTTTTTCACACTTTGTGTTTTATTTTCAATTGTTATTACTTAAAAACTGTTAGATAAAATATTTATAAGAAAATATGACTAAAAAAAATATAAATTAATATAAGACTTATATGACATTTAGGTTAAAAATCGACATCTAATTATTTAACAATCGAAGTTTAAAATAATTGTAATAAAAAATCTTTCTTATACTGATTATTACCTCTAAACTTCGAAGCATGGAAAGAAGAAATTTACTAAAACAAAATTTTCACCTACAAATCTAGATTGTTATAAATTAATTCATGGAGCATTTAATATATATATATATATATATATATATATATATATATATATATATATATAATATATAAATTTAAAAGATAAAATAAGAGACAAATTCATAATAATATTTGTTATTTTATATTTTTAATCTTAAAATGCAACTCAAACATTGCTATCATTCTTCTTTAGTTTTTAAACCTTTGTAATATAAAACATAACATAAAATTGAACTAGCCATTAAAAATTAAAATCAACACTAATTTGCTATATTTCATTAGTTGAGCGAACAGATAAGTACGTAATAATAATAAATTCTAAATAATATTTATTTATAAACTTAAAAAATATAATATATTTTATGTTATATTTAATAAATAATTTATCATTAACTATTCATCGATTTTAATATAATATTGTTGAGTATTTTTAATGAAATTAATATTAATATATTATTATAAAACTAGTATGAGTTAATGGAGAATATAATATAATATTCAATTAACAAAATTAATTTTTTCCCCTATACATTACTTAACTTTTTATATATATGATTTTCAGCTCACATTAATTCTAGTAATTTATTCTTCAAATCCAGTCTTCTAAAAAATGCTAGTAAACACATTTCATGAGCGAAAATCAAAGAATAGGCTAAGCGGCTATAAAAATTCGTGAATCCAAAAGAGGAAAAACCAAGTAAACTAAAAAGTTTTGCACCAAGAATAATGCGATTAATTTCTCCTTTTCAATATAGTATTTAAATTATTATTATTATTATTATTATTTTAAACTTAATTTTAAATAATTAAGGATAACAAGCTAGTAAATAGTTTTAAATTTTGAAAAGAAACTTAAAAACACATTTTAAATAAACTTATTTTAATAAACTTAAATAAGTCTTCTTCTTAAATTCTCCTTAATTAAAATATAGTTCGGTGGGTCCTACACCGAATACAATATTAAAAATCAAAATTTTCAGAAGAAAAAAAATCATAAATATATATAAAATACGTTAGAATTTCTTAACCAATTTTTAAAAGCATAAATATATACCGAAAGTATTTCGAATTTCTGCGTGTGCGGCGTCAAAGGAGTGAAAGACCAAACATCCATTCGTGGATTCCAAAGAATTCATTAAATTTTGTTAAATCAGATTCTGTATTTTTTTTACCGTTTTCAATCATTACTTAATATAATTTTTAAATAATAATTTATTATAGAGATCATTAAAATAAATTTTTAATTGCAAAATACCAGAAAAAAGAAAGATAAATATCTGCTCGGATTTTTTTTTCCATTCCAAAACCATTTTCTTTATCATTGTCATAGGTGAATTAAAAAATATCTATAGATTTTATTCATAATTAATTTCTAGAAAAATATTTAATTAGTTATTTGTCGGTGAAATTTATCTTCTTAATTATATTTTATTTTTATAAAAATTTCAAACCTTAGAAATCTAAATTTCGTTTCACTTAAATATATGCAGTTTTTATTAGGTTTTATAATCTTAATCTTTAGTTATTTTTTTAATATATTTTATATTGAATAAAAAAATTCAACCAATACAAAAAATAAAATAAAATATGTGTTTAATGGTAAATTTATAAAATTATAAATTCGTTAAATAAGAACTAAGAATTATAACAATATATTTTAACAAATAGTATAATATATTTTTAAGATAACGGATCAAGAAATGCTTCAAATAAAAAAAATATTGGATATAATTTCAAATATACACAAATCAATTAGTTTTTATTTCTGAAATATCTTCATGTAATATATGTAAACAAATCAATTTATTTGTATCAAATTTTTAAGAAGGGAATTTAAAAAATAAGTTTTTTTTTAAAATTATACCATAAAATACTATTAACTATTTTGAATATGTAAATTACACTGCACCCAGATCAAACACATGTAGTTTTATATTTACAGAATATTAACAATATAATTACATCAGCATTTTTTTAATAAAAAAAATTCAAAGATAATTGAAATTAGATATTATTAATTTTAACGGTACTAAATATCTTGGGATTAATTAATTAATAAAAAAAAACGTTTAAATCCGAAAGACCACGTAAGCGCACATGATGGATAAACTAGTGTGGACCCCACAAGCGTGACCACGTGTACGGTGACGATGACGCTGGAATAAATTAATGGCCACCTCAACAACCACCACACTCGCCCAACCCACCGTATATACGGCGTACGCATACGCAGCTCATAGGTACGACACGTGTATGGTGACGTGGAAATTGCCCCTTCTCTCTCCTCTCCTCCTTTTTCACCACCCCTTCCTTCTCTCTCTGAAACCCAAGCAAGCTCTTTCCCTCGTTTTTTAAGAGAGAGAAAGTAGAGAGAGAACCACCGGAATTGTTTTTCCAAACCTTAATTTCAGGATACTTCGAACCCACCTGAACCAATTCTCGTTCCTTTTTTTGTTTTTCTCATTCTCGGAATTTTGTTTTCGGTCTTTTGTTTGTAACGACAAGAGTTCGGGGTCTTAATCTTTCAGGTACGTGGAATTTCGGTACTGTGTTGATTCTACATCAGAAATATTTGATTTTGGTTTCATGAAAGTTTGAAGTTTTATGATTAGGGGAAGCAGTGGTGCAAATTTACAGAAACAACGGAAACCAAACATATCGTGTTTTTTTTTTTTTAAATATATATTTTAGTTAATAGAACAACGGGATTAGAGTTTTGAGTGCCCTGGATCTCGTGTTGTATGTGTTAAAATATTTGTATTTGGTGCTTTCTGTGTTTTGATTCTTTTTTTTTCCTTTAGTTTTTGTGAATTTAGTTTCTTGTATGAAATAGCTGAAAAAAAAAAAACAAGGGAAGAAGAGAAGGTGTTATTTTTGGATCAGGGGTGAAGCCTGTAAATTGTAAAGTATGATGGTTCAGGTAGCAAATTCTAGATTCTCAATAGTCCTCTGTCACCATGAGAGTGGAAAAGGATTTTGGAATTGGAGGGCTTTTTTGTCATTGTATTCTCAGATTGTCCTTTGGGTTTGGCTTGTTATGTAATGCATTGGTAGTTTGTGTTCATCGCTTTCTATCCATTGTAGGGTAGCAAAAAGACATAGTTTACCCTCTACCATTCTGTCATTGACTAAGTATTCGTTTTGTTTGTGGTATTTTTTGCAATGATGCCATCTGTATAGTATTTACACCGTCACAATCTCAAACTTCAGAAGTTGATCTTGTAGCGTATGTTGTCTAAATTCTAAACTAGTCATTAAAGGAGTAAACCAAAATTTCCACTGTTATGGTACTGTTGCTAGAAAGAACCTTTTGCACACCTTTGATTTAATGCTGTGATTCATTCCTGCCACTTAAGAGTAAAAGAGTATGTTATAAACCCTTGTTTATGATATTTTAGTCTTCCTTGCAACATTTTCTTGCTGACAATAACATAGCTTCTTTAATGCAGTTGAATAACTTGTCGGGACATATTTGATTCGGTGCTTTTATTTTGGTGATTGCCTCATGGGAAACAGTGAGGAAGGGAAATCTGTTAAAACTGGAAGTCCTTCTTCACCAGCAACAACTGTAAGCCGAGAACAGTTTATGCATCATGTGTGATGAAACATTTTATAAAGCTTGTGCCTGAATATTTATTTCTTTCCTTGTTCACAGGATCAGACCAATCAGGCAAACCAGCCAAACATTCATGTCTATCCCGATTGGGCTGCCATGCAGGTTACCTACCTCTTGCCATCATTTCCTTTGTGGCTTAATTACTTGAGTCTTCATGTCAATGTTATTGTTTTAGCTAAGTTCACTTTAAAAACAAAATAACTGCTTTAAAAAAGTTATTAGTTTTAAGTTTTATGCCAATAAAAGATTGTAGTAGTGTAAACAGTACTATTCACACTTGGTCAAGCACCAATTAGTTCATGTATTTTCCATTTTTACCTATTCTTGAACCAATGATCTGATGAAACCTATTACTTTATTTCCGCTTGTCAATTGCCAACAATTCTGCTGTATATTAGTATTATGGGCCAAGAGTCAACATTCCTCCATACTTCAACTCAGCCGTGGCATCTGGTCATGCTCCACACCCATATATGTGGGGTCCGCCACAGGTAGTGCCACAAAGAAACATTTATTTTGTTTTACCATTACCATTTCTGTGTTTTTATTTTTTTAATGTTCCTGGTATATATATTAAAGTGCTTTTTATTTGCTAACTTATTGTTTCTTCCAGCCTATGATGCCACCTTACGGGCCACCATATGCAGCATTTTATTCTCCTGGAGGGGTTTATACTCACCCTGCAGTTGCTATGGTAAGTGTTCTCTGTGTGAATGTGTAGCTGTAACAATTAATATATATTACTTTTCAGTCCATGGATTAGATGATTATATGTGTACTTTCGGTTATAAATCTGGACTTTTAGGAGTGGTTAGGAATATATTAAGACGTGATTCCTTTTCTTCCTTGGTATTTTCAAGTTATTCATATGTGGGTGCATTTCAGCTGTTATTAACCTCTTGATTCTTTTGTCTTCTTAATGTAACAAACCTTCGTGATTGAAAAATTTCCCACGTACTCATGATTTTTATTGGTCAAATATAGGGGACACATTCACATGGTCAAGGAGTTCCTTCTCCACCTGCTGTAAGTTTTGATTTTCTCGTAAATGTATTCCTAGTTCCTAATCTTATGATCGATTCCCTGAATAATATCAGTTATGATGAGTTTGTTTTGGAAAAACGATGCAGGCTGGGACTCCTTCAAGTGTGGAATCACCAACAAAATTATCTGGAAATACTGATCAGGGTTTAATGAAGAAATTGAAAGGGTTTGATGGGCTTGCAATGTCAATAGGAAATTGCAATGCTGAGAGTGCTGAGCGTGGAGCCGAAAACAGGCTGTCACAGAGGTTTGTCTATAAAATTTCTTTCGTTATGATTATTATCGGAATGAACTCTACTTCCCTCTTCTCCCGACCAGGAGTTATCCTAGTAGGTTGATATGAAAACTGAATAATGTTATGATGATATGAACAGTTTGGATACCGAGGGTTCCAGCGATGGAAGTGATGGCAACACTGCAGGGGTGAGAACTCTGTCACTATTGACAATTTTTCTTGTCCTTACTAACAGTGTTTCATTTAAAATGATCCGACAAATAGAAGAATTAATTTATACTAATATGATAATTTTATGCTCAGTCTAATCAAACAAAAAGGAAAAGAAGCCGAGAGGAAACATCAACCACTGGTATGACTCTAATAGTCCTATTCACTGTTTTATCTTGATAAACAATAGAGTTGTCTTGGATCACAATTTTACTTGAGATGTCAACTAGATCATTGAGTATGGTACTAGGGTGTTTGTAAGTTGATACTTGGATGGTCTTTTACCCAGTTTTCAGACTTAATACAGTCAAGCTTTTGTGTGCTTTGTATGCAATTGTCAAGAAAATGACATACTTGCATCCAGAATGTGATATTTAAGTATCTTAGGCTATTAATTTGAGGAGTTAAGTTATCAACATAATGTGTTTTGATGGTTATATATTACCAAACTGTACAAGCAGATGGAGAAGGGAAAACTGAGACACAAGATGGGCCAGTTTCCAAAGAGACTGCATCTTCAAAACTGCTCATGTCTGCTACCCCAGCTAGTGTAGCTGGAAAGTTAGTTGGACCTGTAATTTCTTCAGCTATGACCACGGCACTGGAGCTTAGGAACCCTTTGACTGTTCATTCTAAGGAAAATCCCACAAGTGCCCCACAACCTTGTGCACCCGTGCCTCCGGAAGCTTGGTTACAGGTCTGATTCATTCTAATGTTTCAGATAATGCTTAGTAAATGAGAGACGCTTATGTATAATTATGCTGCACCCTCCATCTTTTACTGATGGTCAATTATCTCCCATGTGTATGTTTGAATCTTTAGAATGAGCGGGAGCTGAAACGGGAGAGGAGGAAACAATCTAACCGTGAATCTGCTCGAAGGTCCAGGCTGAGGAAGCAGGTACAAATTATTCTTTTCTTGACTTGCAAACCTTCCATAGTTTCTTATGTTGTCTATTAAAAGACATAAGTGGTTAGTGTCTTTACTATCACATGCATTTAGCCCTCAAAAAATAAAATTGAAAAACTAAATAGGGAAAGTGTTGATCTGACAAGAGGAGAGCTTATTTTCATTGTTCCTGTGTTTAGGCCGAGACTGAAGAATTGGCACGAAAAGTTGACATGTTAACTGCTGAGAATGTGTCACTGAAATCTGAAATAACTCAATTGACTGAAGGTTCTGAGCAGATGAGGATGGAAAATTCTGCATTGAGGGTACTATTCCAATAAAATCCATTTATACTATTTTGATATTTCATAGATATTCTGTGTTGTTGAATACTTAATTGATTTTGACTCAGGAAAAACTGAGAAACACACATATAGGACAAAGGGAAGAGATAATTTTGAGCAACATTGATAGCAAGAGGGCTACACCTGTAAGTACTGAAAACTTGCTATCAAGAGTTAATAATTCCAGTTCTAATGATAGAACTGCAGAGAATGAAAGTGATTTCTGCGAGAACAAACCAAACTCTGGTGCAAAGCTGCATCAACTACTGGATACAAATCCCAGAGCTGATGCTGTGGCAGCTGGTTAAAGCCAGTAATTGCACTGGCTGATTACGTAATTTTGGCATATTACAAGCCCAAAATTACAGCTTGGTGCTAACAGTTTTCAGAGGGATGGATCAGCTAAGTTTTACAACCTAAATCCATCTATAGACCAGAACTAATTCTTTACTTTTCAGTTTCTTAGGGATATAAACTCTGTATTTTATTAGATTTGACAGAAATGGATGACAACTTTAAACAAGTTTGTAAATTGGAGAGTATTAGGGATTTAGATTAGACTTTAAGATAGGGTTGTCAACCTCTGTATAATTGGTTGTGTATTAACTATTTTGGTGTGAACTTTCTAATGGTTTCTGAGTTGAGGTATTCACACTTTTTCTTAGTTTTGGGTGTATATGTTTTTGCTAGCATTTTCTAATGGTTACCTTTTAACATGTCTTTGTCACTGTAACTAGTGTGCGTTTGGATTGAATTAATTTTAGATATTATAATCTGAATGATAAAAAACATTCGTGTTTTTATATAAAAAAAATCTATATAGTAATATTTTTCTATAAGAAATAAAGTATTGGAGATTATGACCAAAAGCTAATAACGAGCTTGATTAGATTTCATCTTTCTTTTAGAAACGAATTTCTTTAAATAAGTTTTGTTTGGAATGACAGCTTAAATTTGTAAAAAAGTAATTTTCTGAAAAATAATGAAAAAAGTAAAATTGATTTATGTATAAATTAAAAATAAAAATTTTAAAAAATTATTTGAAAGAGAATATGAAAAAATCAATTCTAATTTTATTTTTTCGTATGTTTCTCTTTCTATCTTCTTATGGAGAAGTCCTTAGAGAGGTTCTCCAAATTAATTTCTTTGATTCGAAAAATTTCAGTGCAAGATTTTCATCGTTTAACATGTTTTTTTTTTCCTATTTTCATATTCACTCTTTTTCATATGTAAAACTTGATTTCTTTACATTCAAACAAGCGAAATTAGTTATCTTAAATTTACTTTTTAGAAAATTTATTTTTAAAAAACCTGTTATACTTATAGCTATGGAAATAATTTATGATCCCAACAAATTGTATCTACCATTAACTTAAATACAAAATTGTTATAATTTTTTTAAAATAATTCAAACGAAATAAGTTGTTTTGAAATCACTTTCATTTAACGTAGTTAAACATATAATTGATTTTATATAATTAATTCTAGCAATAACTTAGAATACTTTGGTGGGATTTTTCAATTTGGTCACTTTTTTTATTTCTATTTACAAATATCAAACTTTAAAAACCAAGCTTAAGAGATACGTAGACCAATGTAACGTTAGTTGATTATATTATATCAGAAATTGGTTATATTTATTCATTGAAATAGTTTTAAGATAATCTTATCCAATATCCATTTATTCATCACACGTGACGTGTGGGTGTTGTAAATGTCGTTGAATGATTGAGAAAAGGCTTCGTGGAACGTTCTACATTTCTAATATTTTTTTCGTTTGATGGCCTTACGATTACGACTTCATTTTCTTTAAACGTTCTCCACGTATGAAAGGGGTGGTGGGATTCATAATGTCTTTCAAACATGTTCTTCTTCTGTCAACAAGTAACATTTCTCATATAACATTCGTGATAGTTAGAATTAAGGTAAGTTTGAACGAGTTTTCATGAGTTCTTTTAAGAAAAATAAAATAAAATTATACTTTTAATTTAACTCTCGGGGCGCAACGTATCAAATCCTTTGGGAGAAGAAATGGTCTATTCTTCAAAAGTGAAAACATAATTTATTCTTGAAAAATAATTATTTGTTCTGTACAAGTTAAATTTATATTTTCGACGTCAGTTTTCTAGTTTATAATTAGTTTCTTACGATCTTATAGAGAGATAGTGGGCGAGATTGAAGTTGAAGAAAAATTATGAGGAAATAACCATAGCGACCAGCGTTGAAGAATACAAATGATGAAGGGAACTGAAATTGATACCATAAAACATGCTTACATAGGTTTGATCGATTCATAAATAGTACATACACCATGCTTTCCTCAATTTAACATAAAGGAACACAGACAGAAGATGGAAATTGTTTGCCCCTCAAAAGCCCGAATGTCAAATCTTGTTTATTTAAAGTTCCACAGTTGACATCCTGGTCCAGATTCCAAAGAAAATTTCATCGCATATTACCCTCTCGCAAGACATCAATCATATTATACAATCTCTTCTGGTCCTTTGCTTCAATCTGCATACAAGAAGTGACCCAATCAAGGATATACAGTGAAGGGCTAAAGCAATGTGCACTAAAACCTCATAAAGTAATTTGCATAAGCTTTATTATTCTCTTTTAAAAATACTTATAGAGAAGTTTTCCAATCAAGTTCGTAGTCTTGTGGTATGACATTCTTTGGCAGGCAAAGTGCACTTGCCCTATTAATCTCAGTAATTTGAACAAAGAACAAACGCTAGTAGTTACTATTGTTTTTACAAATAATGGGCAACCCTAATCATAGGGTAAGATGGATAATCAGATAAGAAAGATAAATCATTCACCTTCTTAGCAAGAAACAACACAGCGTCAACAGTGCCTTCTGCATATATTGATCTACCACAAACATTATGTTGAAATTCAAATGTAACCCTGCAACAATATTTAAAGGAGCAGAATATAAGAAAGATAAGTAGTTAGTGACAAGTAGAAATATGTCAAAGCATACAAAAAAAATGATAATGAAATGAATGTCAATACTTACGTGTCATCCGGTGATGTCAAATGATACATATGAAATGCATGACCAGACAAATGCTCCTCTGGGACTCCAACCATTTCAAGTTGTTGCCTGGGATCCCTGATCAATTTTATCTAAAGAAATTCACGAAAGGAAAGAAAAATATCCAATAAGAATCAGTAGTTCTTATAACATATAAGAACCAATAAATTGTCTAAGTAAAACTAGAGTTCACCGAATACGAACTTACACATGGAAATTCACTAACAAGTAGCAAGTGAGTAGAAACTATAGAAAAAATTCCCAGTGAACGACACAGCTAATACCAAGATACATGTTCGTCTGATAAATTCAGACCACACACGCACACTCAGTTCAGCAAGCAAGGAGTTTAGCAACAGTCCATGCAATGTGATCTAACACACCTGATCCATATCAAAAGACACCCCCAGTTTGTTGAAGCAAGAAATTACAGCCTTGGCAGTTCCAGATGCATCAACTTTGCTTGCTTGATGGGACTCCAGTACCTACAATCTTGGACGATTGCATCAGATTTTAATGTTAAATCAAATAGAAGATTAATTAAAAGAGAAGCATCTACAAAATTAAATGGTTTAAGAAACACAACAACATTTTTACTTAAGCATCATTAAACCTAACATTTTTTATTAAACATATATTAATTTGCTCTCCAAAACAAAATCCCTCAAGAGAATCCCTGTCACTAATTAATAGAAACATGGGATGTACTTTACTATCTTTTGTTTAGAGATAAATCAGTTGTAATACTGCCGGATCAGCAATACATATGATAGTAACTTCAGCATTACTGTAACTCTTTCCGATTGCAGACAGCAGCACAGTACTCTCTAGAACAAGCATTGCCAGTCCTACTATTTAGGAGTTTAAGCACCTAATTTACATGCATCACAGTCATTCAAAGTTTCAAACATTTTAAAACTATTGACGTTTTATTTGTACAATATGTCTATTTGAACCTTTTTTAGTGATTTTTGTGAGCTTTAGTTTCACTAGGAACAGAACAGAAAGAGACACATGGAGGAAGGCGATGAGTGCCCCCTCCCTCAACATAAAATAATAATATTTCTGTACTTCCACGTTAGGCTGAGCAGAGACAATTCCAACAAGGTGTATTAGGATAACTAAGTGTTCCCAACCAAACCCAAGCCCCAAAATGTAAATGCAAGACTTACCTGTAAGGAATACCCTGAGAAGGCTCCAGGAAATTGTTCTGCCATAATTTCCATAGCTGCAAGAAAAGCAACAACCTAAAGAGAAAAAAATAGAGCAATATAAGGATGACAAAATACAGGACTGTTAAAGACATGGAAGTTTGTTCACGATTCTCTCATATTAATTATCATATACCTGTTTTCCCATTTGTGGGGATATCACAGCATAATTCTTTGTGTCTTCAACAGTCTTATGCAACAAGTCCCTATCTCCACCAGTGGTTCCCATCACGAAGGGCACCCCAACCTTACAGTATAACTCAGCATTTCCTGCATATAAGGATAAATTCAAAAATAGCTCCAATACTATTGCAATCTTCATAAAACACTCCTAATTGGAGACCATAAAATAAAAAAGATCAATTTTGTCTATATCATGAAAATCAGGTCACGTGTCTGGAATTTAGATCCATAATGTACACTGGTCAATGAGAAGGCCGTGTACACTCTACATATTTTAAAATAATGTCAAATGCAATATCTTCAATTCCTATGATTAAAATGTAGATTTGTAAACCCAAAAAAAAAAAATGAGCTTCATTTTAAGATAAATCAGAAAAAAAAAATAAAGGATATATGAATTTGAAACATAAGATTTTCTTTGCTGATAGTAAGATTTCATAATTTACAACAACAACAGCAATGCCCTGTCTCACCCAGTGAAGTCAGTTACATGAATCAGCTCGGTATGGACCGTCCTTCAGAGATAATTTACATTATAAATGAAATGAAATAAAAAAAAAACTTAATGCTTTGATTGGTAGGACGGAGAGAAATAAGGTAGATGCAAATAGAATGCTAGAGTAAAAATAGATGAAAATAAAGTGAAAGTTAGAGGTATTTGAGAGAAATAGAGAAGAGAGATAAAGACACGGGTGAAAATAGGTGAGAAACAGAAGAAGAGTATACCCCACAATTTTTTAAACTATTTTCATTATTTTTCTTTCCCACCCAACAATCCAAAATTAATTTTATCCCCACTTCTCCCTCCATTTCACTCCATTGAGAAATATGCTTCAAAATACATGACATACCATTAACCGCATTTGGTATTGTGTAGTCCACAACAATCAAATTTGGATATTTTTCAAGGGCAGATGCAAGAACATTCTCCCTATCAGAAGGACCATGCACAAGAAACTCCTTTCCACCTATATCAAAAGTCCTTCCAGACTCCTCTTCACACCCAAACGACACAGGAACAACATGCAGTCCAGCAGCTTCTGCCGCATTAATCACAGCCTTTCCCATTTTTCCAGTACACGCATTAACCTAAGCAAAATTAAGTTAAATGCGTGTAAGCTAATTGCACTGTGTTTTGCAACTAAGCCCTGTTTGAATAAACTTATCCACAACCAATAACAAAAGATAGATTGCACAAAAAATCAGGGAATAAGTTGATTTTAACTCGGAGAGTAATAATTCATTAATTTTCTATTTTCAAAAGTGCATAGAAGTTCATTCAGTTAAGAGTTGACATTTCTACACAAGGAAAGTACAACAAATAAGAATGTCAGGAATACTAAATGCTATGACTCAGATTTGTAAGAAATTGCATTAAACAGATACTATTCAGTGCCCTTTTGTTTTAAGGAGAACCAGTAATTTGACAAAGCAATGCAAAGTGCAAAATGAACTCATCATGGTGAATTACCATTATTGGAAGACCCGTATTTGTGGATGAAGGTGCAGACTTTACGAGAGATGTTTGAACCGGCGTGGCTGACATTGACACTACAGGGAACGAACGCGATCTCCTCTGTTGCGAAACGGGGACACTGTTTCTTGCACTTGAGCTATTGGAGAAGAATGCGAAATGATTTTGGCGTCTGTGGATCACGTTGGGTGTGCTTTTCAGAAGTGAGGTTGCCATTGAAGACGGAGAGTGAGGGACTGCGCTCAATTTGGCTGTTTATGGTTTTAGCGTTTCGCTGTGCTTTCTGAGAACCGTTAAAGGTTAGGTTTTACAGAGTCTTTCTCTGTCGTCCGCCATTGTTGAGGGAAGTGATGATGAGTAAAGTTTTGGGCCTTATTGGGCCTAAATCTTCAAACCATTTTGTCTAGTGCGCTCGTTTCAGATCTGAGGATTCACCCAACTGGAACAAAACCTGGCGCTTTTATACATACATACATATATATATATATATATATATGGAAATAGTTTAAAAAAAACGTCATCTCTTATAAATATTTAAAGATTTAAATAGTATGGAAGGATTTAAAAAAATAATTTTTATGCAGCGTATAATAAAGACTTTTTTACTAAAATAATATTTGTACTTGATATTCCAACTTTAAATTTATTATTTTTTGTTTAAATAAAAAAATTAAATAAAAAATATAATTAAAATTAATAAAATTAATATTAAAATAAAATTTTATTTTTAAAATTTAAATAATATTTATATAAAAAATTATAAAAATAGTATATTATTTAAATATATATTAAATTATTTAAATATATTTAAATAATTATTAAAAATATTAAATAATAATTTCTTATTATATTTTTTTATTTTTGAATAGGAAATTTAAAATTTATATATTTTTTTATTATATGAATTATTTAAGTTATAATTTTAGAAAAAAATAGAATAAATAAAAATTTAATTTAGGTAATATATTAAAAAATTAAATATTATATTATAAAAATTTATGTAATAGTTTTTATTTGATAAATTATAAATATTATATTAAAAAATTCATGCTAAAATTAATTTTTTTAAAATAATAAAGTAAAAATATTATTTAATTAGTTAAAAATTATTATTAATATAAAATAAACTTAAAAATAAAAAATAATAAAAATTGACAGAATTTAATGTATAATATTAAAAATAACATAATCATTGATAATAAAAATAGAAAAATAAAACTATTGACAATAATGTTAAGAAAATTTTAATCTCAAAAGTGGTATTCAATTCCACAACGAGGACGACGTCTATTACGTTTTGAATTTCATAGGTGTGGTTGTTCTTGAATTTCGGGAGAAAATTGTGGAGGGTTTTCTTTTCTTCTTCATAAACCTCTATTATTTTCACTCTATAAAGATCTTTTTACCTTTATTATTTTTCTTTAATATCATGTTCTATAATTTTTATTTTACTACTAATAACTTATTTTTAATTTTACTTTTAATATTTTATATATTAAATTTATCAATTTTTTTCTAAAATTATAACTTAAATAATTCATATAATAAAAAAATATAAATTTTAAATTTCCTATTAAAAAAAATTATATATATATATATATAAAATATAATAAAAATTTATTATTTAATATTTTTAATAATTATTTAAATAATTTAATATATATTTAAATAATATATTATTTTTTATATAAATATTATTTAAAATTTTAAATTAAAATTTTATTTTTAATATTATTTTTAATATTTTTAATTATATATTATTTAAAAAAAAAAGTAGTAAATTTAAAGTTGGAATTCGGTTCATGAGAAACCAAATTCCAAGTACAACAAAAGATTCAGTTAATAAAATAATTTGATGAGAAGTTCAGTTAAATAAAAATAAATAATTTCATTTATTACGTATATATATAATATAATAATATTATTTTAGTAAACAAGTCTATAATAAAAAATATTTAATTAAAGAAAACATTATGGGCTGAGAAACCAACATGAGCCCAGCGGAGCTCAAAACACTAAAAAAATTTGGGCCCATGAAACCCTAATAATTTGGGTCCATTATACATTGACAAACCCTAGTTTGCTTTCATTCTTCTCAGTCAGCTACATTCGGAAGAGATCGATCTTCGCTGCAATGGTGCGTGTCGGATCCCTCTTCTCTCATTTCCGTGTCTTGTTTGTTATTTCAGAATCTGAATTTCAGTTTTCCATGTTACCAAGTTTTTCTTTTATAGCTTGTGAGAGTTAAGGTTTTGGGTAACTTTAGTTGAAGGCCAAGTTTTGATTATGGTGTGGTTTTGCTTCTAGTTACGCATTGTCTTTATATTTTATTGTTCTGAGTTTTTATACATTCGGTAGCGTGTAATGGAACTGTTTGAACAAATTTTTACTTGTGTGATTATTTCTTTGCCTATTTTCTGGCATAATCTGTATCAACATTTTGTTGGTGCATATTACAGGCCTTTGTTAAGGCTCAGAAATCAAAGGCTTACTTCAAGAGATATCAAGTGAAGTTCAAGAGAAGAAGACGTATGTATTTGTTTTGTTTCTTTGTGTTTGGTGTCTATATTTTTTCACGCAATCTTTCTTTATAATTGTGATTTTATTTATCGCAGAGGGGAAAACCGATTACCGAGCCAGGATTCGGTTGATTAACCAGGATAAGAACAAGTACAACACCCCAAAATATCGCTTTGTGGTTCGATTTGTATCCTGCTCTTATTGTTATGAAGAAATGGTTTTATGTGCTTAATTCGTATTTAACCAGAAATACTTGAGCTAATTATCATGTGAATAATTGAAGCTATTTTACCAGTTAGTGTTTTTTCTATGAGGATAAACCTTGACCATATTATTAGACCAACAAGGACATCATCGCCCAAGTAACATCTGCTAGCATTGCTGGCGATATTGTCCTTGCTGCGGCATATGCACATGAGCTGCCACACTATGGGCTTGAAGTAGGCCTTACAAACTATGCTGCAGGTATTTTCTTAGAAAGCTTATCTCCCCATTCCCCTCTTCATTCGTTTTTTTGTTTTCTTTTACTTGCTCACTCTTTTGCTGTGTGACTAGCTTATTGCACTGGGCTCTTGTTGGCCCGTCGGGTGCTTAAAAAGCTTGAAATGGATGAGGAGTATGAAGGAAATGTTGAGGTATAGGAGTTTGCTATGCCCTGTTTGTATTTCTATGTCACAACATTTGAAGTATTTGTTTCCTTTTTAGGCCACTGGAGAGGATTATTCAGTTGAACCTGCCGAGACCAGGAGGCCATTCCGAGCTCTCCTTGATGTTGGTCTTATCAGGACTACAACAGGAAATCGTGTCTTTGGTGCCCTTAAGGTAATCCATTATATGCAATGCTATTTGATGTTATTTCTGTTTTATAATTGGACAAAAATGAATAATTGTTATGATTTACAGGGAGCTCTGGATGGGGGTTTAGATATTCCTCACAGCGACAAAAGGTTTGCTGGCTTCGATAAGGATAAGAAGGAGCTGGATGCTGAGGTTCATCGCAAATATGTCTTTGGTGGGCATGTTGCGGCTTATATGAAGGTATGGGCATGTTACCGGTGGAGTGTTGTAGCACAGTACTCTTTCTTTTCTAAAAATAATTTAAGGAAACCATTTTGTATTTTATGCAGACCTTGATTGAAGATGAGCCAGAGAAATATCAGACACATTTCAGTGATTATATCAAGCGTGGAATAGAGCCTGATGGTTTGGAAGAGCTCTACAAGAAGGTTCATGCTGCCATCCGAGCTGATCCCACTTTCAAGAAATCTGAGAAAGAGCCACCAAAGGAGCACAAGAGGTAAATCATTGATATTTTTGTGAATGCTTATCGAATCTATAAATAGTGAAATGCATATAAATTTAGACTAATTTGTGGTCATTATTTTCTTTGACATTCAGAACATCTGCTCTGGACTTTAGGTAATTTAGGCGACCTTTTTACTGAATGTAGAATGTTTTTTGAGAGTATTTCCATCTTTTGGCAGGTACAACCTAAAGAAGCTTACCTACGAAGAGAGGAAGGCCAAGTTGATTGCACGCTTGCAGGCTCTCAACTCTGCAGCTGGTGACGACGAAGATGATGATGATGAGTGAAAGTGAAAGGTCATGCGGCATTAATAGGAGCTGATAGAAATTTTGGATACTTTTGGAGTGGAGTTTTCCTTATTTTTGTTAATTTTCATTTTCAGTTTGAATTTATGTTTTAACATTTTGTTTTTATGGTTTATGGAAGGTATGTTCTTTAACAATTTTACATTTTGTAAACCTAATTTACATTATTTGTCCGTCCGTCTTATGACAGTGGGTTTAGAAATTCAGTAAAAAACTGAGAGATATATCTAATTTTAATACTATTCATCACAATTATTCTGTAATGAATATCATATAAGTAATGTAAATTTTGAGAAAAAAGTTATACTTTAAAGATAATTAATTATTTTATTAATCATTTAGTAAATTTGTAAATATTTTGACCTGTTATTCCAGGTATATAGGCTTTTGCTTTTCTTGAATTTCAATTTTTTAGCTCTGAAATTAATTATTACATCCAGCATCTTATTATTTTTGCTCCTTTGTTTTATACTTGCCTGCATTTTATTTAAATTTTTTTCTCTATTCTGTCGGACACAATGATCCAATGCAATTTTTGTTCTCTCTTATTTATATGCTTATTTTATTATAAATTCAATTGAACATATTTTGAATAATGATACAAGATTGCTATTAAACCTGGCCATAATAATTCCTAGTGATTCAAAACTAAGGATTGATTATATTCAAAATTAAGGATGGATTATAAAGAAATATTAACACTGAAAAATGCATAATAATTAATCTAAGTTTCAATGATATCTATTAATTGTTTTTTTCTAACAAATTTGTTTTTATTTTATTTTTAACATTATATAGATATTTGGTTATCCCTCTTTCCTGTTTTGAGTTTCACCCCTCTCTCCCCCCTCTTGGTATCAGAGCAAGTGGAAAATAAATAAGGGCGTCCTCGGATGCCTTAAGCTTTATTTATTTAAAGATGCGATAATCATTTAAAGGCTTAAATAATTTTGTTTGTACAGCTTTAATTTTGTTCATATAAGCTTATGAGGAGATGTCTAACCGGCTCTGCCAGATTCAGTCATCTCATAATCTTATCATGGACTTTGTGTGTTTATTTTCCCTGTCTTTACTTTTCTGCATTTAATTTCGTTCATGTATAAGCTTATGTGGAGATGTCTAACCGGCTATGCCAGATTCATCCATCTCATAATCTTATAAGTGAACACTTTTTCTGCTATAACCGACTTTATCTCGGACAGTCTTCATTTTAGCTAGCCGGTTTCGGGTTCTCCGGTAGCTAAGTAGCCACGTTGACCGACGGAAGAGATAAAGAGTTATAACATGTTTTAATTTATTTTGTTTTCCTGTCTCTTTACTTTCCTCCTTTCCATTCCCCTTCGGGTCTCAGGGCGGTTTATTCTGGGTTCATTCCGGTTTTCTCGTTCGTCCACCCTCCAGTATATCGAGCAGTGTTTTTCCCCTCACGGGTTTTCCCGCTTTCTCGTACCTCTTTATTTTTGGGGTATCGATCGGTTATCCGGCGGTTCAAACCCCAGATTTCCGTTTTGAGTTTCACCCTCTTTCCCCCTCTTGGTATCGAGCAAGGACTTTCCTTGGTTACCTTGAATATGGTTCTTTGCAATTGAACTGGTTTGTGTTTTCTGGGATACCCAGCCAGTATCTGGATATTTTTGCAATTGAACTGGCTTGTGTTCGCTAGGATACCCAGTCAGTAGTAGGGCAGGTTAAGGCCAGGGAGTGCCACGAGACCCTAAGTCCCGCGTAGCTACCTTTGTGGGTTGAGGAACACGTGCATATTGCGGCAGTCTTTGCGAAAATATTTAGTACCTTTGTGGGTTGAGAAAATACTTTGCATATTGCGGCAGTCTTTGCAAAGAAAAATATTTTCGTTTTTTTTAAACTTCTCTTTCTTGTATGTTTGTGTGTTTTTCTTTTTATTCACTTTATAAAAAAAAAACATAAAAACCAAAAATTGTATAAAATCAACCAAAAAGATTTTCATTTAAGCCTTATGATTATCTATATTCTTTTATAAATATTGCTTTACAGTGTATTCCTTGGATTCCCTTATCCCTCTCCACTTGCTCGTCGCCTTACTTACTTGCTCTCCGATTTTCCGCCTTTGTTTTTTATTATTTATTTTTGTTTTAAAAATTTTAATGGAAGGTTTGAAGCCTTTCACCACAAAGCCTTTGGTAGGCACTACACAGACCTTTTCAGGCGAAACTACAAAACGACTTTGATAGTTGTTGAACAAAATATCTTAGATAAAGATTACAAGACAGCTCTGATAGCTGTTGAACAAATTATAAATTTCCCTTTAGCGGGATACAAAAAATCTATACTAGACAGTATAGATATTTTTCTAGAAGAAATTTCTAGAAAATTAAAAAGATTGATATTTCTATGTGGCAGTATAGAGTATATGGGATACTTTAAGTCACGTAGGAAAAACCCTTGGGGTTATTTAGCTAACCCTATTGCGGATAGAGACTACCAAGAAGCTGTAGATACTTTGGTAGTAGAACACAGAGAACTACAGGATTGGTTCTCAAAAACTTTAGCAAACCTAGACCTAGAACAAGATAGGCCAGAGGAAAATAGGAATAGTATTTTTACTATCCCTAAAAACGAAAACAGTCCTATGATAGGATATGTAAAAGAAATAATAGATAATGTATCTTTTGATGACATTATAAACGGATTTTTAGATGAATTTTATCCAGATGAAGAGGATAATTTATCTAAAACCTCAGAACCTTTTTTAGGGTTAATCGATACAAATGATGGACCATCAGATGCTCTGGATAATGTATCTTTAGGTTCAGAACCTTTGTCTTGGATAGACAACATAAAAAGTGATACATTAGATAATGTATCCATAATTTCAGAACCCTTATCAACATTAGGGTTAGTAAATACAAATGAGGGATCAAATAGTTATCAACCTCACAGCTATCAGTTACTACCTGATGGTATACATAGTTACTCTGTTGGTTTTCCACCTAGAGTATCTCCACAAAATGTTGTCTTTAGTGACAACCAATACACAACATTAGGCAAAAGGCTTCCGATAGAGCCAAATTTCCAAATGCCTAATCTTCTTTTAAACATAGGAGGAATAGATCCTCAACTATTGCCAACATACATTGAGCAATGGACTGCAGCTGTAATCCGTGATTATGGCATACATCATGAGAAAGATGTTCACTCTTCTCAAGAAATGATTGCTAAAGCTCGAAACCTATTTAGGTGATATAGCTAGAGCTTGCTTGGGAATCTTTTAAGAAAAATTACCCAGCTGACTTAAATATGTTTGTGATCGAACCAGGTCCTAACATATACAATTTTTGTTCTTTGTTACAAAAATTGCTTACTTCCGATCTGCTAATGATGGGAACACACTCGGACAACATGATTTATCTCGGGTCATTTAGAAAGACTTTCCATAACGTACTTTGGAAAGATAAAAGAATTTTTACAAGATTATCTCATGTATGCATCCATAGCTGGATGTTTTCATGATTTAAGCATTGGAGAAAAGATGTTTCTCAAACTACCAGGAAAACTTGGCCAAAAGATCCGAGAATCCTGGAAAAATGAAGAGGTTACTCCCATGTTGAACAACCTCTCTATACGTATACAGCACATCATGAAAGTGATGGAAGATACGTGTACACATATTGCTATACAAAAGCAATTAAAAAATTCCGATGTTGGAATTTGCAAACAAATTTATACTCCTCAGCGAGTATAATCAAAACAAGCCTTACAAAAGGCCTATACCTAGAAGTAAACCTAGGTATAATAAAAACTACAATCAGAATTCTTATTCGAAAGACAAAAACCCACAACTTCTAGAAAGACTTACACGATTAGGTCTTCAAATTCTAGAAAACCAACTCTAAATCCCGATAGACACGTCGAGAAAATTTAGAGAAAACAAAACATACAAGCAAACTTTGAAATGTTTCGCTTGTAACCAACCAGGACATTTCTCTAGAGACTGTCCTAACATTACAAACCTTTACACTAAAGAGGCGGAATTGATAAAATCCTGTCACATGAACCTTCTTCCAATAGATGAAGATGTTTCTACTGACTACGAAATACTATCGGTGATTAGTATTACGAGTACACTCGATGAAATCAATTTAGATAAAAGCCATAAAGATTATGGCCTAATAAATGATTTCACAAATAATGAATTCATTTACCTTTATCCAAATGAAAATGATTTCCAAGCTGGATAATAAATATAATGAATTAGGAAATATATTAGATGATTTCGGATATTGTCTAATGAACACAACAGTTTCTTCTTTTGATAAGGAAACTAACAAAAGGGTATTGCAGAGTTCCTTCGAGTTACACAGGTACTAATATGGCGAGACCCAATCAACAAAGGCAAGTTACCGGCCTCAACAAGCTGAAGAGTTTGATACTCTAAAGTTTGGAACACAACATCTTCCGGTTTTACCAGAAGGTCACCCTCAACAATTCAAATGTCTGAGGAACTGTCCTGTTTCAGGAGAACAAAAAGTATTACTTGATGCTCTTCATCGAGCCTGTAGTACAACAGCAAAGTTTAATGCTATTAATGCATTAAATTATTACTTTGCAAAAATGTTGCCCGTTTTTTAAAAAACCCAAGAAAGAGGCCTACTTGCCTTTTATCGGAGATAAGCGTGGCATTTACCTATCATATCCCTCTCGTTGAAGGCAATAGGTAATGACAAACACAGCAAATTTCAAGGATTTGGTAACCTTGAAGAAGCGGTACAAGCGATGGTCGACTATGTTGGAGGTGACAACGACTGTTGGACCATCCTGAAGTTGGTAATTTCATTTTTGAAAAACCAACAAAACAAAAGAATTTTTCGATTTATGATTCCATTAAACTTAGACAACGATTGGCGTTTGCTAAGAAAAAGGAACAAAAATTGAAAAACTCTTTTTCTTTTCAGAAAAATGATTTTCAAAAACATATTTCCTGCTTGGAAATAGAAAATAAAGATTTAAAAACCGAAATCTTAGAACTCCGTAAAAAGATGTACTATGATTTCGAAACCATTGATTATGGATCTTTTACAAATAAAATGGCCTATGTTGGGTCATTCAAAAGAAAAATTTTGGGACAACTTCCTGGCCCAATCCAAGAAAAAATCTACGAACAGGTGTTTGTTGCCTTGTTAGTAGAACTTGGAGCACTACAAAGCTGGTTATTCCAATTACCAGTAGATTCTACACTCCGCCTACACTCGAGGATAGTCCAATATCAAGATGATACGGCACCCTCATCTTCCGATCAGTATAACATCGGAATAAACCCTTATTTGGTGGAATGCTATCCTGCTTGGATCAGCAAACAATTAACTGAAGATTTATTCTTCTCAGGGTTTTTGAAAAGGATGATTATTTTCAGAAACTCTATGATAGAACCATTTTTCGGTACCAAGATAAATTACTTGGATAAATGCGTTCTTTCGAAACAATCACGATGAGGAATATTTCATTGAAATATTCTCAACACATCCCTACGAGCATAAAAGGGAATATTATCCAGCTAAACATCACTTGTTTCGGATACTGAGTCTTTCAGCGATATCGGTTTCGATGATAATCTCCAAAAGATTGATCATATTAATCCTCCTTTCACTACAGCGAGGTATGATCAATTCCAGGATGAAGATATCCATAAAGAGTCGTTAGCGAAACCACCACCATCAGTCTTTGGGTGAAATTTGGCAAAGCCGCTCATGTACGGCGGAACTGTACAAATCCCGCCTCCCCACAACCAATGAGTCTTTATGATAAAGACGAATTTACCCTTGAAGATTTCGAGGAACTCCTAATGACGTAATCTCCCACGTCATTAGCCCCACAAAGACTAGTTTGCCCTTGAAGGTTTCGAGGTGCTTCTCATGACGTAATCCCTTACGTCATACACGGCTGTATCAAAAGACGATAAGGTTAATGGCGAGATAATGATATCTTGCTACCTTGTCACGATTCCTCTTCCGTTACATGTTGTTAGGCCCATTAAGCCTTGCATGTTAATGACGGTAAGATTGAATCGGTCTTTTGATAAAATGTAAAAAAAAAAAAAAAAAAAAAATGCTTGGGCCCACTAGGCCCATTACTATTCACTTTACTATTTTTGTTTCTTAGTGAGGAAGTTTCCTCCGTAGGATTTCTTCTTTGTTAAGTTTTGAGACCCATAAGTCATGAGTGGGTCCCACATGTAAATTACTATTCATTAGTTTAATATTTTCCATTTTCTATATAAGGTTCCATAAGTCCCTTATGCTGGGCAAGAACCTCTCCCCCTCTCTCTCTAGACAAGTCTCTCCTCCTTCTCTCTACTTCTCCCCCGCTTATGTAAATTTCTTATTATCAATAAGAGAAGTTATTCAGCATCTCCCCTCTCCTTCTCCTTCTCTTCCCCCCAAGTAAGTGCTCTCTGCTCCCCCTTATGGAGTAGTTTTCTTATAAGGGCGTCCTCGGATGCCTTAAGCTTTATTTATTTAAAGATGCGATAATCATTTAAAGGCTTAAATAATTTTGTTTGTACAGCTTTAATTTTGTTCATATAAGCTTATGAGGAGATGTCTAACCGGCTCTGCGGATTCGGTCATCTCATAATCTTATCATGGACTTTGTGTGTTTATTTTTCCTGTCTTTACTTTTCGCATTTAATTTCGTTCATGTATAAGCTTATGTGGAGATGTCTAACCTGGCTATGCCGATTCATCCATCTCATAATCTTATAAGTGAACACTTTTCTTGCTATAACCGACTTTATCTCGGACGAGTCTTCATTTTAGCTAGCCGGTTTCGGGTTCTCACGGTAGCTAAGTAGCCACGTTGGCCAGACGGAAGAGATAAAGAGTTATAACATGTTTTAATTTATTTTGTTTTCCTGTCTCTTTACTTTCCTCCTTTCCATTCCCCTTCGGGTCTCAGGGCAGTTTATTCTGGGTTCATTCCCGGTTTTCTCTGTTCTGTCCACCCTCCGGTATCTGAGCAGTGTTTTTCCCCTCACCGGGTTTTCCTGCTTTCTCTGTACCTCTTTATTTTTGGGGTATCAGTCAGTTATCTGGCGGTTCAAACCCCAGATTTCCTGTTTTGAGTTTCACCCCTCTTTCCCCCCCTCTTGGTATCAGAGCAAGGACTTTCCTTGGTTACCTTGAATATGGTTCTTTGCAATTGAACTGGTTTGTGTTTTCTGGGATACCCAGCCAGTATCTGGATATTTTTGCAATTGAACTGGCTTGTGTTCGCTAGGATACCCAGTCAGTAGTAGGGCAGGTTAAGGCCAGGGAGTGCCACGAGACCCTAAGTCCCGCGTAGCTACCTTTGTGGGTTGAGGAACACGTGCATATTGCGGCAGTCTTTGCGAAAATATTTAGTACCTTTGTGGGTTGAGAAAATACTTTGCATATTGCGGCAGTCTTTGCAAAGAAAAATATTTTCGTTTTTTTTTAACTTCTCTTTCTTGTATGTTTGTGTGTTTTTCTTTTTATTCACTTTATAAAAAAAAAAAAACATAAAAACCAAAAATTGTATAAAATCAACCAAAAAGATTTTCATTTAAGCCTTATGATTATCTATATTCTTTTATAAATATTGCTTTACAGTGTATTCCTTGGATTCCCTTATCCCTCTCCACTTGCCTGCTGCCTTACTTACTTGCTCTCTGATTTTCCGCCTTTGTTTTTTATTATTTATTTTTGTTTTAAAAATTTTAATGGAAGGTTTGAAGCCTTTCACCACAAAGCCTTTGGTAGGCACTACACAGCCTTTTTCAGGCGAAAACTACAAAACAGCTTTGATAGCTGTTGAACAAAATATCTTAGATAAAGATTACAAGACAGCTCGATAAGCTGTTGAACAAATTATAAATTTCCCTTTAGCGGGATACAAAAAATCTATACTAGACAGTATAGATATTTTTCTAGAAGAAATTTCTAGAAAATTAAAAAGATTGATATTTCTATGTGGCAGTATAGAGTATATGGGATACTTTAAGTCACGTAGGAAAAACCCTTGGGGTTATTTAGCTAACCCTATTGCGGATAGAGACTACCAAGAAGCTGTAGATACTTTGGTAGTAGAACACGAAGAACTACAGGATTGGTTCTCAAAAACTTTAGCAAACCTAGACCTAGAACAAGATAGGCCGGAGGAAAATAGGAATAGTATTTTTACTATCCCTAAAAACGAAAACAGATCCTATGATAGGATATGTAAAAGAAATAATAGATAATGTATCTTTTGATGACATTATAAACGGATTTTTAGATGAATTTTATCCGGATGAAGAGGATAATTTATCTAAAACCTCGGAACCTTTTTTAGGGTTAATCGATACAAATGATGGACCATCGGATGCTCTGGATAATGTATCTTTAGGTTCGAACCTTTGTCTTGGATAGACAACATAAAAAGTGATACATTAGATAATGTATCCATAATTTCAGAACCCTTATCAACATTAGGGTTAGTAAATACAAATGAGGGATCAAATAGTTATCAACCTCACAGCTATCGAGTTACTACTGATGGTATACATAGTTACTCTGTTGGTTTTCCACCTAGAGTATCTCCACAAAATGTTGTCTTTAGTGACAACCAATACACAACATTAGGCAAAAGGCTTCAGATAGAGCCAAATTTCCAAATGCCTAATCTTCTTTTAAACATAGGAGGAATAGATCCTCAACTATTGCCGACATACATTGAGCGATGGATTGCGCAGTAATGTCAGTGATTATGGCATACATCATGAGAAAGATGTTCACTCTTCTCAAGAAATGATTGCTAAAGCTGAAACCTATTTAGGTGATATAGCTAGAGCTTCTTGGGAATCTTTTAAGAAAAATTACCCGAGTGACTTAAATATGTTTGTGATCGAACCAGGTCCTAACATATACAATTTTTGTTCTTTGTTACAAAAATTGCTTACTTCCCGATCTGCTAATGATGGGAACACACTCAGACAACAGATTTATCTGGGTCATTTAGAAAGACTTTCCATAACGTACTTTGGAAAGATAAAAGAATTTTTACAAGATTATCTCATGTATGCATCCATAGCTGGATGTTTTCATGATTTAAGCATTGGAGAAAAGATGTTTCTCAAACTACCGGGAAAACTTGGCCAAAAGATCCGAGAATCCTGGAAAAATGAAGAGGTTACTCCCATATTGAACAACCTCTCTATACGTATACAGCACATCATGAAAGTGATGGAAGATACGTGTACACATATTGCTATACAAAAGCAATTAAAAAATTCCGATGCTTGGAATTTGCAAACAAATTTATACTCCTCAGCGGTATAATCAAAACAAGCCTTACAAAAGGCCTATACCTAGAAGTAAACCTAGGTATAATAAAAACTACAATCAGAATTCTTATTCTGAAAGACAAAAACCCACAACTTCTAGAAAGACTTACACGATTAGGTCTTCAAATTCTAGAAAACCAACTCTAAATCCGATAGACACGTCGAGAAAATTTAGAGAAAACAAAACATACAAGCAAACTTTGAAATGTTTCGCTTGTAACCAACCAGGACATTTCTCTAGAGACTTGTCCTAACATTACAAACCTTTACACTAAAGAGGCGAGAATTGATAAAATCTGTCACATGAACCTTCTTCCAATAGATGAAGATGTTTCTACTGACTCCGAAATACTATCGGTGATTAGTATTACGAGTACATCTGATGAAATCAATTTAGATAAAAGCCATAAAGATTATGGCCTAATAAATGATTTCACAAATAATGAATTCATTTACCTTTATCCAAATGAAAATGATTTCCAATCTGGATAATAAATATAATGAATTAGGAAATATATTAGATGATTTCGGATATTGTCTAATGAACACAACAGTTTCTTCTTTTGATAAGGAAACTAACAAAAGGGTATTGCAGAGTTCCTTCGGTTACACGGTACTAATATGGCGAGACCCAATCAACAAAGGCAAGTTACCGGCCTCAACAAGCTGAAGAGTTTGATACTCTAAAGTTTGGAACACAACATCTTCGGTTTTACCAGAAGGTCACCCTCAACAATTCAAATGTCCGAGGAACTGTCCGTTTCGAGGAGAACAAAAAGTATTACTTGATGCTCTTCATCGAGCTCGTAGTACAACGACAAAGTTTAATGCTATTAATGCATTAAATTATTACTTTGCAAAAATGTTGCCCGTTTTTTAAAAAACCCAAGAAAGAGGCCTACTTGCCTTTTTGCTGGAGATAAGCGTGGCATTTACCTATCATATCCCTCTCTGTTGAAGGCAATAGGTAATGACAAACACAGCAAATTTCAAGGATTTGGTAACCTTGAAGAAGCGATACAAGCGATGGTCGGCTATGTTGGAGGTGACAATGACCTGTTGGACCATCCTGAAGTTGGTAATTTCATTTTTGAAAAACCAACAAAACAAAAGAATTTTTCGATTTATGATTCCATTAAACTTAGACAACGATTGGCGTTTGCTAAGAAAAAGGAACAAAAATTGAAAAACTCTTTTTCTTTTCGAGAAAAATGATTTTCAAAAACATATTTCCTGCTTGGAAATAGAAAATAAAGATTTAAAAACCGAAATCTTAGAACTCCAGTAAAAAGATGTACTATGATTTCGAAACCATTGATTATGGATCTTTTACAAATAAAATGGCCTATGTTGGGTCATTCAAAAGAAAAATTTTGGGACAACTTCCGGCCCAATCCAAGAAAAAATCTACGAACATGTGTTTGTTGCCTTGTTAGTAGAACTTGGAGCACTACAAAGCTGGTTATTCCAATTACCGATAGATTCTACACTCAGCCTACACTCGAGGATAGTCCAATATCAAGATGATACTGGCACCCTCATCTTCAGATCAGTATAACATCGGAATAAACCCTTATTTGGTGGAATGCTATCCTGCTTGGATCGACAAACAATTAAGCGAAGATTTATTCTTCTCGGGGTTTTTGAAAAGGATGATTATTTTCGAAACTCTATGATAGAACCATTTTTCGGTACCAAGATAAATTCTTGGATAAATGCGTTCTTTCGAAACAATCACGGTGAGGAATATTTCATTGAAATATTCTCGACACATCCCTACGAGCATAAAGGGGAATATTATCCAGCTAAACATCACTTGTTTACGGATACTGAGTCTTTCATCGATATCGATTTCGGTGATAATCTCCAAAAGATTGATCATATTAATCCTCCTTTCACTACGACGAGGTATGATCAATTCCGGGATGAAGATATCCATAAAGAGTCGTTAGCAGAAACCACCACCATCGGTCTTTGGGTGAAATTTGGCAAAGCCGCTCATGTACTGGCGGAAGCTGTACAAATCCCGCCTCCCCACAACCAATGAGTCTTTATGATAAAGACGAATTTACCCTTGAAGATTTCGAGGAACTCCTAATGACGTAATCTCCCACGTCATTAGCCCCACAAAGACTAGTTTGCCCTTGAAGGTTTCGAGGTGCTTCTCATGACGTAATCCCTTACGTCATACACGGCTATATCAAAAGACGATAAGGTTAATGGCGAGATAATGATATCTTGCTACCTTGTCACGATTCCTCTTCAGTTACATGTTGTTAGGCCCATTAAGCCTTGCATGTTAATGACGGTAAGATTGAATCGAGTCTTTTGATAAAATGTAAAAAAAAAAAAAAAAAAAAAAATTGTTGGGCCCACTAGGCCCATTACTATTCACTTTACTATTTTTGTTTCTTAGTGAGAAAGTTTCCTCCGTAGGATTTCTTCTTTGTTAAGTTTTGAGACCCATAAGTCATGAGTGGGTCCCACATGTAAATTACTATTCATTAGTTTAATATTTTCCATTTTCTATATAAGGTTCCATAAGTCCCTTATCTTTGGGCAAGAACCTCTCCCCCTCTCTCTAGACAAGTCTCTCCTCCTTCTCTCTACTTCTCCCCGCTTATGTAAATTTCTTACTATCAATAAGAGAAGTTATTCGACATCTCCCCTCTCCTTCTCCATCTCTTCCCCCAAGTAAGTGCTCTCTGCTCCCCCTTATGGAGTAGTTTTCTTATAAGAGCGTCCTCGGATGCCTTAAGCTTTATTTATTTAAAGATGTGATAATCATTTAAAGGCTTAAATAATTTTGTTTGTACAGACTTTAATTTTGTTCATATAAGCTTATGAGGAGATGTCTAACCGAGCTCTGCAGATTCGGTCATCTCATAATCTTATCATGGACTTTGTGTGTTTATTTTCCCTGTCTTTACTTTTCGCATTTAATTTCGTTCATGTATAAGCTTATGTGGAGATGTCTAACCGGCTATGCAGATTCATCCATCTCATAATCTTATAAGTGAACACTTTTCTTGCTTATAACCGACTTTATCTCGGACAGTCTTCATTTTAGCTAGCCCGGTTTCGGGTTCTCACGGTAGCTAAGTAGCCACGTTGACCAGACGGAAGAGATAAAGAGTTATAACATGTTTTAATTTATTTTGTTTTCCTGTCTCTTTACTTTCCTCCTTTCCATTCCCCCTTCGGGTCTCGGGCGGTTTATTCAGGGTTCATTCCGGTTTTCTCGTTACGTCCACCCTCGGTATCCGGCGGTGTTTTCCCCTCACCGGGTTTTCCTGCTTTCTCGTACCTCTTTATTTTTGGGGTATCGATCGGTTATCCGGCGGTTCAAACCCTAGATTTCTGTTTTGAGTTTCACCCTCGTTCCCCCCTCTATGTTTCACCCTCGTTCCCCCTCTGCAGGGGGAAAGAGGGTGAAACTCAAAGCAGAAATCCGGGTTTGAACCGCGGATAACCGACTGATACCCCAAAAATAAGAGGTGCAGAGAAGCGGAAAACCCGGTGAGGGAAAACACTGCTCGATATCGGAGGTGGACGAGCAGAAAGCCGGAATGAACCCGAGATAAACGCCCGAGACCCGAGAGGAATGGAAAGGAGGAAAGTAAAGAGACAGGAAAACAAAATAAATTAAAACATGTTATAACTCTTTATCTCTTCGTCGGTCAACGTGGCTACTTAGCTACCGAGAACGCAAGCGGCTAGCTAAAATGAAGACTGTCCGAGATAAAGTCGGTTATAGCAGAAAAGTGTTCACTTATAAGATTATGAGATGGATGAATCAGCATAGCCAGGTTAGACATCTCCACATAAGCTTATACATGAACGAAATTAAATGCGAAAAAGTAAAGACAGGGAAAATAAACACACAAAGTCCATGATAAGATTATGAGATGACTGAATCTGCGGAGCCGGTTAGACATCTCCTCATAAGCTTATATGAACAAAATTAAAGTTGTACAAACAAAATTATTTAAGCCTTTAAATGATTATCAGCATCTTTAAATAAATAAAGCTTAAGGCATCCGAGGACGCCCTTATAAGAAAACTACTCCATAAGGGAGCGAGAGCACTTACTTGGGGGAAGAGAAGGAGAAGGAGAGGGAGATGCTTGAATAACTTCTCTTATTGATAGTAAGAAATTTACATAAGCGGGGAAATGTAGAGAGAAGGAGGAGAGACTTGTCTAGAGAGAGGGAGAAGGTTCTTGCCCGACATAAGGGACTTATGGAACCTTATATAGAAAATGGAAAATATTAAACTAATGAATAGTAATTTACATGTGGGACCCACTCATGACTTATGGGTCTCAAAACTTAACAAATAAGAAATCCTACGGAGGAAACTTTCTCACTAAGAAACAAAAATAGTAAAGTGAATAGTAATGGGCCTAGTGGGCCCAAGCATTTTTTTTTTTTTTTACATTTTATCAAAAGGTCGATTCAATCTTACCGTCATTAACATGCAAGGCTTAATGGGCCTAACAACATGTAACGGAAGAGAATCGTGACAAGGTAGCAAGATATCATTATCTCGCCATTAACCTTATCGTCTTTTGATACGGCGTGTATGACGTAAGGGATTACGTCATGAAAGCACCTCGAAACCTTCAAGGGCAAACTAGTCTTTGTGGGGCTAATGACGTGGGAGATTACGTCATTAGAGTTCCTCGAAATCTTCAAGGGTAAATTCGTCTTTATCATAAAGACTCATTGGTTGTGAGGAGGCGAGATTTGTACGAGTTCCGCGTACATGAGCGGCTTTGCCAAATTTCACCCAAAGACTGATGGTGGTGGTTTCAGCTAACAGCTCTTTATGGATATCTTCATCCTGGAATTGATCATACCTGCGTAGAGTGAAAGGAGGATTAATATGATCAATCTTTTGGAGATTATCATTGAAAGCTGATATCGATGAAAGACTTCGATATCCGAAACAAGTGATGTTTAAGCTGGATAATATTCCCCTTTTATCGTTGTAGAGATGTGTTGAGAATATTTCAATGAAATATTCCTCATCGTGATTGTTTCGAAAGAACGCATTTATCCGATAATTTATCTTGGTACCGAAAAATGGTTCTATCATAGAGTTTCGAAAATAATCATCCTTTTCAAAAACCCTGAGAAGAATAAATCTTCGATTAATTGTTTCGTTGATCCAAGCGAGATAGCATTCCACCAAATAAGGGTTTATTCCGATGTTATCTTGATCGGAAGATGAGGGTGCCGTATCATCTTGATATTGGACTATCCTCAAGTGTAAGAAGTGTAGAATCTACTGGTAATTGGAATAACCGATTTTGTAGTGCTCAAGTTCTACTAACAAGGCAACAAACACCTGTTCGTAGATTTTTCTTGGATTGGGCCGGAAGTTGTCCCAAAATTTTTCTTTTGAATGACCCAACATAGGCCATTTTATTTGTAAAAGATCCATAATCAATGGTTTCGAAATCATAGTACATCTTTTTACGGAGTTCTAAGATTTCGGTTTTTAAATCTTTATTTTCTATTTCCAAGCGAGAAATATGTTTTTGAAAATCATTTTTCTGAAAAGAAAAAGAGTTTTTCAATTTTTGTTCCTTTTTCTTAGCAACGCCAATCGTTGTCTAAGTTTAATGGAATCATAAATCGAAAAATTCTTTTGTTTTGTTGGTTTTTCAAAAATGAAATTACCAACTTCGAGATGGTCCAACGAGCTGTTGTCACCTCCAACATAGTCGACCATCGCTTGTACTGCTTCTTCAAGGTTACCAAATCCTTGAAATTTGCTGTGTTTGTCATTACCTATTGCCTTCGACGAGAGAGGATATGATAGGTAAATGCCACGCTTATCTCCGGTAAAAAGGCGTAGAGCCTCTTTCTTGGGTTTTTTAAAAAAACGGGCAACATTTTTGCAAAGTAATAATTTAATGCATTAATAGCATTAAACTTTGTTGTTGTACTACAGGCTCGATGAAGAGCATCAAGTAATACTTTTGTTCTCCTGAAACGAGACGATTCCTCGAACATTTGAATTGTTGAGGGTGACCTTACGGTAAAACCGGAAGATGTTGTGTTCCAAACTTTAGAGTATCAAACTCTTCGATTGTTGAGGCTGGTAACTTGCCTTTGTTGATTGGGTCTGCCATATTAGTACACGTGTAACTGAAGGAACTTCGCAATACCCTTTTGTTAGTTTCCTTATCAAAAGAAGAAACTGTTGTGTTCATTAGACAATATCCGAAATCATCTAATATATTTCCTAATTCATTATATTTATTATCCGATTGGAAATCATTTTCATTTGGATAAAGGTAAATGAATTCATTATTTGTGAAATCATTTATTAGGCCATAATCTTTATGGCTTTTATCTAAATTGATTTCATCGATGTACTCTGTAATACTAATCACTCGATAGTATTTCGAAGTCGATAGAAACATCTTCATCTATTGGAAGAAGGTTCATGTGACGAGATTTTATCAATTCTGCCTCTTTAGTGTAAAGGTTTGTAATGTTAGGACAGTCTCTAGAGAAATGTCCTGGTTGGTTACAAGCGAAACATTTCAAAGTTTGCTTGTATGTTTTGTTTTCTCTAAATTTTCTCGACGTGTCTATCGAGATTTAGAGTTGGTTTTCTAGAATTTGAAGACCTAATCGTGTAAGTCTTTCTAGAAGTTGTGGGTTTTTGTCTTTCGAATAAGAATTCCGATTGTAGTTTTTATTATACCTAGGTTTACTTCTAGGTATAGGCCTTTTGTAAGGCTTGTTTTGATTATACTTCTGAGGAGTATAAATTTGTTTGCAAATTCCGAGCATCGGAATTTTTTAATTGCTTTTGTATAGCAATATGTGTACACGTATCTTCCATCACTTTCATGATGTGCTGTATACGTATAGAGAGGTTGTTCAACATGGGAGTAACCTCTTCATTTTTCCAGGATTCTCGGATCTTTTGGCCAAGTTTTCCCGGTAGTTTGAGAAACATCTTTTCTCCAATGCTTAAATCATGAAAACATCCAGCTATGGATGCATACATGAGATAATCTTGTAAAAATTCTTTTATCTTTCCAAAGTACGTTATGGAAAGTCTTTCTAAATGACCCAGATAAATCTGTTGTCTGAGTGTGTTCCCATCATTAGCAGACTGGGAAGTAAGCAATTTTTGTAACAAAGAACAAAAATTGTATATGTTAGGACCTGGTTCGATCACAAACATATTTAAGTCAGCTGGGTAATTTTTCTTAAAAGATTCCCAGCAAGCTCTAGCTATATCACCTAAATAGGTTTCAGCTTTAGCAATCATTTCTTGAGAAGAGTGAACATCTTTCTCATGATGTATGCCATAATCACGGATTACAGCTGCAGTCCATTGCTCAATGTATGTTGGCAATAGTTGAGGATCTATTCCTCCTATGTTTAGAAGAAGATTAGGCATTTGGAAATTTGGCTCTATCGGAAGCCTTTTGCCTAATGTTGTGTATTGGTTGTCACTAAAGACAACATTTTGTGGAGATACTCTAGGTGGAAAACCAACAGAGTAACTATGTATACCATCAGGTAGTAACTGATAGCTGTGAGGTTGATAACTATTTGATCCCTCATTTGTATTTACTAACCCTAATGTTGATAAGGGTTCTGAAATTATGGATACATTATCTAATGTATCACTTTTTATGTTGTCTATCCAAGACAAAGGTTCTGAACCTAAAGATACATTATCCAGAGTATCTGATGGTCCATCATTTGTATCGATTAACCCTAAAAAAGGTTCTGAGGTTTTAGATGTATCATTTTCCTTATCTGAAAAATATTCATCTAAGAATGCATTTATAATGTTGTCCATTTCATTAATGACATCATCTTCTTCATTAATTTGGACATTTTCATTTGTATGAGACAAAGAATTTGAAGTTCCTTGTCTAAACATGGCTATGATAGCCTGATGATGATTCCATTCCTCATCAGTCATGTCATCATCTTCATTTTCTTCACATTCTACAATATTCATCATAGAAATGTTTTCATTGTCGGGAATAGCGAAGTGCTATGCCTATTTTCCACTGGCCTATCTTGTTCTAGGTCTAGTCGTGGAATATTTCTATAGTCTGTGAAACTTAGACTAAGTCCTCTAGATCCGTTATGCAAAATAGCGAGATGAAGGGCGATGACGGGAGTATCTTCTTCCCTAGGTAAATGTGTTTGCCACAAATGTCCTTCATTTCTCCTTGTGAAGGCTTGAGCTGGCAAAAATTGTGTACCATGAGAGCTAATAGCTTCCTCTAATGGTCTTGTATCAATCCTATACATGGAAGAAATATGGTTACTAATTCTTCCAATAAAGGTGATATCTAAGTGTAGATTTTCGCCTAACCAATTAGGTCCAAATCCTACTGTTTGTACTTCTAGACTTATGTGGTTAACAAAATCTGGAAGTGTAATTGTAAAGTTTGGTGCTAGGTATATCAATGAAAAAGGTTGATTTAAATCTACCTCTAAAATACCTATCACACTTTGTGAATCATTGTTTTGGAATCTAGAGTCATGTAAAACTATCAAAGCTCTAGCTCCAATCATGTGCCTAGCCAAGGATCTAACTCCAATGGTAATCAATCCCATATGGACATATCTTCCTTGTTGGCCTAGTAGTTGCCTACCGGTTTGTTGAGATATCGGAGGAATTATCTCATAAGTGTTGTCCGGAAGATGAAAATCTTCTATTCTTCTATATCGGTAAAGGCTAGTCCTTTACGAACTTAACCATCCGATATTGTATAAGCTGCCTAGGATTCAAGGAATCTATCCTTGTATTTGATCATATCTCGGTATTTTGTTGTATATCTACTAAGTCTTCCAAACGTCGACATTAGTAGATCTTTGCCTATTTAGGAATCTATCCAAGATTCACTGGGTGTTGTATCGGGTTTTGACTCCTGGTTTGATGTTCCCTCAATCTTCTAGGGACTCCAGGAAACCTATGTGTTTGATTAGAATCTGTTGTATTATTCATATCAGCAGTTTCTAATTGTGTTTGTGTGGAGTTAATAGGTCGTGTAAACATAATTAACTCACAATTTTATTTGTAGAAGAAGAAACTTCTTCTTTGTTGGTCCGATTTTTAAGACCATTTGTAGACACTTTAACAAATTTACGTGTATTTTTAGAAATTGTCTTAGTGTATGTGTTGGTTCCTAAAGATAATTTAGAAACCTGGCTAATAAGATCATCTATCTCATTAGATTTGTTTGTGTTTTTGTTTAAATCTATTAAACAATTTAATTTTCTAGACACTTCTTCCAGAAGTGCTATTATCGTGTTGTTTTGTCCAATTAGGATTGTGTGTGTGTTGTCTACTTCTGAAGTAGGCTTTTTGTATCCCACAGGAGGGGATTTTGTGATTTGTTCAACAGCTACCAAAGCTGCTTTATAGTCTTTGCCTAAAAAAGGCTGTGTGTTGAAAGGCTGCGAACCTTCCATTAAAATTTTTAAAATAAAAATAACTTATAAAAAAAGGCAGAGAATCAGAGAGCAAGAAAGTAAGGCAGCAGATAAGTGGAGAGGGATAAGGGAATCCAAGGAATACACTGTAAAGCAATATTTATAAAAGAATATAGATAATCATAAGGCTTAAATGAAAATCTTTTTGGTTGATTTTATACAATTTTTGGTTTTTATGTTTTTTTTTTATAAAGTGAATAAAAAGAAAAACACACAAACATACAAGAAAGAGAAGTTAAAAAAAAACGAAAATATTTTTCTTTGCAAAGGCTACGCAATATGCAAAGTATTTTCTCAACCCACAAAGGTACTAAATATTTTCGCAAAGACTACGCAATATGCACGTGTTCCTCAACCCACAAAGGTAGCTACGCGGGACTTAGGGTCTCGTGGCACTCCCGGCCTTAACCGCCCTACTACTCGACTGGGTATCCTAGCGAACACAAGCCGGTTCAATTGCAAAAATATCCGGATCTCGGCTGGGTATCCCGAGAAAACACAAATCAGTTCAATTGCAAAGAACCATATTCAAGGTAACCAAGGAAAGTCCTTGCTCCGATACCAAGAGGGGGAGAGAGGGGTGAAACTCAAAACAGGAAATCCGGGGTTTGAACCGCGGATAACCGACCGATACCCCAAAAATAAAGAGGTACGAGAAAGCGGGAAAACCCGGTGAGGGGAAAACACCTGCTCGGATATCGGAGGGTGGACGGAACGAGAGAAAGCCGGAATGAACCCGAATAAATCGCCCGAGACCGAAGGGGAATGGAAAGGAGGAAAGTAAAGAGACAGGAAAACAAAATAAATTAAAACATGTTATAACTAAGAGGGGGGAGAGAGGGGTGAAACTCAAAACAGGAAATCTGGGGTTTGAACCGCGGATAACCGATCGATACCCCAAAAATAAAGAGGTACAGAGAAAGCGGGAAAACCCGGTGAGGGGAAAAACACTGCTCGGATCACGGAGGGTGGACGAACGAGAAAACCGGGAATGAACCCGGAATAAAGCGCCCGAGACCCGAAGGGGAATGGAAAGGAGGAAAGTAAAGAGACAGGAAAACAAAATAAATAAAAACATGTTATAACTCTTTATCTCTTACGTCGGTCAACGTGGCTACTTAGCTACCGAGAGAACCGGCAAACCGGCTAGCTAAAATGAAGACTGTCCGAGATAAAGTCGGTTATAGCAAGAAAAGTGTTCACTTATAAGATTATGAGATGGATGAATCTGGCATAGCCAGGTTAGACATCTCCACATAAGCTTATACATGAACGAAATTAAATGCGAAAAAGTAAAGACGGGGAAAATAAACACACAAAGTCCATGATAAGATTATGAGAGAAAAATATAATTTTATATTTAGTATTTTAGTAATAGTTTTTTTTTTTTTTACTTTTTTATGACACTTGAATTTCTAACAGTAAATGATGATTTTATTTATTTAATTTTTCTAAATTTATGTTTAGCTGTACTTAAACTTTATCTATTCTTCTATATCTTTAGTGAAGAGATTAATTCTCGTAATGGTTTGGTTTATTATCATTTTATTCATAATATTATATAATTTTTGTTAACTATTTTTTAAATTATGGTTTTATCTTTAATGTTTTGATAATAGTCTTTATAATTTATATATAATTATACCCTTAATAAAAAGGATTGGGCTGTGCAACCATTATTATTTAAGTTTTAATATTTTGAAAAATATTTTTTAATCATTTTTAAAAAATGTGCACAGAGCTAAAAAAAAAAGACACGTACAACTGTGTTTTTATTTCTACTGATATATACCATTACACAAAGAAACAATTATAATAATATTCATAATACATAATAAAGTGGAATTTTTACTGTAATATAGTAAACAAAATAGAAAACAAATAATTATTTGAAATAAAATTTACATCATTATATAAAATGATTCTTTTTTAATAATTACTTTTACGTAATCTTTTCTAAAACTATATTATCCTCTATAAAATTAAAAAAAAATTATCATGGTATATATGAAGAGTGGAGAGAAAATATTAAAAGAAAATTATCATGATCTTATAATATCTCCAATTAAATATGCTTATAATTATTAAGAGTGAAGTATATTATTTTAGTGTAAATTAAAGTTATGTAAAACAAATATAAAATTTTTGAAACAAGTACAAAATTCTTTTTAAGATATATTTAATAATCTATCATCTAATAAGTTAGTTTATTTTCGTGATAGTGATATATGGTGACGAAATTTTTAGTAAATTTTGTTTTATCAAATTAATAAATATTTATTTTTCATTAATATAATAATTTTAAAAAAATTCTAATAATATAGTAAAATATTTATTTTGAGTATATGTTATTTTAAAAGGAAATTATAATTGATTCCTAAAATTGGTGACTAACATTAGTTATTAAATTTATCACAAAACACAGTCCATATATCAACCCATTAATTTGTCATAATTGAAATTATTTGATACACAAATTTGTTCACAAATATTAATCACATTTTCTTACGAATAACAGTCACAAATTTAGTCATTAAAAATGGTTACCTAGTCAATGAATTCATTAAATCAATTATAATTTTATCACTGAAATCAGTTATTGTGTGATTGATTAAAATGTTACTTTCTCAATCATAATATAATTTGATTAATTTTGTTTTAAATAATAATAATAATATATTTTATTTTAGAAGTATTTAAAATACAAATTAGTATAAATATAATTTTAACTTGTTAAATTTAAATAACATAAATATCTATTATAACTTTTTTTTATTTTTGTCATCTTTTAATGTATTATTTTAATATTTATTTAATGCATAAATTTAAACTATCCAAGGAAATGTAAATTAAAAATCGTAAAATCCTATTTTTTTTTTCAAAATCAAATTGAATTCATAACTCTGTTAAGAAGGATTTGATTAAACCATTTTGATACTATATAAAATAATATTTGTTTTAATATTTTTTTATATAATCAAAATATTATTTTTATATAATAAATAAAATCACATAAAATAAAAATTAATAAATATAAGTATATATAATTCAAATTAATATTGATAGAAATAATAAATTTAACTTATGAAATGATACACAAATTTTAAATACACATTCGTCTGTCCCTTAATATATGTCATTGGTTTACGTAACTTTTAATATATATATATATAAAATAAAATTTATTCTATTTTATATTTAATATTCTATAATTTTTTTATTATTTCTTTTATCTTTTTCTTAACATATAAATTTCTTTAAGTTTTATTTGCTTATCGGAAAATTGATTAATAAAAAATGTTAGTGAAAAGAAAATATATTTTTTTCAATAATAATAAAAATTAAAAAAAAATACATGAAATTTTATTTTGCAATTTTTTCCCACTTAAATTAATTGTTATTTATTTTTATATCTCTAATTTTAATTATATATATATATATACTTTTAATTATTAGTTTAGTGAAATGTCATAAATATAAAAATGATTATAAAAATTAAATAAATAATTTAATATATTATTTATTTATTTATAACACAATATTATTTTATTAATTTAAATTAAAATAATTTTAGAAAAATAGTTTTATAATAAAAATATTTTATAATTACATATCAAAATATATCATTACAAATATAATATTAATTTAAAAATACTACTTAAAAATTTATTTTATTAATAAAACTAAAATAATAATTATAAATAATTTTATAATTAAATAAATATTTAATTTTTTTTAAATAAACACTTTTATTCATGTTATATTTCTCTCAAATTAAATAATAATATATTTTTTCTCATACTTTTTTTAATATTGAACTTATCATTAATATTTTCGTAATTTTTATAAATATTATGAACCTATTAATTAACTATATATTTTTTTCGCTATGACTTTGATTTTTCAATTATTTAATTTTTATAAAATAAAATCTATTATATAGGATGATTTTGATATTTCTATATTTTTTTTATACGAAGTCATTATTTTTTAAATTATTAATTTATAAGTAGTAAAATAAAATATATAAAATAACATACATTAATATTAATATAAATCATAATAATATGTATCACTATCATTATTTTCATTTTCTTGAGTTGAATTTGGAGGTGTAGACATTGATAATTTGATTGAGGAGATATATTACAAGTAAATGGATTAATATATGAATAAGTTGGTTGAGACATTTGTTGTTGTCCATCTTGTGGTGTATTATACTAATGAAATAAATATATAAAATAATAATTTTGCAAAAATATAATGAAATGAAATGAATAATATATTATATTTGCTTCATTGTTTATATCTTGTGTTTGTTAAGATCTGTTGAAAATATTATTACATATAAGGTATATTTTCACGCAAATATTTATTTATGTGAAACTATTAACCTTCACCTAGTTAATTATATTGCAATCCACTATCCATGATATTGTGGTTAAAATGTATATGTTTTATCCTTCATATCTATTTTTGTGAGGTTTATTAGATAATGAAGAATATTTTGACTTAGACTAAACTGTTTCATGATTCGATCAATTTCATGAAACTCAACAATTACGAAACAAATAAGGGGTATTACAAAATGTGAAACAGGAGAAAGTTTAATATTTACTAGTTGTTCTACTACACTTCTACCATGAGGAGTCCATATAAATTACACATAAAATAAAAATATATGATCTAAAATTAAATATTGTTGTAATAACTCTTTTAATTATAGCTAATCTAATCATGATTTTTTAAAAATAATGAAATAGATAAGTCAAATCTAAATAAGATGAAAAAAATGTTCATTTTATGATAAGGTGTATGTAATCATATTAATTGTCCAAATAAACAATGACATTATAATATATTTTACATTTAATATTAATATATTTTATTCTTTTAACTATTATTATAATTTTATTTTGTTACTTATAAATTTATAATCTTAAAAAATGGTTAATAAAAAATATATTATATTTTTATAATTAAAATATATGATATTATACAATTAAAATATATTATAAAAGTATCAAATATTAAAAATATATATTATTATTTTATAATTAATATAAATATATAAAAACTCTAAATGAATTATAAATAATATATATATATATATATATTACGACTTTATTAAAAAATAATAAAAATATAAAATGTTGTTAAATAGCACAATTTTGCTAAAAATAAAATCGAAATCATGCCATTTTATAAGAGAATAATCCTACATAGCACGATTTATGTATATTTATAATTTTTAAAAAATTTACAGCAATGGATAATTTTAAAAAAGAAAATTACACAATTTTGTCTAAAATTTTACATATTATCAGCCTTCACATAATTGTGTTAAAAATATTAACGCTAATCATCATATCTCATAATAAAAAATATGAAATATGTATTTTAACATATGACAATTTATGAATGGTGTGAGAAAAGTCTATACTTATTGCCGGAAAGAAAGGAGAACCATAAAAGAATTAGAAGATTATTATAATGAATTTATATGTCATTCTTTCAACTTATGTTTTCAAGGGATATATGAATGATCTAATATCTCGCTATAACATACAAAGTCAAATAACTGGGTGTTTTTTAAATGATGTTTTTCCTCATCAACAATCTATTTAAGGTGAGTTTTGTTGGAAAAAAAACTAATTATATATTGAATAAAAAAGTTGAACGTGAATAACTACAACACCTCGTACTCTTCAATTTCATGGTAAAGATTAGCTTTGTGATGTAATTGATAATGTTAAATGTTTTATGTATAGTGTTATTTATTTGTGTTTTAAAATTTTAGAGTTGAATGCAGTTTTGGTTTGTGAATGCTGATCATCAAATCTGACATTGCAGGTGAATATCAGAAGTTTGTAAACAAACTATCAATCTCTTTGCATGAGCTGATCTCAATGATTTACACAAATTGATCAAAGTATTCGTTGAAGACATTGCATTATCGTAAATGTGGAATTCATATTGGTTGCGATTATGGTGGAGAATCACATGTTCTCTATGGGTTTTGTTCTCCAGCATCATCTAACCCTCAAAAGACACAACCCAAAAAAATTTGGTTATTACATGCTGCTTCAAAAATGTCTCTAAAAGGTTAACGCGAGATTATTATTATTATTATTATTATTATTATTATTATTATTATTATTATTATTATTATTATTATTATTATTATTATTATTATTATTATTATTATTATTATTATTATTATATATATATATTTTATTTTATTTTTACAAATAATGGTAACTTGATCATGCACCACCTAGATCAATGCCCTAGTATCATTTTAGATAAACTTGATTTGTATTGTTGCTTGAAAGTGAATCATCAAGGACCATCTCTAGTTGTTTATTATTAACGTAAATAAGTAAATCATGGTATGAATTTTGTTGGCTTTAAAGGATATTCAAATTTATGTTAATGATTTGTAAACTTTGTGGAAGGGATTAAGAATTACTATTTTATAAATGAATTATTACTTTGACTTATCTACGGTTGTATTTTAGTCACAAAAATTTATAAGTTGATATTCACTTTTAAATAACAACTTACTTTAATAATAATTAAATAAAAATAAAATTATACTTGTCATATTATATTATTAAAATAAGTTACAGGATGGCTGTATGAAAAAAAATGTTCGTTGAATATGAATCACTGCTCCTTTAATTGTTAACTTGTCAAAAAGATAATTTTAATATAAATTATTATTATTACTTGAAGCACTCATTTATAAATTATGATTTAAAAAATATTGATAAGAAAAATATTATTGCAAATATTTGTATAAGTTTTATAGAGATCAATAAATATTTTTTTTATAAAAAATAGTTAATGTACTACAACATTAAATTATACCATATTAGAGTATTTTTATAATAAAACCTTTTTCTTTTTACAAATATTTTTATACTTAAAAAGAAAATTAAGAATTTTAGACGAGAAAACCATATTAAATAATATATAAATATTAATCTTGCATTCAGCACATTAATAATAAATATATTTAAAAATTATCATAAATTTTTTTTTCACAAATTATTTTATTATAATATAAAATAAATCTATTAATTTTTCTAATAACTTTAAAAAAATTATAAACCATATTTTTTTATTACTTACTATCTAATTTTTTTATACTAGCAATACATAACAATTAAACTCTTATGCTTGATCCCATGTTTAATAATGTTTATAAATTATTTTCCATTTTCCTAAAAAAAACAAATTAGCCTAAAATTACTATAACTAATAGATGTAGGTTTGTAATTATGTTTTTAAATTATAATATGTTATTTCCTTGTAAATATTTTAAATGATAAATAATGTTAAATAAGAAATAATATTAGTATATTGTTAAATTACGAATATTAATAAACCAAATTGAAAAAAAACTAACTCGTATTAGTGTAGTGAATCTTATTCTCACGTGATATTATGGTTAATTATATTGACAGTATTCAACTGAAAAAAAGTCTACAATTTTTCAATTTCATAATTTAATTATATAATTTTAAGATATTAACATATTGCATATTACAAATATAATAATTAAATTAAGACAAACTTATTTGATATTAGCATAGCGGATCAATCTTACATCAAATATAAGATATCATGGTTAAAATAGTAATTTTGATATTTTATTAAAAACGTTAATATATATATATATATATATATATTAAAATTATAAAAAAAATTATGTAAGTGAGAAAAAATTTGTAACATGAATTTTTTTTTCACTTTTGTTATTTTTTTTATCACTGAAAAAACTTTCTTTCATTTTATTCCTTCGTACTAATTACTTTTTTGATAAATGAACAAAACTAAAAGAAATTTATATGTTAAGAGAAAGACAAAAAACAATAAAAAATTGATATATTTTCAATATAAAGTTACATAAATCAATCACCTTTATTAAGGGAATAACTGAAAAGCAATATGTTTATAATTTTTTTTATCACTACATAAGTTATATCAATATTAATTTGAATTATATATAGATATATTTATTAATTTTTATTTAATGTGATTTTTTATTATATAGAAATAATATTTTAATTTTGTAAAAATATTAGAAACAAATATTATTTTATATAGTATCAAAATAGTCTAATCAAATTGTGTTTTCTCTACTGAAAAGAGTTACGAAGTCAAATTGATTTTTAAAAAATAGTAGGATTTTACGATTTTTAATTTATATTTCATTAAATAATTTAATTTATTGCATTAAATAAATATTAAAATAATATATAAAAAGATGAAAAAAATACAATAGATATTTTTATTATTTAAATTTATTTTGTTAAAATTATATTTATATCAATTTAAATTTTAAATAGTTTTAAAATAAAATATATATTATTATTAAAAAAATTAAACAAAGTTATATTATGCTAGAGAAAGTAACTTTTTAATCAACCACACAATCAATGATTGATACAAGATTTAATGATAATATGTGATCACTCAGTAATTAAATTTGTGAAAGTAATCAAAGACCAAATATGTAACTAATTATGATGAATGATAAAATCAATTATTAAAATAATAACTAATTTAGTGGTTGATTTAAATTACTAATTTAATGATAAAAACTAAGGATTAAATTAAGCATCATGTCTATGTTAGTCTTTTCTTATTTTAAAAAATGTAAAATAAAAATATATAATGTCGCATCATTTTATTTTATTATAATTTTTGTAATAATTTTTTTAAAAAACTATCATATTTTTTTCATTATTTACTTTAATTTTTTTATTTTTATAAATTAATTGACAAAATAATTATAAAAAAATTAAATATTTATTTTGCTAAATAGAAAATTTCAATAAAATTTACATAAAATAACTAATACTTTATTTATATATTTTATTGAGCAACTCTACTTAAAATATTTTTTTAATTAATAAATTTGTATTATTATTAATCACAAAATAGTGATTAATATTTGTGAGAGAATTTGTGAATCAAATAATCAAATTTGTGATGAGATTATTAACTAATGTTAGTCTTTAGTAATCAAATTTTATTTTAAAATAACATATACTCAAAATAAATATTTTACTATATTACTATAATTAATGCTTTTTGAAAACATTTTATATGTTATATTAATGGAAAATTAAATAATTATTGGTTTTGATATATATTTTTGTTTACTTAAAACCTTGTCACCATATTTTAATATATTATTTTATATATTATTTTAATATTTATTTAATGCAATAAATTAAATTATTTAATAAAATATAAATTAAAAATCGTAAAATGCTCCTTTTTCTTTTAAATCAAATTGACTTCATAACTCTATTTGACACTATTTGATTAGACTATTTTGATATTATATAAAATAATATATTTTTAAATATTTTTATAAAATCAAAATATTTTGTCTATATAATAAACAAAACCACATAAAATAAAAATTAATATATATATATATGTATATATAATTCAAATTAATATTGATATAAATAATAGATTTAACTTATGTAGTGATAAAAAATTTAAGAAATATATTACTTTTCAGTTATTTCCTTAATAAAGATGATTGATTTATGTAACTTTATATATATATATATATATATATATATATATATATATATATATATATATATATATATATCTTCTATTTTATATTTAAAAATATATACATTTTTTAATTAATTATTTTATATGACACAGATTGGTAAGAACTAGAATGAAACCGATATTATTCAGTGCCCTTTTGGTTTGAAAGGAGTACCAGTAATTTGAGAAAGCAATGCAAAGTCCAAAATGAACTCATAATGGTGAATGACCGTTATTGGAAGATCCGTGTTTGTGGACGATGGTGCAGACTTTACGAGAGAAGTTTGAACCGGCGTGGCTGACATTGGCACTACAGGGAACGAATGCGATCTCCTCTTCTGCGAAACGGGGACACTGGTTCTTGCACTTGCGCTATTGGAGAAGAATGCGAGATGATTTTGGTGTCTGTGGATCACGTTGAGTGCGCTTTTCAGAAGTGATGTCGCCATTGAAGACCGAGAGTGAGGGACTGAGCTTAATTTGGCTGTCTATGGTTTCAGCGTTTCGCTGCGCTTTCTGAAAACCGTTACAGGTTAGGTTTTACAGAGTCTTTCTCTGTCGTCCGCCATTGTTGAGGAAGTGAATGATGAGTAAAGTTTTGGGCCTTGGTGGGCCCAAATCTTCAAACCATCTTGTCCAGTGGACTCGTTTCATATCCGAGGATTCACCCAACTGGAATAAAAACCGACTCTTTTATTTTTATACGTGGAAATAGTTAAATAGAACTTCATCTCTTAATAACAATTTAAAAATTTAGATAGTATGCAAGGATTTTAAAAAACTATTTTATGTAAAGTAGCGTATAATAAAAAGATATTTTAATGAATTTTAATGAATCATAAAATACAAAATAAAAACATATTTAATTTTAATTATTTGCTGAGAAACGAACATCAAAAGTTAAGAGTCCAAAACATTAAATTATTGGGCCTATAAAGTCCTAACAATTAGGCCCATTTAAACCTAAACCCGCTTCAACGAGAGCCACTTAAACCCTAATTTGTTCTCATTCTTCCCGCAGTCACATTTGGGAGAGCTTCACTGCAATGGTGCGTGTCGGATCTCTCCTCTGTCATCTCCGTAGCATGCTTTATTGTTTTCAGAATATGAATTTCAGTCATCCATGTTCCCATGTTTTTCTTTTATAGCTTGTGATAGTTAAGGTTTTTGGGTAACTTGTTGAAGGCCAAGTTTTGAGTTGTGGTGTGGTTTTGCTTCTAGTTACGCGTTGTGTGTGTGTTTATCTTTTTTATTCCGAGTTTTTATGCGTTCGGTAGCGTGTAATGGGACTGTTTAGAACAAATTTTACCTGTTCTGTGATTGTTATGCCTCTTCAATGACATTATCTGTATCAACATTTTCTGGTGCATATTACAGGCGTTTGTTAAGGCTCAGAAATCGAAGGCCTACTTCAAGAGATATCAAGTGAAGTTCAAGAGAAGAAGACGTATGTTATTTATTGTGTTTTTCTGTGTTTGGTGTGCATATTATTTCTCGCAAGCTTTTTTATGTTTTTGTTTTTATATATCACAGAGGGGAAAACCGATTACAGAGCCAGGATTCGGTTGATTAACCAGGATAAGAACAAATACAACACCCCAAAATATCGATTTGTGGTTCGATTTGTATCCTACTGTTATGGAATGAAGAGATGGCTTTATGTGCTTAAATCGTAATAATTGTCTTAAATTTTTTTATTAGTAAGAAGTACATGACCATATCATGTAAATAACGGTAGTTACCAGTTGATGTTTTATCTGTGAGTATAAACCTTGACCTTTTTATTAGACCAACAAGGACATCATCGCTCAAGTAACATCTGCTAGCATTGCTGGCGATATTGTCCTTGCTGCAGCATATGCACATGAGCTGCCACGCTATGGTCTTGAAGTAGGCCTTACAAACTATGCTGCAGGTATTTTCTGAGAAAGTTTATCTCTCCAATCCTTTCTTCGTTCATGTTTGTTTGACTTTCTCACACTTTTGTCGTGTGACCAGCTTATTGCACTGGGCTCTTGTTGGCCCGTCGGGTGCTTAAAAGGCTTGAAATGGACGAGGAGTATGAAGGAAATGTTGAGGTATTGGAGTTTGCTATGCTGTGCTATGTCTATATTTTTTAGTCCAAACTTTTGATGTATTTATTTCCCTTTTATAGGCCACTGGAGAGGATTATTCAGTTGAACCTGCCGAGACCAGGAGGCCTTTCCGTGCTCTCCTTGATGTTGGTCTTATCAGGACTACCACAGGAAATCGTGTCTTTGGTGCCCTTAAGGTAATCCATTATATGCAATGCTATTTGGTGTTATGTCTGTTTTAGAATTGGACAAAAATGAATGATTGTTGTGATTTACAGGGAGCTTTGGATGGAGGTTTAGATATTCCTCACAGTGACAAAAGGTTTGCTGGCTTTGATAAGGATAAGAAGGAGCTCGACGCTGAGGTTCACCGCAAATATGTCTTTGGTGGACATGTTGCTGCTTATATGAAGGTATGGGCAAATATTTTATTTAGCACCATCCTGGTGGAGTGTGGTAGCCCAGTACTGTGACTTTTCTGAAAATAATTTAGGCAAACCATTTTATATTTTATGCAGACCTTGATTGAAGATGAGCCAGAGAAATACCAGACACACTTCAGTGATTATATCAAGCGTGGAATAGAGCCTGATGGTTTGGAAGAGCTCTACAAGAATGTTCATGCTGCCATCCGAGCTGATCCTACTTTCAAGAAATCTGAGAAAGAGCCACCAAAGGAGCACAAGAGGTAAATAACTATGATATTTTTGCGAATGCTTATAGAATCTATAAATAGTAAAATGCATTTAGATTTAGACCAGTTTCAGGATAGGCGGCATACTTATTTACATGTTTTATCCAGTTTGTGGTCATTATTTTCTTTGACATTTAGAACATCTGCTCCGGGCTTTTGGTAATTTAGGCAACCTGTTTATTGAATGTAGAATGTTTATGAGAGTAATTCCATTGTCCATCTTTTTGTCCAGGTACAACCTGAAGAAGCTTACCTACGAAGAGAGGAAGGCCAAGTTGATTGCACGCTTGCAAGCTCTCAACTCTGCAGCTGGTGACGACGAAGATGATGATGATGAGTGAAAGTGAAAGTTCATCAGGGATGCAGTCTATTCGCTGCTTTATCCTTAGTTTTGCTTATTTTCGTTCTGTCTGAAATTATGTTTTTACATTTTATGTTTATGTATGTTCTTTATGAATTAATCTATCTGAATTAATGGAGCTGCTTTTTTTTGTGAACCTAACCTACATTTTTTGGTTTTAACACCGTGGGTTTAGAAATTATGAAAAGAAAACTGCAATAATTGTGAGAAATTGAGAAAAAAAGGTTATTTAATCTTAATACTATTGATCACAATTATTCTATATTATTATAGTAATTTGTAAATTTTGTTCAATATCTTGTAATACTTTCAGATGTTTACAAGTATAATTGCTTTAGCTTTATTCTTATTTCCATTTTTTAACTCTGAAAATTAAATCCACACTTTTATCCATTTAGAATAGTAGATAGTATTTTGTTTTTTTGTTGTACCACTTTCTTCTTCCAAGTCCTGCACTTTTGGTTTTTCTAACGAATGCTTTTTATTCTAATTTTTTTCTGTCGTACACAATGATCCAGGGGTGCTGTTTATAGTCTTCTTTCTATACTTGTATTATTATAAATTCTGATAGACATATTTCGATGCTTATTTTATTATAAATTCAGTTGCACATATTTCGAGTAATAAATAATATAAGATTGATTAAGGCTTGTGTTTAATTCTTAGTGATTAAAATCTAAGGATGAATTATAAAGAAAGATTAATAGTTTAATTTTGTACTTCTTATGGACTAATAAATAAAGATTGTTAATATAATGCAGTGTATGTAGATTACATAACAATTAATCTAAAATTTAGTGATATCTATTGATAATTTTAGTGATAGTTATATCAAGCACTTATGATGAAATCAACTTATTTGAAAACTTAGTTTAGCACTATCAATTTATAACCAGTAGTTGTGTATATTTTTTTAAATATTAATACATTTAAGAACTTTTTTCTCTAATATTCTCTTACCTGCATAACAAAACATTAATCTGTTTGATTTGCAACACAATTGTTGACAGAAACATGTAACATGTATGGTGTTTATTTTTTCTGTAGTTATTATCTATATTTTTAATAAGGCTCTTTCTTCATGATTTTTCAATTTACCCTTAAATTAAACCTTAATTTATACTTATCTTTATTTTTGAAATGTATTATGGATTTGTTTTATTATGAATTTCGAATTGGATGTTTAAAAGGTCTCTTTAAAAAGATCAATCCAAAACTGTATTTTACATTGTGTGTTCTTGGTCTTTTCAGAGCATTTTAAAATTCAATTTTATTTTTATGATATTATTTCATAGAGTATTTTAGAATTCAATTTTATTTTTATGATACTATTTCATAGAGTAATTTGGATTTATTTTTGTAATTGGAATCCAGAAACATGTAATTTAATGAAGCTGACAGTAAAAAAAATCAAACAAAGATGAAGAAATTGTACACAAATAAAAAAAGTTAGGGGAAAAAAATATGGGAAAGGTATTTTAAGTATTTCAGGTATGGAGGTGCAAGAAAAAAATTATGGAAGCGTAGAAAGCAAGAGTTTTTTAATAAATGAAATTCATGTAAAAAAAAATTTCATCAAATTTATTTTTATTTTATTTTTCATACTATGTAAATATTTTCTTTATTATTTAAAAATGATAATTTAATATTTTAGTAATAATTTTTTAACTTTTTTTAGAAAATATGGACACTTTTATTTCTAATAATAATGATAATTTTTTTTTCTAAACTTATGTTTAGCTGTACTTAAACTTTATGTATACTTCTATATTATTAATACACTAGTCTTTGTAATGGTTTGGTATACATAATTTATTATCATTCTATTCTTAATATGAAATCATTTTTTAGCTTTTTAACTATGATTTTACTTTTAATATTTTGATAGTCATCTTGTTAATTGATATATAATTATACGGCTAATAAAAAAGATTGGGTTGTGGAACCGTTTTTCTTCATATTTTATCTTTCATAATACTATTTTTCAAATTACTTTTAATACACTTATTATAAATAGAGGGGATTGGATTGTCTAATATTTTTGTATTTACATAATTTGTTTTCATTTAATATATTAAAATTATAAAATTGAAAATCGTGGACGATGTATTTTTTAAGATGAATACTGTGGATATAATTAACCATAATATCTCATAATCAAAGATGTATCTTTTAATAGATTGTCTAGTTGGTAATTTAAGCACTGCGAAAAAGTTGTATAGAACCAAAGGAGTGAGTTACAGGTTTTTATTTGGATGTGATAAAGATTGCATTGTACAAGCAAACAATAGTATATTATGTAAGTAATTTTTAGATATTATTAGCCTTTGCATAATTGTGTTAAAATAAAAATATATATGTTTAAAATATGTTAAAGCTCATTGTATTATTAGTTGCAAAATCATAAAACATCATGGCATGACTCAATCTATTATTCCTGTGGCATCTAAACTTGTTGTAGCATGAATGGTCAAAACTCATTGAAAATGATTGCAAACTTAATAAGTAGAAACTTCAACATTAGCAAAACTTTTACGAACTAATATGAGGTGAAGACATGATAAATCTAGTAGATAAAAAATAAACACATGCCAATCCAAATTCAGAGCAAAATCAAATTATAACACATTATAATTCAGAACAAAATCAAACTTTATTTGAGTCTTATTTATTTGAGTTTGACTTGTGGGGTCTTGAACAGTGACTTACTTAGGAGCACTAACAGTTGCATCCTTCTTCTTGTTCATCAAAGTTGTTTTCCTCCATATCCATTCAAGTATCTTGCTCACCACGGGTTTGTTGGATCTGGACCTTCTCCTTATTCCGATCTTCATTACAAAAACAAATAACTCATTACCTTTTTCCATGTATATTAACTCTGCAAATTTTAAATATTCATACATCATGCAAACAAATCAATTACTAAAGGCAGACTCATATCTTTACTTAAATATATATTTATCATTTAAACATATGGCAAATGATATTAATTGGACAAGCCTTAGGAAGATGTTTAGAAGTGAGGTGAGGTCAAAATAGTCTTTTCTTGTTGCAGAATGTGTCACCTTCTCAGCGTACATTGCCACCATCCTCCTCCTCCTACTTCTTCTCTTCCTCATCGATGCCACCACCCTCACCTACCATGAACTCGACTTCAGCTGTCGACCTCCACAACATCGGCATCCACAGGGTGACGCATCATTTCGTCATCGGCACTTGCCCCCACCAAAACCAGGGTCGTTGTCGTAACACAATTAGAGTTGGACATCAAAAGCTTGGCTCACAAAAACAGTGGCATGATGATGATATGCATCTGCATCGGGCATGCAGGGGCGGAGGGAAGGGGAGAAGAGATGATAGTATTAAAAATAGGAACTTTGAAGTTACCTCGTTCTTCTTCCCATGCCGGGGCAGGCCTTCCCGTCCATTGCCACTATTTGCCATATGCCACTATTTTCACAACTGGACGAGTTTATGGAATTTTCAATCTATTTTTTTCCTTTACAGTGACATGTTCTTACTAACTAAACAGTCGTTCAGTGGTAACCAATAATATAAAAAATATAAAAGGGGGAAAAGATAAAATTATAAAAATATATTTAAATATATTAAATTATTATTTGAGGAAAATAAAATTATAAATTATATGAGAGTTAATAATAAATTATATAAAAATTATAAAATTGAGGAGGATTGTAAATATAAAATTATAAATATATAAATAAATATATTAAACGTTATTATGTTTAAAAGAGAAAAAAAAACATAAATTAAATGGAAATTAAAAAAAATTATTGAGAGTGACGCTAGCCCGTTCATCCGAAAAAGATCCGCTACTCAGTAATGTGTCTGTTTTGAATTAAGACGTGCTGTTTGCATAAGAGGGGGAGATCCGCACTCAGTACGTGTCTGCTTTGAATTAAGACGTCGTATTTGCATATTTGAATCCTCTATTTTATATAATTTATACACCACCGAAAGGCATGCCAAAATACCAAAACGCCCTTTGTTGGAAGTTTTGAAGAATCACCCACCAATAAAAAAATTAAGCATTTATTCTATTAGAAAACATTTGATTTTTTTTTCAAAAGTAATTTACTCCTATTGTTATATTACTCTCTCAACATTTCATTTAAATCCACTTGGTAACAAAATCCTAAAACCACAGTAGATACTTTAAAGATACATAAGTGTTTCTGGTGGAATTTCGATCGATTTCGATTCTAAAGGTGTCTCGGTCTTAATCGAAATCCTACCACGTAAGTTCTTTTTACTTAGGCTAGCAATTTGATTTTCAATCGAAAACGTGTATGAGAATCGAAAATCACAGGATATTGAAAACGCTGTTTTTGGTGTTTTGTATTTAAAGTATCGAAAGCATTAAAACTATCGAATCGAAAAAGCAGAATGTTAAATTGCGAGGAAATGTAAAGTGCGAAAACTCCAAACTTGCATTAATTGTAAATAGCAAGAAATCGAAAACAACGCAAATATAAATGACAAGAAATCGAGATTACAAGAAAAGTAAATGACAGGAAATTGAAATTTGCAGAATGTTAAATAACATGGAAATCTAAATGCAGAAACTCAAATTTTCATTGAATTGAAATGGACAAGGAATTGAAAATACAGAAACATAAAATTGCTGAATTTAAGTTGCATCAAAATAAATTACCAAGGAAAATACAGAAAGCGGTAAATGTACTCAGTGAGCAAGGAAATCCAGATTGCCAGAAGCTTCATGGTGTTCGTCGTTTCTCCGGTAGACTTTTCACTACTGATCCTGTTCTCTGCCAATTTCTGCTCCTCCTGTTCCTTCCTCCTTTGCTCTATTTATAGGGCATCCTTCAAGCCTTCCGAGAGCAGTTAACGCGACTGCTACCACGTTCTACGTGCGTATGACAGTTTATCTTCTATAGTTTCCCACGTTCTCACGATCTCCGACTTTTTCCCATGATTTCAAAACTGCTCTTTATACATGCATTCGACTTACTTCCTTTCCCAATTTGGCCAAAGTCTCGATGTCCACATTGGCTTTCTTTACTCTCGATTCTGTATTTTTCGAGAACTTCGAATTGCTTACGATTCCTTTTTAACCCTGGTCTTATATGACTTAGTTTTTATTCGACAACAGTCATTTGATTATAATTCATTCGATTCTCGATTGTGTTTCTCGATGCTATATGCTACGTATTTCTAATTAGACATCGAATGAATTTTTGTTTATCTTATCGAGTCATATTTCTTCCCTTCGATTTCGATCGCTTTTCTCGATTTGCCACTAACAAAATGCCCCCTTGGAAGAATATAAATGATTTCTGTTTTATATTCTTTCAATATTCCCGCCTTAGTGTTTGAAAGCCCACAGGATTTAGGGTTTAGGGTTTCTGGGGTTCTAGGGTTAAAAAGGGTTTTAGGTTTCTTTTCCACTTTACGTCGCCGTCTCGTCAGTCTGTTGTCTTTCAGTACAAGTTACATTAATTACCTTTCCCTTCCGCCGTTTCCAACTCCCTAGACGATTTCCCTTTAACCTTTCCTTGATCTTTACTCTGGTCTTTACGCGAACTATCACCCTCTTTGCAATCTCATCTTCTCCCTTGAGCTCCTGCCTTCGTCCCCGTTACCTCATCCATTAACTCTTCCCTTTCTGTTTTCCTAAGCTCACTACAATGGCCAGCTCATCAAAATCTTCTGACTTTTCCGCTCCATCCCTTCCTTCACTACCCTTTAACCTGCTGGAGATCAACAACCAGAAGTTCGCTCCAGTTCCTCTGATGGAGGAGGCTTCCCGCAAAATTGCTCGAGACGCAGTACTTATTCCTTATACTCGTTGAAGGGGTAAATTTTGCTTTTGGGGTCCTCTCCGTCCTATCGATGACACTTTTACTCCTCTTAACCTCTCAACTAGTCCGGCTTTGGTTCATCAACCCGAAGTTAGGGTTGATTTTCTCGAATCTTACCTCTAAAGTGTATAGAACGGGCCCTCCTTCCAAAAAGCCTCAATTTATTAGGTGGTTCGATAGGGTACAAGCCAAGTTTGGGAACCATTGGAGGGATATAGGAATTTTCGACTTTTTGCATCTGTCTCGATGCGATTTATCATTTTTGGACATGACGATGTTTTTGTCTGCGGTGCATTTATGGAACAAGGACCTACATGCTTTGGAGTTGCCTTGTGGCCCTCTGTCGCCTACCCTTTTCGAGATTGCGGCTATTACTGGGTTGAAGCCCATAGGGGAGAAGTATATTAAAGGTGCATGTCCTTCGAGTAGTTCTTTGAGGTCCAAAATTGATTGGGAATCGAAGGCTTACGGACATTTCATTGAGAAACATTTTGTTGATGACCCTTCGATAGCTGTTACTGATGAAGAGCATGTAGCATTTTTGGTGTATTGGCTATGCACCCATGTATTTTGCCCCCGATCCATCCAAATCTCCTCCCATTTGTTTGATCTTGCATATGTCCTGCACATCGGTCAGCCTAGGATATGTTTGGCTAAGCTGCTATTAGCTCATGTGTATGCTACTTTCGACGAGGCTGTCAAAATTTTGAACACACATAAAGCGTCGGGGAACTTTTCAGGCCCCGTTTGGTTTGTACAGTTGTGGCTTACTTCGATTTTTGAGAGCGTCCTTCCTCGAATTTCTTCCGTCCCCCCGAGTGTAAATATAGAAGGGGCCCGATTATCCTCTCGTCACCCTCGCCATAAGTCTGATGAAACTACCTACCGTAAATACCTTCATTTTTTGTTAACCAGATTCACTTTCGACTCAACCTTGACCCCATTTATCGTAAATCTTGGACGAACAAGTGGCCAACTTAGGGGGCCGATTTGGTTTAAATCAAAATTTCCCGCCTCGACTCTCGGGTTGCAATCGGAACCGATAGGTGTATGGAGTAATTATTTGACCCATGATGTTTTGGTGTCGGGTTTTCAGTCGAAGGATTTTAAGCTTGTCACCTATTACCCCCAGACTTTTCTCGAGACAATTTGGGTTGAGCCAATCTTTGCCTTTCTTCTCTCTCGATACCTCCCCAAAGTCCAAGTTAACCGAATCCACAATTAGTCGGGAGCTTGTTGAGCTTTTACCAAAAACCCCGATGCACTTTTACCCCTATGCTTTCGAGTCAAATTATTTATCTACTCGTGGGTTTTTCTCAATGGTGGGCCGGTTGGTTCTCGAGTAGTCATGCTACTTTTGATGGAGTTCGACAGAAACTGACTACTCAACCTTCTCTTGTGTTACAGGACAAGTCAAAATCGAAGAAAGGTACACACTTCCACTCGTCTTCAAATATCTCGATTCGAGAACTTTTATCAAATATGTTACACCCCACTGAAATTAGAATCGACCTATTATGATGTCGTTATCTCCTTATCCAATAAAACAGACATTAATCGATCGAACCACAAAATAATCAATCCTTTAGGTAGAACCCCTTTTGAAATGTATTGTCCAAATCGCCTTCCTACTTTTCCCACAGACTCCTTTTGGACTTGCCAAACCATTAACTCATCCAAAATGGGTTCGAGAATTGAGAACCCTCGGGGAAACACGTTGCCCAAAACCCAAAAACAAAGATATTTCGTCTCGAAATTATCTTATTTCCCTTACCTTAACCTCCCCGAGGCTCTTTTGCCTTCCCGGCTTGTACATATCGACCGAGTCAAGATCTTGACTCCATCACCTTTGGTGAGATTTTACCGCTTTCTTATACTTTTTTGATTCTCGTATATTATAAGCTGATCTGTCTTCTTTTATTGGCGGCTTCGAAATCTACTAAGGTTACCGCGTCGAGAAGGGTCAAGAGAAGGGACAAGAGGACTGGGGATCCTCGGGTGAGTCGGACCCGTCAGCCTTGATCAGAAAACGCAGACGCTCGACCACCATTCCTACTTCTTCGAAAAAATCGAAGGTTCCTTTTGACTTCTGTTTTGTCCTATTCATTTCTCTGTTTGATCAATCCATATTCTTATACTTATCTTTTTTCGATCTTCTATTTTCAGAAACAAAAATCGAAGAGTCCTCGATCTCGTTCGACCAATTGCTCTCGATCCATTATCGACGGACTCTAATACCATCCCCACGACAACACCCGCCACCCGTTCAAGTCGCGTAAGTTTCCTTCTTTATACAAATTCTATGTTCTTAAGTCTCGATAACATTTGTAACAAGGTTTCAAAATTTGATTTTCAGGATCTTCCATCGGAGACTGTATCGACGAATGTCGAATCTCAACTATTAACACCCCTCACTGAGGTATCTTATATATCATTGTATGATTGCTTTTACTTTTTGTGCATTTCTTGTTCTGATAATGGTTTTCGATTTGCAGCAACCTGAGGCTGTACAGATTCTTCCTCCTGCCTCGGCACCACTTGCTCTACCTCCCCCTGGTATTTATACTTTTCACTGTAACTTTTTTATTTTATTCCATTATGAACTTCCCGATTTACATTCTCGATTTCTTTCTTTTCAGTAAATATTCCAATAGTCGAAGTTCAAGACTCTCCTTCCCCTGTTTCTGCGGAGCAAGAGGATTCTCCTCCTTTTGCGATGCCCCCTATCGAGTTGCTCTCGGCGTCATTACCAGAGATAGATGTGCCTGCTCCGAGCACTGCGCTAGAATATCGAGCTGCAATTGAAGAAGACCCTTTTTCTATCCTCGATATTCTATTATTTACAGAAGCGACACCGTCGAGCTCCTCTAAGACGCCCATGACTTCTACTGAAGGACCATACCAGCTGAAGCAACACTTCCGATCTTTCTTTTATTCCTCGCCCCTTGAAGTTTTAGTGGAGTCGCGCGACAAGAAAAAACAGTTCCAAGATATTATCACTGCCCTCGAGACGTGTCCTGATGATGATCTTCCAATGGGTCTCGATGCGGAAGTCGCGGCGGCTGCCGATTTGTTCAATAAGGCATATGCGGCGAGGAAGAAAAAACAATCGATTTCGACCAAGCTCACCGATATTGCTTCCTTCCAGGCTGAAAAATCAAATTTTTTGAAGACTCGTAAGTTGAAGCCGAGCGGAAGCATTGTCCGCACAAACTTCGATCGATTGCGAGATCGAGCAACTGGAGAAGAGACTCGCTCAACTTAAATTGCGTAAGGATTTTGTTGCTTCGTAAATAGATACGGTCAAATCCTCTCGCAAAAGAAGTCGCATTATCTTTGGGGCGAGCATAGAACGCAAACAAGATCCGACTGTCGAAGAGCACTCGATTTCTTCATCTTGGAATCAATTGTTAATAGATTTTGATCAACTTAAGACTCGATACTTATCTTTGTAGAATATTATTCAATTTAATTTTTGAATGTTTATTTCTCTTATTCGAGGCTTATATATCTTTAAGTATTTTCCATTTATCGACAACACTTTATCTTTGTTATACCAATCGATAATTGAATAGGCATTACTCGATAACACTTTAATAACTTCGAAAGGTCCTTCCCAATTCGGTGACCATTTCCCATAATTTTTACATTTCTTGTCCATTGGTAAAATTGTTTTCCACACTAAGTCACCCTCGTTAAACTTTTTCTTTCGAACTCTTTTATTATAAACTCGAGCAATTTGATTCTTCTCGCAACATCATACTATTCAACGCCTGCACTCTTACTTCATCGAGTTCGTTTAATTCATCATATATCAAACTCCAATAATCACAACTGGGTAAATCATTCTGCCTCTGTATTCGATTCGATTCAATATTTATTTCGATGGGTAAGACTACGTCGTGTCCATATACCAACTTGTATGGGGTATTTTTTAAGGAATCTTTAGGTGAATTTCGATAAGCCCATAAAATTTGTAATAACGTTTCATGCCATGTTTTTGGTTTATTGCCAACATGTTTTTTGATTAACCCGATAATCACCTTGTTAATTGCTTCGACTTGCCCATTAGCCTCGAGCATAATATGGAGTTGATGTTAGTAATTGAATATTTCTCGATTCAAGCATATTTAACTATCTTTCTACCAAGTAAACACTTGTCCCTCTATCCGTAGTGATAGACTCGTGGGATCCCAAATCGATAAACGATGTATTCTTCAATAAAATCAATTACATCCCGCTGATCAACATCCTTTAATGGTATTGCTTCTACCCATTTTGAAAAGTAATCTACAGACCACAATTATATACCTATGTCCTTTCGATGATTGTGGGAAAATCAGTCCGATTAAGTCTATAGCCCAACCTCTAAAAGGCCAAGGTTTAATGATCGAGTGTAATTCGCTTGCGGCACTCGTTGTATCGGATCGAACTTTTGACATTCTTCACAGGACTTGGCATATTCGATACAATCTTTTAAAATCGAGGGCCAGTAATAACCTTGTCGAGTTAATGTCCATTTCATTTTCTCGACCTATCGTATGGGCCCCACATATTCCATTATGTACTTCGGCCATTGCTAAGTAAGCATCATCATTTCCTAAACACCTAAGTAATACTCCATCGATTCCCCTTTTATATAACTCATCATTTAACAAAACGTATTTCACTGCTCGGTATTTAATTTTCTTGTCAATTTTCCCATTGGGATTTTGCAAATAATTTATAATCGATTTTCTCCAATCTTGATCATCTAAATCATTAATGTACATAATCTCATTTTCTTGAGGTAATTTTTCTTTGATTTGAATTATTTCTTGTAACCTTTCCGGGGATATCTTATACTTCGATGCAATTTGTGCTAAGTCATTTGCTTCTTGATTGAATTCTCGAGGAATATACTCGAATATTATGTCATCGAACATTCTACTTAAAGTCATCACTCTTTCCAAATATCTAATCAAGTTGATATTAATACATTTATACTCTTTTCGCACTTGTTTGATCACTAATTGCGAATCACCTCTTATAACCACATGTCGACCTTTTAATTTAATTAAAGTCTCGAGGCCCGCTATCAAAGCTTCATATTCAGCTTCGTTGTTCGAATACATGGGTTGAACCTCAAATAATAACTTAGTCGGAATATTGTTTGGAGAAATAATCAGAACTCCTACTCCAGATTTATCCGATGTACTTGAACCATCGAAATACATTATCCATTTACTTATTTCAATAAACAAATTCTCAGTGGAATCAATCAGTATGCTCAACCATAAAATCGGCAATTACTTGACCTCTTATCGATTTTAAGGATTCGAAGGATAATGAGAACTCGTCAAAGCTAACACCCACTTTCCTATTCTATTATGCATAATTGGTTTCGACAAAAGAAACTTCAAAATATTATTTCTAGAATAAACCATTACATCATGAGGCTTCATTACATACTTGAGTTTTGTACAAGAGAAATACAAGCATAATCCTAATTTCTCGATATTACTATATCGAAGTTTCAACGATCATTTAAAATTCTACTCGGATAATACACAAGCACATTCTACACCATTTTCATCTTCTTGTGCTAATAAACTCGGCTATTGTTTGATCCGAGGTCGATACATATAACTTTAATGACTTGTTTCTCTTTACTCGGGATCATAATCGGAGGATTCGTCAAGCATCATTTTGATTTGCTCGAAGGCTTCTTGATGTTCCTCTTTCCACTTAAACTCGCTTCTTTTTTCAACTTTAACAAAGACGAAAAAGCATAAGTTTTGCCAGCCAGATTAGAAATAAATCGTCTCAAATAATTTATTTTTCCCAACAAAGATTGTAATTCTCTCTTAGTTTTTGGAGCAGAGGTATTTATTATTGCTTTGGCTTTATTTTTCTCGATCTCGATACCTTTTCCATGTACTATAAATCCTAAAAATTCACCAAGCAGATACACCAAAAGCACATTTCAAGGGATTCATTTTTAATCCATATTTTCTCATTCTCTCGAAAGATTTTCTCAAATTGCTCGAGATGTTGATGTTTTTCTTTCGATACCACAACGATATCATCTATGTAAACTTGCATAAAATCATTAATAAGATCATGAAAAATTAAATTCATTGCTCTCTCGATATGTGGCTCCAAGCATTTTTTAATCCAAATGGCATCACTACCCATTCATAAGTACCTAATGCCCCGGGCATCGAAAAGCTGTTTTAGCTATATCATTCTCAGACACAAATATTTGATTATATCCCGAATAACCATCTAAAAGACTTAACATTTCATTACCAGCCTATCGCATCTATTAGCATATCGCCTATTGGCATAGGATATTCATCTTTAGGAGTAGCTAAGTTTAAGTCTCGATAATCGATGCACACTCTTATTTTACCATTCTTTTTAATCACGAGTACAATATTAGAAATCCAATCGACATACCCGGCGCTTCGATGAATTTGGCTTTCAAGAGTCTCTCGACCTCTTCCTTGATCTTGTTCATCACCTCAGGTGCAAATCTTCTCGGTGCTTGTTTTACTGGCTTTCTACCTTCGATGATGGGTAATCTATGCTCGACGAGACTTCGATCCTATCCAGACATTTCTTCATATTCCCAAGCGAAGCAGTCCTTATATTCTCTTAACAAGGAAATCATGTCACTCTTTAATTCTTCCTCGAGATACTTGCTGATATACGTGGGTTTCTGTTCCTCTTCACTTCCTAAGTTAACTTCTTCTAATGGATCTTGAGTCTCGACTTTTTTATAATTTGATGTAATAGATTTTTCGAAACCTAAAGGAGAATAATCATAAACTCAATCAAGTATAACTTGATCGCTGTTATTTGCAACTACGGTCGAGTGAATCGACTTATTTATCCCTATTTTACTACTACTATTACTTTCTTGGCTCTTCTTCCCATCTTCATATTTTCCCAATCGAGCCAAGAACTCTTCGTATTCTCTATTCATCTTCACCGGCCACTTCGAGATTGACCCCCTCTTTGATCATGATGAATCCTTTCTTCTCATTCATCTCTAAGAAACGCTCCTCATGCAGTTTTGAATTAAAATCTTCGACTGTTTCGAAGGTGAATGGTTGAGCAAGCGCCAGATTCTGCAGTGCTCGACCAGCCTGAGATACGAATGTTACAAATTCGTGTTGATCTCCTGGGATTACTTCGAGATGTCCGTCTCGATTCCACATAAATAATTTTTGATGAGCTGTCGAAGGCACAACTCCTACTCCATGAATCCACTCTCTGCCAAGTAATGCATTGAAATTGGCATGCGACTGGACCACAACAAACACAGTAGGTCTCGAGTAAGTGCCCACTTTCACGTCTAAGGCAATCATACCTTCTGAACTTGACGTCTTTCCGCTGAAATCGGAAATCATAATATTGTGCTTAACTAAATCTTTTAGTTCAATGCCAAATTTCTTTAGCATAGTAATTGGCAGTATATTCACTGCTGCTCCACCATCGACAAGGACTCTATTCACCATCTGTCCTTGGATCTCGATGTTCAGTAATAATGGTTTCAAGTGGAACCTCATTTCCTCAGATGGGGGATCGATGAAAACAGCGTCTCTATGAGGAACTTCACATGAGGTTTGTGTGACCCATGTTATTTTTGGCCTTATGTTTTCTGAATAGAAGTCATCTTCTCGCTCGGCATCTCTTTTTTCTTGATACTCTTTGTATTCGCTCACATATTCCGCAGGTAAAATTGATATTACCCCGATTTGATGTTCGTCCCAAGTACCATCATCCTTGTCATCGAAAAATTCTCTTGTATAATGACTCTCTATTGGTGCAACATTTCCTTCAAAGTTTCTGTAATTATTCCAATAGGGGATCCTTCCTCCTCTTTTCCAGGGCCTTCCTCGGAATCTTCTTTGGAACGCTGGGAATCTAGTGATCGACCCATCATCATACGAGAGTCTTTCGAAGACATCATTACTTTGAAGTCTACCTCTTCCTCCTCGAGAAGGGTACATCTCTCTTCTAATCCACTGCCTCCGATTTTCACTAACACCAGAGCCAACGGATTTCTGCTGACTTTCTTCGATAGTTGGTCAGACTGTTTGCTCTATTTTGTCATTTTTCCTTTTATTTTGGTTCTCGATCTTCTTCATCTGTTCTGTTCTGAAAACTTTGGCAGCCGATTTATCGAACACTGCACTGCATCGTGGGCATAATGACACATCTTCGTCTTTTTCCTTCTTTCTATTCAGAAATTCAATGAGAGAGTCTCCTGATCGAGGGTATATTTCCTTTTCGAACTCTTTCTCGAATTCACTCAGGTCAAATTCCATATCTTCCTCAGATACATCCATCCTGACATGCTTAGGATCGATGTCTTCAGTGACATCTACCATGCCTATGAAGGCTGAATGTGTTAATCGGACATCATCAGTAATGCCTGTTTGGGATTCGAGGTATCCTACTTGAGCCTCGAATGGACTTGTGTCAACTTTCATTGTCATTTCTTCGAACCTCAACCTTCCTTGGTCAATCGCATCTTGGATGGTGTTCCTGAAATGCATACAATTGTTAGTCCAATGTCCATACACATTATGAAATTTGCAATATTTTTGACCATTCCTTTGTTCTGCAGATGGCAGTTTATGATCATCACTCAACTTAATCTGTTTGTCTTTCAATAAAATATCAAAGATTTTGTCCGCTTTTGTTACATCGAAAGTATATGTTCGATTTGCCATTTTATCTTTTACTTCATTCTTTTGTAGCAATTTACAAGTATATGGAGCCCCTACTTTGAGTTCTGCTAAGTTTACTTTCTCATCGACAGTTTCTTCAATATCATTTTCTGTCATATTATCTGTCTCGTATACATCATTTACGTATGCTATTCTTTCCTTTTTCAAAGGTTTCTCATATTTCTTATACCTTTGTTTCTCATACTCTATTTGTTCCACTCTTCTCACTTTATCAGCTAATTGAGCCATGTCATTCAATGGTAAATTGACTAGTTTTTTCCTAATCGAGAATTCTAAACCTGCAGAGGCCATTCTGACTAATTCATATTCAGGAATTTGAGTGAAACATCTCGATTTCATTTGTCTAAATCGATTCAAATAATCATCTATGCTTTCATGATTGTATCTTTTTATATTCATCAAGTCGATGAGACTCACTTGAGTTTCTCCTCTAAAGAATTGCTCATGAAAATTTCTTTCCAATTGCAGCCAATTATATATCGAATTGGGTGGCAATGACGTGAACCAGGTAAAAGCACTCTTAGTCAAAGAACTAGGAAAATATTTCATTTTTAATTCTTCACTCATCGCTAAATCCCCGCATTCGATCTGATATCGAGCCACATGCTCGATAGTCGATTCACCAACTTCTCCAGCAAACTTAGTGAATTTGGGTACTTTATATCCTCGAGGCAATTCTGTCTCGAGAATTGCATTCGGAAAGGGAGACACAAAATATGTCTGATTGGGTGGTCTAAATTCCATCCCTTGTAAATTCATCCTTTGTCCCAACATATTATTCCGATTGTGTATATTTTGAAATCCTTCATTCAAATTCCCATAAATATCATTCCTCATATGTTGATACTCATTTCCCATACACTGTTGTTGATCATTATTTCTATTTCTTCTCAATAGATATGGGGGATTAATATTAGTATTCTGATTAGCCTGATTTTCTATCGTCGTTTGTCGAGGCACAGCCAATGCATCCCCGATTCGTGACATTTGGTCTGCTAATATCTCAAAGCTAGCAGTAGTGTTTTGCACTAATGGATTTAAGACTCGTAGTCAATTGTTGTGATAACATATTCACCATTTCAAAATTACTCTCATCCATTTGTTGTCTGAGTACCCCTAATGAATTACTAGATATTCCGGTACCCATGTTTTCGATAGAATCAAAATTAGATCGATGATAGTCTCTATCGAATACATATCTCCCATGATCTAAGTATCCCCTCTGATCTAGATTTGGAGGTATCTGTTGTGTGCCTACATTCTGTCCATTCCCTGAATTCTGAGGAATTACTAAGTTTTGCGACGTCCCTAAATTCGGAGGGATTCCAAAATTTTGTGGCATACCTAGTGTTTGGGACATTCCTAAGTTATATCTCGAATTCCTATGCGTTGAAGAAGTTCCAGCCCCACTCACATTAAGTGAAAACCCGGGCGGTCTTACACTCATGCGTGGCCCTACATATGTGGTTGTAGGGTTTCCTATAGTTTGCATATTATTTGGTATCACCGTACTAGATCCTACTTGGGTGTTTGCTAATGTACCTGAATTTTGTTCACCACTCACAGGTATCGACATGCTCACAGTTGTCGATACTACAGGTATGTTCTCATTATGACTTTGCCCCCCAGTATTTGGTGGGTGTGATCCATTTAATCCCTCACTGTTACCCTGGTTATTCGATGAACTCTGACTCATGACCCTCCCACTCCTTAATCTCATACAGTTTCGAACTAACCAATTTTGTGTTTCTCAACACAAGATTTCCCCTACCTGGCGCGCCAATTTGTTTCTGGTGGAATTTCGATCGATTTCGATTCTAAAGGTGTCTCGGTCTTAATCGAAATCCTACCACGTAAGTTCTTTTTACTTAGGCTAGCAATTTGATTTTCAATCGAAAACGTGTATGAGAATCGAAAATCACAGGATATCGAAAACGCTGTTTTTGGTGTTTTGTATTTAAAGTATCGAAAGCATTAAAACTATCGAATCGAAAAAGCAGAATGTTAAATTGCGAGAAAATGTAAAGTGCGAAAACCCCAAACTTACATTAATTGTAAATAGCAAGAAATCGAAAACAACGCAAATATAAATGACAAGAAATCGAGATTACAAGAAAAGTAAATGACAGGAAATTGAAATTTGCAGAATGTTAAATAACATGGAAATCTAAATGCAGAAACTCAAATTTTCATTGAATTGAAATGGACAAGGAATTGAAAATACAGAAACATAAAATTGCTGAATTTAAGTTGCATCAAAATAAATTACCAAGGAAAATACAGAAAGCGGTAAATGTACTCAGTGAGCAAGGAAATCCAGATTGCCAGAAGCTTCATGGTGTTCGTCGTTTCTCCGGTAGACTTTTCACTACTGATCCTGTTCTCTGCCAATTTCTGCTCCCCCTGTTCCTTCCTCCTTTGCTCTATTTATAGGGCATCCTTCAAGCCTTCCGAGAGCAGTTAACGCGACTGCTACCACGTTCTACGTGCGTATGACAGTTTATCTTCTATAGTTTCCCACGTTCTCACGATCTCCGACTTTTTCCCATGATTTCAAAACTGCTCTTTATACATGCATTCGACTTACTTCCTTTCCCAATTTGGCCAAAGTCTCGATGTCCACATTGGCTTTCTTTACTCTCGATTCTGTATTTTTCGAGAACTTCGAATTGCTTACGATTCCTTTTTAACCCTGGTCTTATATGACTTAGTTTTTATTCGACAACAGTCATTTGATTATAATTCATTCGATTCTCGATTGTGTTTCTCGATGCTATATGCTACGTATTTCTAATTAGACATCGAATGAATTTTTGTTTATCTTATCGAGTCATATTTCTTCCCTTCGATTTCGATCGCTTTTCTCGATTTGCCACTAACAATAAGTAATCAAATTGATTAAAATACTACAAATTTAAATAAATTTTTATATTTGTTAATGCTTAATTTCAAAATAAATTTTATTAGATACTCAAAATAAAATTACATATATTAATTATTACTTATATTAAAATTTATGAATATTAGTCTAATTCATCTATTTTGTCTGTCTCTCCCACTTTTAACCAGCTTAAAAATAGATGTGAGTGGATTATTCGACAAGTTAAAAACTCCAGTTCATAATTTATTTTCATATATACTTTATTTATATGTATTTTTTTAACATATTTTTAATTATTTGAATATTGTTTTAAGTTTTTATTTATTAATTAATATTTTTATTAGATAAATAAAAAAATATATTATATATATGTTAAAATAATTCATTATAATAAATAATTTATACTTAATTAATTAATTTTTATAATTTAAATTATAATATGATAATATATTTTAATAATATAATAAAAAAATATAATATTTTTATTTATAATTATTTTTATATTAATTATAATATGTAAATATTTGTTTAAAGTGGAGCAATAGGTCATCCCGCCTTATCTCCGCCCTTTATCCATTGAATTAGTGGACTAGGCAAGACATTGATTAACTTGCTATTTTTTTAAATAAGTTGAAGGGTTAAAATTAACAATCACTTTTTAGAGAGACTAATCCACTAAATCTAACCTGTTTACCATCCCATATCAAAATATCTCCATCACAAACTCAATACTCTTGTTCTAAAAATTAATGGTTGAATTGAGATTTAAATGAAGCAAAACATGCATTAAAAAAATAAATATATATTTTTTAAAATTTCAATCAATTATAATTTTTAATATTAATTTAATTCCACTATTTTAAAAAATAAATCAATATTGTTTATTTCATTAAATTATATAATATTACATTGAGATAATACTATGATTAATGTTATTCATATTATATATATATATATATATATATATATATATATATATATATATATATATATATATATATATATATTTTTTTTTTTTTTTTTTTTTTTCAGTGAGGTGATAACAAACTGAATTTTTTTATAGATTAAAAGGAGTAATTAATTTATGTAGCTCTATTAAAAAGAAAAGTTAATTTGTGTGTGAAGTTTCGTGTATAAATGGCAAATTAGGGGAAAATGAGATAAAAAAAATGTAGATTATAAGTTAATATGACGTCTATATTGGTGTACATATTTGAATTCGCATCAATATGCTAAATGGAGGTTTTGTATCTGTGCATATTATTAAAATTTATTATATAACGAAAATATTTTATATTATAATAATAATAATAATATATAATAAATATATTTAATTATTTGGTGAAATGTGATATTAAAAATATAATAATTAATATTAAAAAATATAAATTATTATTTAAACTATTTTTGATAAGGATTTTATAAATAATAATCTCTTTAAGTATTGAAATGATTTTGTAAGTGGATTTTCCATTCTTTTCCACTTAAGACAAAGTTCGACCAGATTTAGAAGAATAGATATATAGAGTTTTATCGGAAGTTATTATTTATTTTATTTAACATCATATTTTTTTTTTTTTTTTATGTCAAGAGCAATATAATTTTTTTTTTACAATGTTTTTAGACTATTTTTTCCTTCTGATATGCTTATTTTTATACAAAAGCCTTTACAAAATAATCTAGGAGGGGTTATGTTATGAAACTATTTGTTTCGTATAGGATGTATAGAGTTTTGTTTTTACTAACAGCTTCATGTTTTTTCATCAAATAATGTAGTATAAATATAAACTATGTACACCTTCAATGTGTTTTAGTTTAGATTAGGATTAAATTATAGTTTAATTCACATTTCTTTAAGTTTTTAAGGTTAAATTGTAACTAATTATGTTCCTTTATTGAACTCTATTTATCAATTTAGTTTCCACACAAAAATATTTTATAATATGAAAAATTTATTTGCAAACTAATCTTCACAATTTATTAAGGTATATTGGTTCTAGAATGATTTGATTTTTGTATCGACAAAAGAAAAACAATTAATAAGTATTGTTACATACAGAGATTAATTTTGAGTTTAATTTTTATGTATTGTTTGTATATATTTTTTATATTCTTAATTAATAAATCCAAGCACAATCAATTTCGTAGGTTAAAGTTCTATCGGCTCACTGCTAAGTTGCCATGGAAGTAAGAGGAAATAAATTGTTGCATTTGATTTTTGTTTTATTTTATCAGAATTAAATAAATCTTGACATGATTAAAATATGCTTCAGCTTGAGGTAGTATTGTTTAAAAATAGTTCGTTGTGAATATGTTGTGGGTTGAGTACACATCAAAAATGGCTAATCAAAGCATAGATTTAAGGCTTCATACCCCAAAATTAAAGATGTTTAGCAAAATAGAAGTGTTCATGAAATACTCATGTAACCTACTCAAAACCACTTGCATAAACTGAAACATTAATGTCAGTGAACAGTTGCAACGAGATGAACTAATTCATGTTCTCACATATTAAAGCTTAATTTTGCTATGAAGGAGTCAAAATTTTAAAAGGTTCATTCATCTCAAACAAATATTTAAGACATGGTTCACATCAGTGTTGACCAGATAGTGTCTTGATCACTTCAGAAAGTTATCCAGTCAAGATGAATGATCAGGAGCTTTGTAAGTCTCATGAACTGCGGAAAAATCAAGGTCTCCCAACCCCATGCTTCTGGCCTTTTTGAAAGCCTACAATCAGGTTTTCTAGTAAGAAACTTCTATTACAGAGTAACGAAACATAAAAGCCTAATATAGAGAATAAAAAGGGTTCCATCATTTTTTTTATTTTTTATGAAGAAACAAATGAAGCATCTAAGTAACATGCAACAATCAGTGGAAAGAATAGAGTTTTAACTATTTCCATATCCACATGAGAACAATGCAAATATTTTATCAGAATACCCAATTGCCATATAGCATGTGCAGGTCATGGAACAGATGTTACTTTACACAAAATTAATCTTTTGTAAATGAATAGTTTAAACTCACTAGTATTTGTAAAATAAAATAAATTTAAGCTTGTGATGAATGTTTCTTCATCTGTCAGTCAGGAATTTCTACAATAGGAGTCAATCCTAATAGGTATGTAGTGTAAAAAACATAGAAACTTCCCTCATGTGAGTCGTACACCTTCCATTCCTTAGTTCATATTTCTAGTTGCAACCTTCATTGGCCACATTTCACATCATTTACAGATTATCACAAATAAAGGCATATAAGAGTATCTCCCAGGGTTTGTCATAAAGGGGAGGTATGTTTACTCTCAAGTGGAGGATACTAGCTCAGAAGTAGCCAACAACAAACAGTTTCCTAATACTTGGTTTAGTAAGTATAGTATCAATGGTTTCAGTACTAAAACATGTGAGTTGCTTAGTTTTTCAGTTGCTGCACAGAGGTTGATAATTATTATGCGTTATATGTGAGCTATATCATACAATCTCATACAGAAGTTAAATTGTGAATATAATATAACAGATACTTCAAACTCGAGGATGCATGTTACGATTTGTTTATTAAAATAGGAAATTGTTAGGATCCAAGCCAACTGTTAAGCATGAGCTTTGATACTTAGACAACATGTGTGTAGTAGTAGCTGCATCTAAGTTTGGAATTTGAGTACCACATATGTTATTCACTGGAATTGGAGTCATGTGAACCTAAGAATCAGTCTACAGATCTTCCCTTTTTTTGCCACAGAGAAAATATTTGAAAAATAGTTTTACCTCATTTGCTGCAGCTGCTATTGGCATTGATACAGCATTTTCATCTCCAAGGGCAAGAGCTAACCTCATGTCCTTCTGCTGGTGTTTCAGCGGAAAAGCTGGGGAGTAACTGTTTTGGAGCATTGTAGGTCCTTTCAATTTAAACATGCCGTTACTTATGGCACCAAGATCCTGCACACAAAAAACTCCCCAATTATTGTTTAAACTGATACTAATAGAAGGTAGCAATAGGAATCTCAGCGGTTGAAATATCTTACCAGCACATCAAGAAGAGTTGCAGGGTTCAAACCACTTCTTTCAGCTAGGGTGAGTCCCTCAGAGAAAGCATTCATCATACTGTAACAAAGAATAACTAATTTACAGAACAAGACAGAAAATATGGACATGAAATCCATTTGGCTTGTAACCAAAGAAGGAATACTAATAAATAGTACAATCTGGATGAAAATTTCTAGCACGCTAATTCATAAAATACTCCAATCCCCCTACCCACTCCCAAATTAAAAATGATAGTGGCAGGAAAAGGGGAAGAAAATATTACCTGCCCATTATCATGTTAACAACAAGTTTCATTTTTGCACCGTTTCCAACCTCACCCAGAAAGAAAGACTTCTTCCCCAGTACGTCAAATGCAGGAAGTGCTTCATCGTACAATGCCTGCATGTCAAAAGAATCAACAACCTTAACATACAGAAAGATACGCAATGCATATTTATGGTTTTGTATTTTCCTCAATATGGAGCATTTCATAAAAAGGAATCCGAATCAGAGAACTTGCACACATACTTGAATATGAGGAAAAATGAATAATATTTTTTTCCCACAATTCATATTATAACAAGGAACACTATTTAAACAGCTTTTTACCATGCTAGGATTATGGACATCAAATCAGGCCTGATTACTGCAAATCAGAAAAGTTTGACCAGTAAGTCCTAATCAAAGAATAAATCTAATTAAACCTTTCTTCGTAGAGATTTTTTTTTTTTTTTCTCTTTTAGTTTGAGTTGTCTCAATGGGCTTGACCTCTGATTTCTAGGTGATTCACAAGTTGTAGGAAGGGCCCATATGATCAAGAAGGCATGAAACATTTCATTTACAAATTCTATCTGGACATTCCCAGCTACCAAATACTCGGCCTAACCTTCATAAAAGGTTAAGAATGATGGTTGCTCCGAGCTTGTATCACTACTATAGAACATACACATTTTTTCCAATAGATGACTATTTCCAATGGCCAGTATAACACTTAAATACCAATGGGAGAGAGAAAACAACCAAAAAAGAAAAGTGTATCAATGTCCCACTAACTTTTAATGGTGAGACCACTTGTTTATTCTTACTCTCCATCTGAATTGCAGCACTAATTGCAGGGGTATCCAAAACAATATTTTTATTTTAAGTGTACATATGTTACATAAGATGAGGAACATAGGAACTACCTTGTGATCTGGAAAAGGAACACCAGTTGAAAACCTAGAAACAGTCTATGTACTTGATGGGGTCAGACTGCATGCAACCTACCCTTTATACGTTACATAAATTGAGTGCATCAAACACACGATCTCTCTCCCAACCTTCCTTACTTCTCCAATTTTCTCTCTCTTTATCACTAAAATTAAAGTTAAGCTCATGACTAATCTTAACAAAAATGGATGTTTTACCCATCCTTAAGGTTTTTTTTTTACCAATCTTAAGCTGAGGCGTGTATAAATGATAATTCAAGTGTACCAAATCATCATCTATTATATACTTATCTATGATAAATATATAAGAATGCCTTGTTGTTTAAGATGACTTGACTTCTTCACTTAAAAATTTGAGATTTGGGGAGAACTGGTTCTTGATATGGAATCAAAGCCTTTACAATAGTGCATTTTAAAATTGCTTCATGACAATAACCTTTGAATTTAAATCGTAGGGATAGTTGGACTACTACAATTACCTTTGCTTATTCATTTTAAAATTGATTGGTAGAACCTGTCATGATATTTTAAACCTTTCTAATTGAAATTTCTTAGTGATGGCAATAGCTAATCTGGATAATAATAATAACCAATTAATGTTTCCATAATTCATATAGATATTACCTTCACTTTTTTGTCATCTGATTGCATTTTGTAACACTAAATATTGCTTAAATATCTCAAATAGACATCAATGTATTTTGTTTTGGGAACTCAACATTATACTTTTGGAGATCACTGATCATAAAATACGTTCATTTAAAGGTTTCGAGGGTATTGATGGGTTGTTGATGTATCTTATGCATGCTACACCCTGAAAACTTCCAGTCATGCAAACATGTCGTATAACGGAGAGAAGAGGCTTCTGAATACTTCAACTCCCTCGCATAGTTAAAGGCACAACAGAGAAGCATACAATGAATATTTATCGAGAATTGTAGAATAACATTTAGAAGTACCTTGTCCCCAGCAGCAAGTATAACTAGTTGGCCATCTTCTGCAGGCTTCTTGCTACCCGAAACAGGAGCTTCAAGGAAGTAACCCCCTTTTGCTTTGATTGCCTGTGGAAATCAGGTCCGTCAATGGCAACTTGTCTATGGATCTACTCATTCTAAAGGTTGAGAATGTAAAATGCAAAGTACCATCTTATGCATATAGTATGAAAAAGCAGAGATAGTATACTACAGTAACCTTTAAGCCATGCATACAGCAAAGGATAAAGAGAACGAACATATATTCATTTATTTATTTTCTGGGCGTATAAAAAATTGCATATATTCAAACGGTCTACAGCAAGAATATGCAAATAATGTAATATATTGAATTTCCATTCACATTTATACGATTGGGAAATTTTAATTTCATATCAACTATTCCTCATCCAAACATAAATCCTCAGTACCATTGACTTCCCAGCTAATTTAACTTCCTTTATACAGGAACTTTTAATGGCCAAATACCAAATAATGACTATAATAACAAACTTATAATTGGATAAAAATTTGCTATGGATGATACTAAAAAAGATGTCCCCACAAAGTAAACTACAAACTACATTACATTATTCTTATTTAAAGCCAGGGGGAAAGAGAGAAGAGGGAGGATTAAAGCAACGTTTCTCAGCTGTAAAATACTTAATAAAATGGAGGGCTCAAGGATGAAATAGAATCCAGAACAAAAGTTATTTAAATTTTCACACAAAAATACCCCAAGCAACATGAAAAATGACGTCAGGCAACATTAGTAATTGCAACTTCTCTTTCATTTACAAGTTTCTCTTTACAAACAGGGAGCTATAGCAGAATTTTGAAAGAGAAAAGAAAATGTAATGAATTTCGAATGAAGGGAAAATAAGTCCTAAAACCAGATGGGTATACCAACCTCAGATATCTTGGAAGATGTATCAGCATCAACTGTTGACATGTCAATGTAACCTTTTCCATTAATATGACCAAGAACACCATCTTTGTCAAACACAACCTGGATAGTCACCACAAACAGAGTTCAAATAAGGGCAAAAGCAGAAGTTGCTAGTCAAGATAATATTCACAACAACTGACCGATAAAGCAGCTGAAGGATCAGATAACATGGCAATTGTATACTTGCATTTCTTGACTACAGTTGCTGGTGTTTCTCCAACAGAAGCACCATATTTCACAAGTTCTTCACACTACAGTTAGAAGTTGCAGCAAACATGAGTTAGAAGAACTATCTGAGTTAAGGGCACTAGACCAATGGCAGATATTTCAAATTAGAAGTTGGTTAGTGAACACACATATATTGAGAGCTTCATAATAAAGAAACACGATAATATGCTGACTACAAGGTGTATCTAAACTGAAACTCATGTCTGAGCGTGAAGTAAGTAGTCTCAGTCATTGGTGAAAAAAATTTAAAAATTGGTATTACATAAAAATTCATAACAAAATGGATGCGCTGTAATATCAATAGTTGATTTTGTCATAATCAAACGAAATTACTTGCATTTTACCACATATTTTAGAGAGCCAAATCCATCTCATAAAGTGTTAAACAGAATACATAATTTTCTCATGCCACATAACTGATATTATCTACAAATACAAAAAAAAAAAAATGCTAAGCTACCTTCCAAAATGCCTGGAACAATATCTCAGCACATAACCTTCTGTATAACTTTAAGTACTATAGTAGCACATGAGAAGAAGAAACAATGCTCCGGAACCCCAAATTAAAATTACACAAAATTATATTAACTACAATAATAATCAACCAGTATTATGGAAAGAAAGAAAAAAATCATAAGGACACACACAAACATAATAAAAAGATAAAATAAAAAACTGAAATATCAGAAAGTAGTTGGATGAGTTTTGACACCTTGGTGAGGGTTCTGTTCCAAACAGTGACTTTGAAGCCTTGGCGTAGCAGGTTAGTTGCCATAGCCTTGCCCATTATCCCCAAACCTAAAAATCCAACCTCCATCTCTCTCCTCTGATTTCTCAGGCTCACCACTCTCTTCTTTCTCCCAACTTCTCAGGAAAGGCGCTTCCTTTAGCAACAAATATCGGCATCATATATAAACGACACATTTTTGTAGTGACCATTGTTTGTTTGGTAAGAAAATAGCAAAAATAATCTATGCTATTACTATTTCTTTTGTAAATGTTTAAAATCTGATAATTTATAAATCCCCAGGAATTTGGAGAATGAAGAACTAGTATGATTTTCTTTGTATTATTAACCAGTTTAAATTTTTTTTTTTAAGTAATGATTATAAAATTAATATCTTTTATGAACAAACATGATAGTAATTCATAATTAGTGATAATAATGTAAAATATACTGTCCATATATTTTAATTAAATTCAAGAAATTAATTAATGCGTATTATAAAAATCTTAAAAATAAATAAAATTGGAAAATCAACTCATAGACTCAAATTCCTAAATTAAGATATCTGTTAATATTTGTTTCTTTTATGGTGGGTGGTGTTATTGTTTTATTTATTTATCTGTGTTAGGGTTTTTGTTTGGGCCAAATCCGACAATAGGTGAATTGTGATTGGTGGGAATGGAAAGCATCTTCCAGTATTTGCAATTGTTCTTCCAGGAAAAATGGGGAAAACATTATTTCACCCGGAAAGGTAAGTGGGTGTTTTGGTTTGGTTCCCTTTGTTTAGTTGCAAGGGATTTATATAATAAAACTTTTCGTATAAATAAAAATGCCAGCTTTAGAAAATAAGCCTAACCTTAAGTTTGATCTTATCTTAGAAATGCTTTTGTCTGGGCTTGGCCACAGTAATCATTCTGAACCCAACTATGAAAACAAACTAAAGTCGATGATTTTTGCTATATTTTTATCCAAGTCTATTATGGTATATATATGACCAAATTACAACTTAGTATATTTGTGATTTTTTTTCTAAGATAAATTCTAGTTATATTTACTAATAAGTTTAATTACATTTTTAGTTTTAATTATTTTAACACCTTTTAATTTATAATACTAGGAAATTTGAGAACAAAGAAATAATTATTACACTACTACATTTCAATGGTTTGTTTGTTTTACTATTTTTTTTTTAAATCTTCAAAATCTTCTTTCATTTTTTTAGTTTTAAAAAATTAAAAATATAAAAAATGTTTTCTTTATATATATATATATATATATATATATATATATATATATATATATATTCCTAGATTTTCACTTATAATACATTAAATATTATAAAATGTTTTTTTTTTTTACTTTTATCATGAATAATTTTTAAACTAAAATTTATGAAACAAATTGATTTTACGCTTAAATCTAGTGTTGTTACATTATTAATGCATATTAGTATTGTTTGAATGTGTTTTATAAATGACTTGCTGCTTAATGCTTTTCATTTTATTTTTCTACTCCACAAAAAATATTGATGTATAATTAAACTTATAAATTATATTCAAAGTTTAATCATTTTTGGTGCTTACAAACATGTAATACTCTAGTATGTGTATTTTATTATTAGTATCTATATTTTTTTCCTCTAAATTTTGGTTCTATTTTTAGTCATTTTAAATTGTGTTTTAATATGATGTACATGTACAGAAGATTGTCAGGTGTCATGTTCCCTAACAAAAAAAAAAATATAATAATAATAAATATTAATTTTAAAAATTAAATAAAATTTATTTTTAAATTTAAATATAATTTTTAAAAAATATTTTTTTCTTTAAAATTTTCATTTATAACAAATATTTTTTTTTTATATATATAATTTTTTATTCACACATTTTTCTCCTATTTTGAGACTTTTATTTTTTTCTTCAACTTTTTTATTTTTTATTTCAACTTTTTTTATTTTTTATTTCAACTTTTGATATTATACGCTTATTCTGAATTTTTATATATTTTTTTATCATCCTTTTATTTTAATATTATTTTTTTATATAATTTTATTTTACAATATAAAATTTATAAATTCTTTAGTTTTTATTTGTTTTACTGTTCACTCTTGTAATATAAAAATTGTAATTTTATTTTTTTATATTTTTATTTTATTCATATTAGACGTATTTTTAAATTAGAGAAAGACAACAAATAAAAAAAAATTCAATATCATTCTCTTAAAGTAAAGAAACTGTAAACAATATTTTGTTGTTATTATTATTATTATAAATTAAATATATAATATAAATATAAAATATTCATATAATTTTTTATTTATTATAAAATAATTAATTTTTAAAATATTTTATAATATTTTATTTTAATATTAAAATACAAAAAAAAATCAGATAAAATCTTACATATTTCAAAAAAAAATTATAAACTTGTTTTTTAAAGAGAAAAAGAAATGATAAATAATAAAATAAATTTAAATTTTTTAAATTTAAATTTAAATTCAATAAAGAATATATTTAATATATAATATAATTAAAAATTTTATATAATGTTTTTTATATATATAATAATTAATTTTTACATATTCATCTTCTCGTTTAAAAAATTATATATATATTATTATTATATTGGATTGTGTAAAAGTGTTTTTAAGAAAGTGGGTTATTACATAAAAAAAAAGATGGCGCAACCTAAACCAGGACAACACCACCGGAGAGCATCAACCCTAAAACCTTTAACTCTAAAAAAAAAAAAAAAAAATGTCACGTCAACAAAATGTGAACTGGTTATGGGAAATGTTACTGTATTATTTTCCGTCAGCCCTGAACATAGTTCTGTTCAGCCCAACGTTGCTCTCACTGTTTCTGCTTTTGATAGTGATAAATATATTAATTCTTGAGAATGGTCGGAAACATCTTCCCAGCAATGAGGAGAAGGATGAGGTAACTTTTAAAGTTTATTTTATTATTTTTAATACCATCATGTCTTGTTATGGTGAGGGAGGAGAAGGGAGAGTAGTGGAATGACAAAGAAACATGGTTAAGATTAGTTGTGTTGTGAATCTGAAATACAGATTTTGAATGAATAGCTTTATACAATGCTTATATCTATTTTATTAAAACAAGTGTGATGAGTTGTTTGTGTTTTGCAATGAAGATAAGAAAAAGTGGAAGATGGAGCGGCAACAACAAGATGTTTGTCTGGGTATGGAGGGTGATGTTAACTTTCAAGAACCAGAAGGTTAAAGATGATCCCATAGGCTAAATTCAAAGAACAAATCATGATTCTTTTTCTTTTTAATTTGTGTATTCGTCTGAGTCAAATAATCATTCTGATGTGTTGTAATTTGTTTTTCTATTTAATTTGGATTGGCACATGTTCATTGTTATCTCAGGTAAATTTTTTTTTATTATAATTATATAAAGTCAATAACTTTTTTTTTTATTTTTTCATTTGCTTTTGAAGAATAATAATAGTTAGAATCCAAATTATGATTAGATAATCCAAAGTAATACTAATTTAGATTATCTATAAATTGCCAAACAATGTTTTTGAAATTTTTATTTTCTTTTACATTAGTATTTTTCTTTTACCTACATAATACCATAATACTTGGATTTATTAGGGGCATTAATCATCAATACCTCTCTCTTTATATAATATTAATATATATTAATATCAATAGTATATATTATATATATATATATATATAACATTAAATGTTATATAATTACCTTTAGTTTTTTTTCGTTAAATTTATTTTGTTTGTATAATTTTCTTGATTAACCTAAATGCCTATTCAAATTATTCATTTTCCTTTATACTTAATGGTAAACATATTTATTTTATTTAGGGATGTATTAATTGGGATTACAAAAATTTTAAAAATTGTGATATTTAATTAAAAATATCAGAAGTTTTTTTAGACCAACATAATTAACAAATTTAAACTAACTTTTATGTTATCTGGTCCGTAATTTTTTTTATAATTATTAGACGGTAAGATAATTTAAATAACTAATCAGATAAAATTGGATTAAATATTCTGAATAGTTTTAAATCAAACCATATTATAAAAAAAACTACATATTTCTATGAACTTCTTACAAAATTTTCATAATTTTAATTTTATAATTTGTTTGCAGTAATTAGTTTCATGACATAACTCATTAATCATATTTTCATAATTTTGTAGATAAATTTACGTTCTACATTTACTTTTATTTCTTAAAGAAATAGGGTCATTATTTCTCTTCAAATCTACACTCGAGCATAAAACATATTATTATTTGTCTTATTAAGTCTAGTTTTTGGAAAAAAAAAACAAATCTTTTAAATAGTTGAACTCTTACTAATATATTGAAACTTATATTTATTAATTTATTAAAACATTTTTTACTCTAAACATTGATTTATTTAACTATTTGTAAAAGTTTAAAATATACCGATTATCTTACAAAACTATCTTTAAAATATGTAAAATACAAAGTTTTTGAAATAACAAATATAATTTAAAATTTAAAATACAATACATATTTTAAATTTAGACTGAAAATCAATTTACATTAACCATATAATTACACAATACATTGTTAAGAAGGTAAAAATATATATAATTTTGAATAAAATTCATAAAATTTAAAGGTGCTCAAGTGTTAAAATTCAAATGAAAAAAAGAAAAGAGAATTAAACCAAATTATATATTGGACATAGTTTTTTTTTTTTTTTTATCACTTGGTGTTTGAGTTTGATTTAAAGTAGGGAGATATAAAATACCTAACGCAGATCTTTTTAAATTTTGAGGTGGAGGCCAAACTTCCGCTCTGCATTCCTATTTTCTTACCCAACTCTTTCTATTCCAATGGAGTTAAGTTGCAAAACACTTCTATGTTTTTGAGTTTTTCACTGTCACCATCACCACTAGGTTCCGACATGTCAGAGAAGAAGAAGAATATGCGCAGAATGAGCAATGGTGGGGCGAGCAAAAAGCCGCAGCCTTTGGTGGAAGTGGAAGACATTGAGGACGGGATATCATTCTCCAGAGACGAGACTCAAAAACTCAGAGTGGCCCTTTTGGACTGGTACGACCTCAACCACAGGGACCTTCCTTGGAGAACACATCACCGTGAAAGTGAAGAAAAACAAGAAGAAGAAGAAGAAGAAGAAGTGGAAAGAAGAGCTTATGGGGTGTGGGTTTCGGAGGTTATGCTGCAGCAAACTAGGGTTCAGACTGTTATTGCCTATTACAACCGTTGGATGAAAAAATGGCCCACCATTCACCATCTTGCACAAGCTTCTCTCGAGGTTTTGTTCCCTTTGCTTTTCCCCTCCCTCTTTTCATTTTTTCTTTTAAAGACTGTTTATTCTGATGTGTATTTTGACGGGTAGTTAAGATACCCCTGCACATCAATGCAACTGTTAGGTTGATCAGTTATCATGGTCCGTTGTGTCATGAAAATTGGCAAAATATTATTTATACTTAAATGTTGTGGTCTGAACAAGTTATGTACTTTTGGGCTGATACTTTGATGCCATGTTTTCAGCTTCTAGTTGGTAGTTTGTGAAGTTTGGTTAATGTTTTTAAACAAATTTGACAAAATAACCAGATGGTAGTGGAGATGCCTCTGCTTGAAGATAGTTGATTTTTGTTTTTGTTGTTGTTGTTGTTTGGTTGTTTATTATTGAAACCAAGGTTTTAGCGCTTCGCTTAAGAAGAAAAGGGAATTTTGAATTACAATTTCGCAAACAAGGCTGTTGAAGGTTTCTGAAGGCACCCTACCCTATACATTAGGAGCCTCTGTAACTGTAACCCTATGTGCTTTGGACTAGTTTAGATATCATTACCAGATTATTTGTTCTGATTTCTTTGTTCTGTGTTTTTTTTTTTTTTTTTTTGATGAAATTGTGTTTGCTTTGTGTAAATGTATTTACAAATTGAAAACAGTTGTTGTGATTTGAATACTAATTGTATCTTCACCATGTGATGGTTGCCATTTTTGTTCAGGAAGTAAATGAGATGTGGGCAGGTTTGGGCTACTACCGAAGAGCACGTTTTCTTTTTGAGGTGGTCTCTCATGACAATTGACAAGTGTTTCTATCTCCCTCTGCATTTTATCTTTTCGTACAAATTAAGATGTATGTAAATATATAAATATATTTACATATATCTTAATAGTACAGCCTATAAGTTAGACTGTTTTTGAAATAGTTAATCATGGTGCTAACCCTTCTTCGCTGTATAGTTTCTGCCTTCTTAGTGAAAGCAGTAAAAGACAGGACATTTAAATTTAATGCATGCATCAAAATCTCATAATTCATATACTAGTCCAGTATTACTGGATATTGCCAAACTTAGAGTATCTGAAGGTTCTTCATGACCTTTAATGTCTTGTTGAAGAAAACATTATTTGCTTTTGATATATGTTGAAAGATCCTCAATCTCATGTTGTGTAAGGAGTAATGAGAAGGAACGTCCTACTTAAAGGAAGTAAAAATGTTGATGAATTAGGGATAATTTACATTTACCAATATATGCTGCAATGTTTGACCAAATTCTTTCCATTTCTGCTGTCAGGGGGCAAAGAAAATAGTTGCAGAAGGAGGCAAAATTCCTAAAATGGCTTCTATGCTACGAAAGATTCCTGGAATTGGAGACTACACATCTGGAGCAATTGCTTCTATTGCATTTAAAGAGGTGGGAAGTTTCTGTGATTTTGGTTCCATAAAAGTTTGGCTCTTGCTAATGCTTTAGATTATCAGGTGGTACCTGTTGTTGATGGAAATGTGGTAAGGGTGATTGCTAGACTAAGGGCTGTTTCTGCGAATCCAAAAGACTCAGCAACCGTTAAGAGATTTTGGTGAGTTTATGTCAACTTCTGGAACAAATTATTCAACACCAATGAAGATATATTTATTTATTTATTTATATAATATTGTTATTTCAGTTCTCACCAAATCATTTACCCGGTTAAGAAACAGTAGGAAAGAAAGAAATTTTTTTATGCATTAAATTGCACATCTAGCAAAGGTAGTTGTGGGATATATTGTGTCGAGCCTATCATATTGGTAGTAAAGTCATTTTTAAATCTTTCTTGCATTCTTTACCACACAACTAATGGGGATGCACATGCATTGGGACAGATAATTGAAAAGAATGGTAGCTCTGAGTTTCTTATCTTATATAATGTGTCTCTAAAATCTAAATAAGGTGTCGTTTTTTTTTTATTCGTTGTACCTAAGGTACATATGATAGATTGTTAGTAGACCATGGTTAGTTTACTAATTTGATATTGGCACTATCTATTTATTTTAGAACCAAGCTTGTATTGCTTTTCATTTACCTTTTATTTTGTTGGTTTGGAATGGAGATTAAGGAAATTAGCAGCTCAGTTGGTTGATCCCATTCGTCCTGGGGACTTCAATCAGGCTCTCATGGAACTTGGGGCAACTGTTTGCACCCCTTTGAACCCAAGCTGTTCCTCATGTCCAGCATCAGAATTTTGTCATGCACTATCAAATGCTAAACATGATAGTACAGTAGCTGTTACAGATTATCCTGTTAAGGGTGTGAAGGTTAAACAAAGACGTGATTTTTCTGCTGTATGTGTTGTTGAGTTATTTGGAGCTGAAACATTGTTAGATAAAAATCAGTCTATTAGCAAGTTTATTCTTGTTAAAAGGCCTGAAGAAGGGTTGCTTGCTGGTCTGTGGGAGTTTCCATCTGTCTCACTGGATGGAGAAACAGTTCCGTCTTCTAGAAGAGAAGCAATGGATCACTTCCTTAAAGCAAATTTCAAAATTGATGTCAGAAAGGCTTGCAATATAGTTTTGAGGGAAGATATTGGGGAATTTGTTCACATTTTCAGTCACATTCGCCTCAAGTTGTATGTTGAATTGCTAGTGTTACAATTTAAAGGTGAAAGCCTCTTCTATATGGCACTACAACTTGCTAGTTGAATTAAGGGTCTGTTTGGAAAAAAACTTATCCATAAACACTTCTAAAAAAGAAAAATAAGAAGGAAAAATGAGCTAATTTATAGAAGTTATTTCCTATAATTTTTTTCCAAAATTTGACTTTTCACTCTTGTATAAACTAATTTTAGCTTATGGAGAAAATAATTTCATTTTTTTAGAAGTGCTTATGGAAGAGTTTTCTCCAAACTTGTCCTAAGTTTGTTGGTTCTTCCAGATCATACTTACTTTACTTGCACAGGCTGCTTTTTTGTGCTAATGTTAACTTTTTTCTTCTGGAAGGAGGAATAGATGATTTGTTCAAAAGCCCAGACGATAAAACAACTTGGAAGTGCGTTTACAGCAATGCACTTCCTAGTATGGGACTGACAACAAGTGTAAGAAAGGTAGCATTCTTTACTTAGCGACCAAACAGGCAATTCTTGTCATTCTTAACTTCTATAAATATGTTGAAAAGTGTGTGACTCTTATTAGGAATTTTAACACTTTCCTCAGTGTTAATGGACAGAAAAGACCTTAACCACTACTTTTAGGTCTCATGCTTGTGCATTGAGCAAGTGGAATGAGAAACCTTAATCACTGTCCTCAATTTGGAAAATTACAAATGTCCTCCAAATATGTTAACAATGCGTCCCTTTATAAAAATGTGAATTTATGCAACAAATTCACCTCGTTTTAGGCTTTTAATATTCCAGAATTTCCCTTAGTTTCATAATCTTTCTAACTCTGATCAATTTTTAGGTGTGTGTTACTTCATAATTTCAGAACCACAAGCGGGATATTATTTTCACATGTTAGCATCTTAGATTTGCACCATAGTTAATTTAGAAAAGAATTATATAGCATATCTGCTAGCCCTTTCATAGAATTTTCAGGTATTATAAGAGTTCAACTTGGCTGGTATGCAGGATATCCTCCAAACAAACAAAATTTTACACTATTGGAAGTCTTTGAAACAGCCATGAGAACCACAATTGAAATGCATACTACTGCAGAAAAGGCTTTTTACATCGGTTAAAATGGGCTTTCGACGTCGGTTAAAGCGGCGACATAGATACGGGGGTCATAGAAAGTAAGGCTTTCTACGTCGGTTCCTAATAACCGACGTAGAAAGTAAGACTTTCTACGTCGGTTAATAGGAACCGACGTAGAAAGCCTTACTTTCTTTGAGCTATTATGATCGGTCAAACTGGTTATGATCGGCCATAGAGCTATCTTGATCGATCATAACAGGTTCTCGATCGGTCATGCAAAGACTTTCTACGTCGGCTAGTCGTGGAACCGACGTAGAAAGTCTTATTTTGTATGAGTTATTCTGATCGGTCATAACTGGTTCTGATCAATCATATACTTTCTATGTCTGTTAACACTTATAACCGACATAGAAAGTACTTTCTACGTCGGTAATGACATAACCGACGTAGAAAGTGTTATTTTTTTTAAAATACCTGCATTTTATTTACGAGATGCTACCTTTCTTCGAGTAGACTCGCTATTCATCACAGTTCCAGCACAAATAACCACATATCCAAGCATGCATAGATATGCACAGTTCATATATAAATTTGCTACAGATATATATCCAAGACAGTACGATTCAGTTGCAGATGATATGTACATATGAAACACATTGAAATGAATATATGTACGGACAGATCCAGCTTCAGACAGTTCATTTACTTAAACAAATGTAAATTTCCTAACTTAAATCAATTCTATCTAAATTGTTACAAGTTAAATTTCCTATGAAGATTGAATGCTTAAATTTCCTATCAAGTTGGAGCATTCTCCCAAAATCCTTGCATATGGTCATAACGGATGGCATGCACATCATCTATTTCTACATTAACACTCAAGTTTGGCATATTTGAAGAGAAACATGGTGTCTCGGTATATCAAGTACTAATTCATCATTCTCATCGAAGTATACATGGGTTTTCCTTGTAGAACCACTGACCATCCTTTGTTAGCGGGATCAGTGACATAAAACACTTGTTTTGCCCGAGATGCCATGATAAATGGTTCTTCTGTATAACGAGTATTTTCAAGGTTAACCAAGGTAAATCCAAGATCATCGGTGAAGATGCCAGTATTAAAATCAACCCACTTGCATTTAAAAATAGGTACTCTGAATATCGTGTAATCTATTACCCAAATCTCTTCAATTACACCAAAGTAGCCCATTGACGCCCTTATCGGATATTTATCCTTTGAACTCGAGAAATGCATTGATTCGACCACCACCATGACTCCACTATTTTGCATTGTGCTTATTTCATCTTCTCCCTTTGTATAAAATGAATAGTTATTTATATCATACCCACCCCAACATATCACATCAAAGTTTGGCTCACATGCTAGCCACTTTAGTGTATCGAAGCCGTATTGTCACCTTCAACTTGTTGTTTAAACCACTTCAAAAAGCTCTTGTCGTGTTCAGTGATCACCCACTTTTTAGGCATACGTGGATTATTTCGCTTCACAATCTCTTTATGAGCACTTAAGTAGGGGATGACTTCTTCACTGTTATTCAATATGTACAAATGCGCTTGAAGTACTTCATCTCGACACATTGTCACAACTTTTGCACCTCGAGTTCCTCTACCAAGACCTATTCCATGGTAACGAGTCTTAGGTAACCCTATAGCTTCAACTTCGATAAGTAGTTTGTGCAAAACTCAATAGCTTCCTCTACAATATATCTTTGAACAATTGATGCTTCAGGACGATATTGGTTCTTCACATACCCTTTTAATATTTTCATGTATCGCTCAAAAGGGTACATCCATCGTAAGAAAACTGGACCACAGCATTCTAACTTCCCTGGCTAGATGAACAATCAAGTGAACCATAATATCAAAAAATGATGGAGGAAAGTACATCTCAAATTGACATAATATTACTGTGACCTCATTCTCTAACTGATCCAAAACATCCGGGTCCATAACTTTACTACATATGGCATTAAAAAAAACATAATCGAAGTTAAGGAATATCTAACATTGTCTCGGTAAGATACCTCGAATAGCCACAGTGTAGAAGTTGTTGCATCAATACATGACAATCATGAGATTTTAACCCAAGCAATTTGAGATCTTTCATAGATACAAGTCTCTTCACATTGGAAGAGTAACCAAATGGAACCTTCACACCTCGTAAAAACTTACAAAAACTTTTTTTCTCTTTTTTAGACAAGTGTGTGACATGTCTGGAGGCAAGTATGTTCGGTTACCATGAGGTTGAGGAGCTAATTGTTCTCTTATACCCATTTCAACCATGTCCAAACGAGCATTGACACCATCTTTTGTTTTTCCTTGAATGTTAAGGAGCGTTCCGATGATACCTGTCACACACATTTTTCTCTACATGCATGACATCTATACAATGCCTCACATCAAGAACCCTCCAATATGGAAGAACAAAAAGGATTGACATTTTCTTCCATATACCTGTGGCTTTCTTTTGCGTCTTTCCAAACTCACACGAAATTGCACTTACTCGTTGATATACTTCTTCCCCACTTAAAGGTGTTGGGGCTGCATCATTTTCTTGACACCCGTTAAATGATTTTTTTAATTTACGATATGAATGGTTTGAAGGAAGAAATCTTCGGTGTCCAAGGTACTACTCGTTTTCCTTCCATGTTGTAGTTGATAGTGACATGTGTCTTCTTCACATATCGAGCAAGCTTTATGTCCCTTTGTGCTGTAGCCACTCAAATTACCATATGCTCGGAAAGTCATTAATTGTACAAAATAACATTGCACGCAACTTGAATAAGTCACCTGTGTACCCATCAAACACATCAACACCTTCCTCCCACAACATCTTCAACTCTTCAACCAATGGGCTTAAAAAAACATCAATGTCATTTCCAGGTTGTCTCGGGACCCGAGATCATCAAAGATAGCATCAAGTACTTACGTTTCATACACAACCACGGATGTAAGTTGTAAATAACTAACACCACAGGCCATGAACTATGTTTATCGCTTAAATTTCCATATGGATTCATTCCATCTCGTAGCAAGTCCAAACCTAATGTTTCTTGGATCATTACCAAAATTCGGAAGATGGAATCAATTTTTTTCCATTGCAATCCATCTCACTGGATGCCTCAACTGACCATCTTTAATACGACTATCTCGCATGCCATCTAGTGAGCTTTGCATCATTTCCATTAGTGAACAATCGTTTCAACCTTGGAACAATGGGAAGATACCATAACACTTTTGCCGGGTACCCTTCATAACATCATTGTCGTAATCACCATCCTTCTTTTTGTATCGTGATTCCCCGCATTGTGGACATTCGTGACAGCTTCTCAAATTCTTTCCTGTACAACACACAATCATTCGGACATGCATGAATTTTTTGGTACTCCATACCCATTGGACACTATCTTCTTAGCATCATAATTGCGGGTTGGCAATGTGTTACCTTCAGGGAGCATGTCACTCAACAACTCAAGCAATTCTGTGAAACTTTTATCAGTCCACCCATTTTTTGCCTTCACATTGAACAATTTTAGTACCGCCGACAATCGTGTGAACTTAGTACAATTTGTATACAAAGGCTCTTTTGCATCATTGGACAACTTCTCGTACACATGTGTGTGTTGGAAGGCATCTTGTCCAAGCTCACGAATCATTTCCTCCAGCTGATCATCCATCTCTAGATCAACTTCTTCTTTGTCTTCTACACTTGGCATGTTTAATAATTCACCATGCCATGTCCACTTTATGTAACTCTTTAGGAAACCATCACAAAGAACATGTTCCCGAATAACTTCGATCGGTAATCTTCGTTCATTCAAGCAAGTTAACACAAGGGCAATAGAATCTTCCATCATTATCCGGAACATTCATCTTAGCAAATTCAAGGAATTGTTCTACTCCACTCTCATATTCATTTGTTGTTCGTCCGTAATTGATCCAACTCCGATCCATTGTTACAAATCTAATTTTCAAAATCAAATTAGCTACGAAACATGAAATAACTACATTATAATGCCTACACGAAATCCAACTCCACTCTCAAAATAACTACATTATAATACAAATCTAATGTTCAAAATCAAAATCACGAAAGAATGCCGACATGAAACACATTCAAATGACTAAACTACTTACAATACATCTCTAAATTAGCTAAAGGCACCCGTGATGTTTCCCTCTCTTGACAAGCATTATTACTTACTAGATTCAATACTGTAAACCTACATTGGCTAAAGCAAGCACGAAAACTTACCTCTTGAAGACCTACAGAGGTGGCAGGTGGCGTGACGTGCGGAGCCGGGTGGGGAGAAACGTATCCAAGGCGACGGGCACCGGTAGCAGCAGGCGGCACAAAGCGTTGGCAGGTGGCGTGACGAGCAAATGTGGGTGCGGAGAAACGTATACAAGCGAACGGGGGAGCTCGGTATGGGTGAACTGATGAAAGGAAATGGAGCGTAGGGAGAAACGTACGGGGAGCTCGCTATGGGGGGAAGTGATGAAATGAAATGGAGTGGGGGGGGGAAGTGATGAAATGAAATGGAGCGTGGGGGAGGGCAAAACAGAAGATACTATGTCGGTTGCTCTAACACCCGTCATCAAAGACACTTTCTACGTCGGTTAAAATTTACCCGACATAGAAAGTTCATTTTCTACGTCGGGTAAATGTTACCCGACATAGAAAGTTAACTTTCTATGTCGGGTAAATTTTAACCGACGTAGAAAGTGACCTTTCCACTTACTATGTCGGTTAAAACTTACCCGACATAGAAAGTTTATGATTTTATTACAAAATTGCCACCGCGCCACATACTATGACGGGTGGATTACGACCGTGATAAAAACCCGTCATAGAAAGCTATTTTTCCACTAGTGTATGACTAATGTTGTGTGTCCACATGGATTGATCTCTATGATTAAATCCATTAAATAGTACTTATCAATGTATATTTATGCTGTGTGTAAGATAATTCAATATGGTAAAGATTTCGCTTCAATGCAGTCAAGGATAAAATTTGATGTCTCTTTTATTCATCTTGCTTTATACCCTGATACCATAATTTGTTATTGAAATTGCCATATTGCTGCAGGTGTACAACATGGTTCAAAACTTCAAGCAGAAAACTCTTCCTTCTAACAATGTGCCTACCAAAAAGAGAACTAGAACGACACAAAGAAGCTAGCCTTGTGGATCAGATTTGCCGCCATTGTTCTTATTAATTTAATACACATTTTAATGGAAAAACGGTGTAATACTTTTCTTGAATTTATTCTTAATAGACTGCATTGTTAATTGTTCAAGGTATTTTTACCCTTTTGATATGTATAGCAATATGTAATTTCTATGGTCTTGACTCTTGAGTTTCTTTGCTCCTGTTATGTTTCTCCTTAATTTAAAGGTACCAATATATCTTAATTTTGGGAATATCGATCCTCTACGGTTCTAAGTGCAACCGCACCAATCTCGGCTATTCAATTTATTTTGTTGCACGATAAATTAATATTCAAAATTTAATTTTGTTAATGTTAATGGTTAGATTTGTGAGGACAACGTGTACAGTTAGCTAAAATATTTTCACTTCTCATTCTCATTAATTTTTCTCATATTTTTTACCTATAAATTTATTAAATAAAAATATGATTTAATTCTAAACATCTCACAATAAAAAAAAAAACATTTTACCTATAAATTTATTAGAACTAAAAGAAAGAAGCATTTTTTTTTATTTTGTCTATTGTCAAAGTTATATTCATGACTATTGTAATTTAACTTCGTTATCTATAGCTGAAATTTTCGTGAAGGATCTACGGTAGGGAAGTATGCTTACGTTATATGATTTTCCACGTATGCAAGTAACGTTTTTTTTTTTTTTACCACTTTCTATTTTACTGAACGTAAAACTCTAGAAAGTGGTGAGAAATTATTGGAGAAACCGTGTAGTGGTGTTGGAAAAAATAGTAAGAAAAAAACAAGCTGAAGTTGTGTTTGATTTGTCTATAGCAATTTTATTATTCACGGTTGAAACTTGTTCATAGATTGATTGCCACTTGTGGTCACTACTTATGCCACTCTTAATTTTGTACTCTAGTGTTCCCAGATTGTGAAATTTTTTATTTATTTATTTTTCTTAAAAAGATAGATAGAAGAAAAGGGTTCAAAATCAGTGGTACCTATTGTCTCAAGCACCATGTGGATCAGAGGGTTCTTTCATTTTGTTCCTCCCACGCATATTTCTGACTAAAACCATTAACAAACCACTGACAAAAAAAAATGGTTGGTGACTAATTAGAAAAAAAAAAAAGGAAAAGAAAAAGAACACAATCAAAGCATTAAGAGAGAAAGAATGCAAATGGCAATTTTGTTAAGAGGTGGAGCACTTGGAGATTCTAGCTTTCGTTTGTGTTCATTACCATCAACTTCGTATGTCTCTCAGAATGTTGCCATACCCACCTCATCATCATCATCATCACCACCTTCACTACCTTTGGTATGTCTTTCTGATTATTCAGTTTCAGCTAAAATTTAATCCATTAAGAAATTTTTATGTGTCATTATTTATTTCTCTTTCCATCCAAGGACTTTAGTTACAGCTTTCACTTGTAAGTATTGGATGAGATAATTCTAATTTATTGAACTTATACAACTGAAATATTGTGATATTTCAATTATAGCAATTTTTTGTTGTGTTGAGGTTACCAAATGATGTGAAGTTTCTTTTGAATATTTGTTCTTTTTGTGTTGCAGATTGCAATTAAATATAAATCGGCCAGCAGACACAGAATCACCTGCTCTGCTGTTCAAGAATCATCTCCTAGCACAGCAGGTGTGTTTCTACATAAAAAGTTTGAAAACTCTTTGGTTTATTTATTAAAATTTTGCATTGGGATGATTCTGAATAGTCTAATTGAACCTGATATTGCAATTTCTGGCCTTAGCCACTGCTGAAACAAAGGAGGAGGTAAAGGAAACTCCAAAAGCTGCACCAGCAAAAATACCTCCAGCTAAAGCCCAAGTTAAGCCTCTACCTCAGATGATGGAGGATGATGTGATCCCTTCATTGAAAGCAATATTCGAAGCCCAAGAAGATTTCTCCAATATTGAGCTTGTCTTTAAGGACAACAAGGTTAGTAATGTAGTTATACTATGCGAAACTATTATGCAGTTCAAGACCATTATGGTCGTCATTAATCTCTACATGACACAAGTAATTGAGTGTTATTAACACTTCTTCATAAATTGAAAATCTTAAATACATGTCAAATATAAATTAGTCAAGACTGTGGATATGTGATGGTTTGGAACTATCAACTAATTTCTTGATATTCTTCTCAAGTTCCCTGCAACATTCGGATTAGTCTTTGTAATGAATGCAATTTAGTCTGAAAAAATGATCCCCCTCAAATTGAAGCCAGTTTTGTGAAGCAAAACTAAAATTTGAAACACTCAATGAAGTGTTTCTTCATATTTATATGAATAATGTTACTGCATCCTTTAAAAGTATTTTTCCATTGATGTTCCAAATATTTGATGAAGGTTCCTTTTTGATTGTGTTGTGATTGACAGTTAGAAGGTTCCTTTTTGAAGAAAGGCAACCCCTATTCATTTTGGGCCTTCTTTCCCACAGGACTTACTGGTAGGTACCATGTTTTTAGTTTGCTTGAGAAAGTGGCACCATACAACCATTGATAGCATCATAATGGGTTTCCCTTGAGCAGGTCCAAAGGGGTTTTCTGTGTCATCATACAACGGAGGAGCAAGCACTGTTGAGCCTTTTCTTGTTGATGAAAAGAAGATTACAGCAAAACACATTATCTTTTGGGTTGAAAAACGTTTGGCAGCACAGGGGATCCTTCCTGTATGGAAAAATTAAATCTCTAAAACATGAAGTTATAGTTTGGTTGCTAATGATGTAGCATACAATTCAATATTCTCTTGTTCCTCTCATTAATGACTATGGTATACAAAATTATTCTCTTGATCGATGTGTCACTGTACATCTCTTTAGCATACAATATTTCCTTCATCAGCGCACATCTTTTTGATCATTCCATAACAAACCAAGACATTTTTAATCTCAACATGTCCATGCAGAAACTTCCTTCGATATACGAGAATACAATTCTTTGGTTATGGAATATCGAAGTGAGGAAAAAACAATACATAATGACATAATAGCCTCGACAATCTTAACATTGCAAATGATGATTTCAGTTGCTACCATGGCTTTAGTTTTTACTATAGATATCTTAATAAAAAGCAAGTACCAGTTATGTTATTTAACATCATAATAAGAAATTTAAATAAATATTTTATTCTCTAGTGAATTTTAAAAAATTATTAAATTGTTTCTGTTACACACTTTTAATCTATTCTTTATCTCTATCATCATTATATAAAGTGATTATGTACAAATTATTTTCCTATTTTACCTTTAATAATTTGTTTTAAATCATAATAAAAAAATCGCAGTGAATATTGATTATAGTTATACGAAGATAATGAAGAGATAATATATGATATGAAAAGTATATAAAGGGTGTGATTAAAAGTGGAAAGAAAATATATTAAGAGTAAAAAAGAATATTATATTTAATAATATATAGAATCTTGCTTTAAATTGACTATGAGAGATAAAAGTTATTATTAAAGATTTTATTTTAATTTATTTAAACTGTTATATTATATTAAAACTTTCATAAATTTTTTACCACATTTTAATCTCATTTCACTTTTTCTAATAAATCAGAATGTTTTCTTATTCTAACCATTAACTCGGTAATTTCTTCACCTCCTATCAAAATTATTAATAGGAGCTTTGAATTTTAATTTTAAATCTCACATGTTCAGGTATACAATTTTAGTTTAATTTATTTCAATTCAAGTCAAATTAATCAAATATGATGCAAATTGATTTGCATACCAGATTTATAATTTATATATCCAATAAACGTACATTAAATCAATAATATATCTTTTTCTTATTATTAATTATTATACATTTTGTTATTATTTAGTCGATGTAATTGATAAATATAAAATATTGTTTATTTTTTAATGATAAAATTACGTGGAAATTTTAAGATAAAATTAAATATTATAAAGGGATGCGATTGCAATTAAAGATTAAATATCAAATTCTTAAAATAAGTATAATTTTTTTCATGAACAAATATTTAATTTAAGATGTTGATTATATATAATAAGCTTGATAACTAAAACATGATATAATATTTGATAACATGGCAAAACATTTTCCCCAAAATTGGTTAATTTGTAATCGAAAAAAAAAAAAAAGTAAAGACATTGAAAGTTGCTTCAGCTGAAAATCATATCTATCAAAATTCCCGAAGAAAGCATACCTGCAAAAGAGAACAATTATTTTTTGTGAGCAAATGGATTTAACTTTCTAGGAAAACAGCAGATAGAACTTCTATGAATATGATCCGATCTTAAAATTTAATAACGTTGATGGAGAAAAATGAATAAACAATGAAATGAAAAGAAGCATTAAACGAATAGAAAATTACTTGATGGAGAGGTTGAAGCAGAAGAAGAAGGATTTGGTAAAGAATCAAGTTCTGCGAATTGGCTTTGATGATTACGAACCTCACGATCCATGCGAGAACGAAAGAGAATGTTCAAAACCCCATGGGAATGCTCAACATATGCAGATGCGATCCCAAAGTAAACCCATAACATTCTATTTTGAGTCATTATTCTTCTTTTTCAATTCAGAGTCACCACTAAAACTGTATAGTGCAGAAAGAAAATCGCTGAAATTAACCCTTACAATACTGATTCCACATCCTATGCCTCCTTCTTATATACTTGCTGTTAAATATAGTTTTTTTTTTTAAATATTAACATAAAAGATTAAAAGAGAAAAAAATATCATGAATAAAATATTTTTTAAGAATATTTATTTTAGTTTAAAGATAGAGATACGTTAGAATAAATTAAAAGGAATATTTAAAATAGGGTATGATCAGGTAACAAAAAAGTTTTACGTAAATATGTAATCTATTTGTTGGTTATTTTTTAATTATATTAAAATTAGTCAATTCTGATTATAATTAATTTATATTTATTTAACTTGAAACAACTACTACAATTATTTTTATGGATTATTTATGGTAAAAATACTGAAATGCTTCATATAAACCAAAACATGTCTAATAAATTATTTCCTAATCACCAAAATAAAAATATATTTAAAATCCAAAAATCTAATAAAAAACTTGATTACATATAATCAACTTGATAAAAACATGATATAATAGCCTTTGAAATCAATCTTTTTAAAATTAAACCGGTAAATAAAATAGACATTAAACCAAATATTTATTGTGGAGAATAATTACATATTCACAAAGATGTAAATCAAACTTTTAATTGTTTTTTATATATAAGAATTAAAGAAATATTGATAATGGTAAATATTTTGTTATTAAATTATATAGAATTAGAAATATTGTCCTCTTCAATTAATCATATTGCTCTCGTGTTATATTTATAATTTAACGAACATGTATATAATTGGATGAATACTATTTATTATTCATTTATGTTTATTTTAAATTTAAACAATTCAGATATTTCGTGTACATACTGTTACATAATTTTATTTAAACCTTCATTGAATATAATATAATGAGCTCAATAATTAAATTAAAGCATAATATTAATATGCTGTAAAAAAAATTGATAAAAGAGACTAAAAGCTGGAGTAGTATGAATCTTGAACTGGAGCTGAAACTTCAACATGCCAAAGAGAATAAAAGCTTTTTCTCAGCAAGCTATCGACTCCATAATAACAAGAATTAATATAATTATTTCACGATGGTATTAAAGATATATTTATTTTATAGTTATTGAATAATGATCTTATTTCTAAAAGAAGTATATATAAATCATATTTAATTTTGATTTTTAAAATATCGTTTAAAAGCATTTTTTTCTTTTAATCTAATATATTTTTAAGAATAAAATCTTAATGAATTTCAAAAAGAGATAATATTCAATATATAATAATTAATTATAATGATTTAAAAAATGTAAGGTAATTCAAGGGTGAGATTTACGTTTTATTTTTTTATATAAAATATTAGTGTATAGATTATATATTATTATTTAATTAGGATTTGGTATAATGGTAAAATATTTTAGTTTCTTGACAATACATATTTTGTATTTTATAAATAGGTGGTATATATTTTATTTTATATCAAATAATAAATATATTTTATTTATATGTTTTAAGATGATATCAAAATCAATTCTAAAAATATTGAGACATTAAAAATTAACTAGATTATTTATTATTGGACTAATATTAGACATTCATTCTTGATACGAGAAAGTGTGATAAAAAAAATTCTAAATATAAAGATATATGTTAAGAAATCTCAACTTAGTGTATAAGTGAGTATTATTTTTATTTTATAATGAATTGTTTTATAAAATTAAGTTAAGTATTTCATAATTTTTTAAGAAATTTTACTATAAAATGTGAATTATTTATAAGAATATCATATCTTCTATAATTTTTCAACCTATTTATATAGTAATAGTGGTTCTTTAGTGATGTAGGATTTCTCCTTTTATATATATATATATATATATATATATATATATATAAAATTACTTGATGGTGAGCGAGTTGAAGTTGAAGTAAACGAAGAATGACGAGAGAAAAATGATTCGTTTTTGGAGAGATTGGCTTCAAGGTGACGAAACTCACGATCCATGTGAGAGATGAACAAGTTCTTCAAAATAACACGAGAAAGTCCACGCAAATCCAAGAGTGTGAACCATAAGAATCAATTTTGTGACATTTTTTTCTTCTTCTCTTTTCTCAAATCAAAATCACCAAGAAGGTTTTGTAATGGACACAAATGGAATAAGATCGGTAAAGTTATCTGTATACAGCAAATTTCACTTCATACCCCTCCTTATAAACAAACTTATTGTTACGTAAACACAATTTCTTTAAGAAGTGTAATGAGATAAATATTAAAATAGCTAAAATGAAATAAAAGATTAGTTACAAATATGTTTTAGAAAATTGTTAAAATTAATTTAAAATAGAAATAAATAAAAGTATTTGAAAAAGATAAATAAAATATAAAGTACGTAAATAAGGGAAAGGTACTTTGAAATTAACGTTTTTTTTATTATATTGGCTTCGTCTATATTTTTCAATTTATTTCTCTCCAATATATAGATTTAATAAAGAAATAACTTAATTAATTAAAATATAAAAAATTTTGAAAAATTTAAAACCAAATAAATTTAAATATTTTAAAACTTTCAACAATAAAGTTGAAAAACAAAATTTCGATTTAACTTTTTTTTTTCAAAGGACGAACAAATTCTAATAAAATATAACCATGAATTATCTCCAGGACAAAACCATCCTAAAATATTAAATTTATATTGATTAGGTTAAATATTAAATATATATTGAGTATAGAACATATTTAATAATTATTTAATATAAAGTGATTTTTATTAAGCATAAAATTATATAATAAAATACTAAATATATATAAAATTAATATTATATATTGTTAATATTTGGATCACATAAATAATAACATAATCCTTAACAAAAACAAGAAATAGAAGATAAGTTAAAACATTCAAATAATATTTACACGTCTCTTTCGTCACAATTTCACATTTTTCCAAGGACTGATACTATATTTTAAACGAAAAAAGTCATTATATTGAAACTAATACTACAACCGATATTTTTTTACTATTTCTATTTATAAAGTGAAACTACTAAAATTTGTATCCATCTTGATCTACATATTTTTTAAATCTTAAAATAAGTCATCAGTAATTTCTTAATCTACATGAATGAGACCACAAGTGAAATTTAAAATCCCATTGAATTTTTGCAGATATAGTACATCCTGAAGCACTTAGTATCATTTATGGACTATATGTCTTAAACTGATTTATCTAATATCATAATACATATCTTAATTGAGTATAAGCAAAACAAATGATACTCCATAATCAACTTAGCGAAACATGTATATTCCTTAATTATCAACTTTTTATCATCTGTTTCATTCAATAAACAAAAATATTTCACTTAAGTGACATGAACACTTTACTTAAACAAAATGTCTATTGAACAAGTTATTCATTTTGTTTACTTATTTGCTTGAATAACCACATGTTATTGAAGTAAAATACAGATTAAGACAATTCTTTCTTTTATGCAAATATTTTTATTTGAAAGATCATACATAACTTGAGAAAAAATCAAGTCATAACAATTTTTTATATGATTTTTTTACTTGAATGATATGGTTCTTGTTTTAGTGAATTATTATCAAATAATTTTTCACCTGAGATACAACATGTTGCTTAATCGCCATCGATTCACTCATATCTTCTACCTATCTAAAGCATTTTTCAACATCCATACCTAACGAAACAACTTATTCGTACCAAAAATTTACTTAAAAACATATTACCAAAACAACTAAACATTTATGCCTACATACACTTAACATTGAAAGGTACATATTTTTTTCAAATATAAATATATTATTATATGAATAATTAACTTTCTTTACTTTATATTTTTACTATCAAACTTTTTTAAATATTTTTACTATCAAACTTTTTTAAGTAATTATGTAACTTAAGATTATACTCTGAAGGATAACAATGGGATACAATAGACATAAACTGTCCCACAAAATAAAAAAAATAATAATAATATCTTCATTACCTACCAAATACTGGTTGAGTATTCTCTTGAGAAAAACCCACAAATTTTTTTATACTAGTGGATATCCATGAACACCCACCCATATTTTACATTTTATTTTATTTTTATTTTAAATAAGATTAGTTAATAATCATTCTTTAAAATATATTCTTTAATATTTTTTATTTTAAATTATAATTTAAATAAAAATTATAATATAAAATATTAATATAAATAAAATTATTTTTTTATAAAATATTAATTCAAATAAGTTAATATTAATATTTTTAAAAATAACTTTAATTTCATAAATTTAGATAAAAACTCCACTCTATAAATTCAAATTCTAAATAATTCTTCAATAATTAATATTTTTTCCCACCAATAACTTTATTTTGATAACTTTAACCTAAAAAATAAATAAAAACTATTAACAAGTAACAAGACGGTTAAAATACCCGTAGATCCACTCCATTAACAAACAGATAATTAAAATACTAATCTCTTATACATAGACACAAATTGATTTGTTTTCATTACATTTCTTCTACTCCACCACTACCGAAAAATGAATTCCAACAAAATTTCAGAATTATAATTTTAGAGAAAACTAAATGAGTTTCTACGATGGGAGATAAAAGATTGTGAAAATAAAACTTATTTTGTTTTAAAACTAAAATCTCACATAATTACAATCTTCTCACACCAAAAATTTCGTCTACTAAAAATGAACTTATAAGAAAATAAATAAGGATAAAATTCTCACGTCTTATCTTCAAGTTTCCAACTGAAATCACCATCAATCAAATTCCCAAATGAAATCACCGTATCTATCATCCAGGAGAAAAAACAAAATGCTTGAATATATACCACCTCGAAATGTAACTATATTTCCAATGCATTTTTTCCTGCCAAAAATTGTTAAGCAGAAACATCGATAGTAACTGCGAAATAGAAACTAAAATTCACTGATTATAAGTATATCTTTTTCACTTATTTTCCTTCGCAAAAGTATCCTCAGAAAAAAAAAATCGTGTAGAACATTAGAATTTGGATAATGGTTGTGCTGATTGATTCGAGTGTAGTCATTGATAGAGACATGGATCCAGGTTCTCAACAGTTTAAACCAAACTTCACGAAATTTAACCACAATAAGTGTTTATATTGTATTGATTACAATCAAGTAACAAATCCTTAAAAGCTGTTTTGATGCCCAATTGATGATGACTCAAAAAAAAAAAAAAAAACAAGTAACAAAGAAAAGCCATAGAATGAGCAAGTGCACCACCCTGCAGTCTCAAAACCCACCAGAGAATCTTGGTAACATAATAAGGGGATCAAATTTCATCAAAATTTGCTATTAATAAGGAGAGAGTTAAAAGTTCAAGCTCCTGGAGCTGTACAAGTAAAGCATGATAATTAATAACACAACAGAGTAAACTCACTTCGTTCTTTTTCATTTTTTTCCTCACAATTAGTTAATTTCCCAGGGCAACAAGAAAAGCATGCAAGAATTTTAATGTTGCCTCGGCGTCTGTTTTATTCTGGCCATTTCTTCTTTGAACGTGTTGAATCAAGCATAAATCCCATAGAACCTAGCAGAACTCATTTCACCGGAGTTGAGATCTAACCCTCAACCTGCCAAAGACAATAAAAGTTTTTTCAATGCACACTTAGTTAAATGTGAGTGATCACGAGCATCAAGGTAAGAATTAAAAGTAATTGCAACTGAAAGATCTCTCTCTACTAAAATTACCAGCAGCAGAAAACATGGCTGAGTATAGATGGAAAGAACAGACACCAACTTAATATGCACCTTTCTCTAGCATAAATCTAGTGTTGTCTTCTTTCAAGTGTTCACAGATAGAAGTTTAAGTATTAACTGTAATATAGAAAAAACAAAAGATTGGTGAAATTTAAAATTCTTAGAATTTAGATTTGAACTTAATTCAATTCCAAAAAGTAGCTAATAGGATGAAGATTCTCCCCAACTTATATATACTATTTGAGTTATAAAAGAGGTGAATGTGAGATCTAACATATTATCCTCATGTCAACAAAACATTTTTGAATATGAAGTTGGTAGAACCATATCTAGAGGTGGTTTGATAACAAACTCATAATAGAAATCTAATAAGTCTAACAACAACTATAAGAATAAGCTCAGATGTTAATTTAGAATTCGGTTTGAACCTAAACGCTAGCTATGAGGATGACGATTGTCCCCATTAATTTAACCATACTATTAGTGAATATAAAATCTCAAGAAAAATCCAAAGCCCGTGAACTATATGCTTTCTATGAATCAAAGGTCACTGCTCCTTCACCAGATTCACAACAAAACAATACCGAATTAAATTTAATTGAGCAAATAAAACTCACAACCTCATTGACAGATGTAACCAGTCTAGTCACAAGTGCAAGCCAATCCATTACTGTGCTTTCCAGATCATAATTTATTGGATTAAATACGCAAAAAATCTAATTAAGATGAAAATTGCAAGCGCCAGAATATCATTATTTATCAACCCCGAATTGCAAACCCTAAAATGTGAAAAATCTCCATCGAAACGATAACAAGAACATAGCGATGAAAAAATTACGAAAAATGAATTACCTGATCGGAAACGGGAGCGGGAATAGATGATGGTTCTGTTGAAGAGGATTCGAGGTGGGAGATTCTGGTTTCGAGAACGCGAAACTCGTGTTCCATGCGAGAGGCAAGCGCGTTACGCTTAACCAACAAGTCCTTCAAAACGTATTGGGAAAGCACAGCGTATGTTGATGTGAATCCAAAGGTGAACCATAACAATCGAATTCGAAACATCCTTTCTTCTTCTTCTTCTTCTCAAATCGGAGTCAGCACGAATTTGAAGCCTGTGTGATGAAGAAAGACAGGGGCAAGATAGGTATTATGAACCCTACACAACACTCCTAAAGAGATATGAAAAATTGATTATTTTAATAATCAATTATATGTACAATTGATTATTCGCTACTGTTACATAATAAAAATTATAAATAAAAATATTTTTATTAAAGTAATTAATGTTAAGATAATTAATTTTGTTTAAATATAAAAATTAGCTTTTATATATAAAAAATATTATGAATAAAACTGTAATGAAAAACAAAAACATTAAAAGATAATAAAAAATTACAACTTTTCAAACACAATTATTTTGCAAACACTTTTTCATAAGCTAAAATATTAGTTAAAGCTAAATAAATAATCAATAAAACTGAAATCACCCCCTAACATATTTATTTACTTTCAATTAGATTTTAGTTCTCATATTAAAAAGCAAATGAATTTAAATAAACAGGCAACTTTATTTTTTATTAATATTAGTTTTAGTCTTTTAATTTTAAAAATTAAAAGAAATTATCAATAATTATATTATATCAATTATTTTTGTTATTATAAAATTTTCTATTCATTTTGTCTTTACATAATTATTTATGTCATTTTTTCATTTAAAATAATTTTTAAAAATTCATATAATGTACTACAATTTCTATTTTTTAAAAAAGAATCCATAATTAAAGAACAAAACTTTATAATTAATAATAATAAAAATATATAGGACTTTGAAAAATTCGACCCAATAGGCAAATATATCTCCTCTTGAGTCACAGGCAACGCAGAATCATGTGGAAATCTCAAATGGTAAATTAATAAATAATAGATTTATGTGTTGTCAACAATTGGGATACAGTTTTTTATTTTCAGAATAATTATTTTTAATTTTTTATATTTTCAATCAAATGTAACTTAAGTTCTTAAATTTTAAACCAAAAAAAAAATCTTAATTTAAAAAATATAAGAATTTAGTTTATTTTTAAAAAATTAACCATATTTTCAGACTGAATAAGAAAATAATTTTACATGTGTTTCTGAATTTTTCTAATCTATTAACAGTCGGATTCGAATTAAAATTTGTTAAAAATATTTCAATCTTTTATAACAACAAAATTACTATTTAAATATTTCCGTTGGTTGTTTTATTTGAGTTATAACCGAAAGTAATTATATGTTTGAATAATAATATAACTTTTTTTTCGTTTGGTGTTGTCCACAGTGAATATTGGATATATATATATATATATATATATATATATATATATATATATATATATATATATATATATATATATATATAAGAGGTTCTATTTTATGTTGTAATATTCAAAAGAAATTTTAAAGCTTTTAAGTAGAAGAAGTAACATCAACCTTTACCGAGTTTTTAAAATATAATACATTAAATTATAATATTTATAAATAATTTAAATATTGTAATAATAAAAAATTCATTTAGTTATTAAACTATTATAAAAAATTGTTTAAAAAATAAAAAAATTTAATATATATATATATATATATGAACAATTAATAAGTTATATATATATTTTTTAGAAAAATGAGAATGGGCTTATCTCTTAAAATAAAAGATAAGTTTATCGTAAAAGTTTTTTAATATAAAATTTAAAAATAAAGTAACTTTTAAGTATACAAATGAGTTATGAGATATGAAATCAGAAAAGAAACCAAGAAAGAATGTAGACGAGAGATAAAAGAAAATATATAAATATTATTTTGTCTAGTGTGAAATTCTTTATATTTAATTTATTTTAAATTATATATTGATTTTCTTTATTTATTTATGATCTTTTTTTATTTTCAGTTATCTACTAGTAATTTTTTTATATTTATTTATTTAAATTATATTTAGTAAAATATTTTTTATTAATTTATATTAATATTATTTAAGTGTTATTTAAATTTTTCTTAGAAAAATAACATTTCTTTTTATAAAAATATGATGAGATGCGAAATTTAAAATCCAAACGCATAAATATCATTAAAAAATAATTAAATTTTCACGTATTTATCTTAGATTACAAAATCAATTTAAATATTTATAATAAAATGAAATATCTTAATAAAATTAAAATAGTAATCTCATAGATAATATATTTTTTAAAAATTACTTAAATAAAATATATACAAATTTATTTATTAATAAATTTATCTATTATTAATAGACATGATATAGTATAATTTTTTTTTCTATTTTTATTTTTTTATTATTCTCTTTCTTTATCTATTTTTGTTGTCTTTGTCATTTTGTAGTATTTTTTTTATTAAAATTTAATAAAATGGATCTTTTATTATTTATGAATTTTTTTATTATTATCCTAGAATATTATAATTTAATATATTATATTTGAAAAAAATATTATAGAATAAAGTTTAAAGTATAATAAATATCACTATTATGTTATAATTATAAAAAAAATATTTATTTTAAAATAACTTTTTAATAAATATATTTTTTAAATTATCTCATCTAACTAATCAACATAACCTAATCTAATTATATCTACATTAAATTATTAAGTAAAAATATATTTAATTCATATTTATTTGATATTTTTTAAATTAGATAAATAATGATTTATTAAAATAACTAAACCTATTATTTATTGGGCTTGACTTTCGTATAATATATTTTCCAATACACGAGGGTGAGCTAAGAAATTAGTCGGGTGGAAGAAGTTAAAGCCCAGCATGACTTCTCCAGCTGCCCAGAAGAAAACAATCGAAACAACTAATGTGAAACAACAACAAGACGAATGTAAATGACTTTCTATTCTTACACCCCAAAATTTCTAAGTTCACCCTTCCTTTTTTAATTATTTTTTTACAGAACTACCGTAATAAAATTCCGTTGTGCATTTAAAGTTCTGTTTCTTAATACAGTTATCATTTAGCACTGGATATGCGATTAATGGATGAAATTCTTTTTAAGCTCTCTCTTTCTGTTTTTTTTTTTTTTCCGCAGAAAATTCTCATCTTACATTTTCATGGATGTCACCATTTGTAACGATATTTATTTGCAGTCCTGTATTTATTTATTAATGGTTATAATGTTATTATATTTTTATGATTTTTTATTGCAAAATTATTTTCTTATACTTTCCATGTTTTTCTTTATATAATATTTGTATGTTTTTCATGTGGTTGTCTCTTGGAAAAAAAATGGTTTGTTGTTTGATTTTTTCCACACACTTCAAGTATTTTTAATTGAAATATTTTAATTACTAAGTAGATTTTCTATATTTCAAACATACTAGAATATAACTATATTGACCCCAAAATTCTACTTGACAATCAATATGAAATCAACTTGTTATCAAAGATTTTTCACATAGTTTAATAAAGAGATTATAAAATTTTATTCACAGCTAATCTAGATTTTCAATGAGTTCTTGAAATACAAAAAAGTAAATATGTAATGAAAATATAATTTTGCAATGAACAGAAAATATAGAGAATGTAAAATGTATAAAAAGACTAAATCTAACTTATTATCAAATATAAAAGAAAAAATAATAAGAAAAAATTAACGAAAATGGTGATATGAAGACACTATTGAAATAACTTTTTTCTTGTTCATACCATTTTTTAGAATATAAGTTCTAGCATAATTGGACTATCATGCCTAGTTGTCTTTATGTAATTCTATTTATACTTTATTTTATATAATTGTTAAGAAAGTAAATAAAAAAAATTACTACTTTTATTGTAACCGTTTATATCAATAATTGTTTATATCACTTATCATTTGCAATCGTTTATATTTCATAGTAAATCTATAATATATATATATATATATATATATATAATTTTTATTTGTAATTTATGTAATTGTCCTTTAATCTTTTATCTTTTTCGTATAATTTTGTTTAGATAAACCTTTAATTTATTACGGATTATTTGTCTCAAATTTTCACTTCAATTAATAAGAGTTTTCAATTCTTTTATTTTTCACCTTGATCATTTGAATCCACTTTTTTTCTTTTCAAATATCTTTCAATTCATTGTTTGCTGTCTTCACCTATTTTTTTCTTAATATTTTTCATTTTCACCAATTTAATCTTAATCTTTACCATCTTAAAGAGTGTGGTATAATATATGAATGACATATGAAAACTAAAATAATATATATGTATATATATATATATATATATATATATATATATATATATATATATATACATTACTAGATGATACAATAAATAATAATTATGGGTTTTTTTATCAAATGGGGTAAAAAAAATTAATGTCAAGTGAAAAAATTAAAATTTACCGAAACAGGTCAAATCATACTAATCAGCACAATTTTGAATTGGGCCAAACGCTAAAATAGTATTATGTACTACGATTTTAGTTGTTTAAATTTTTTAAAATGTATTTCATAGCATGAATGAATTATGTATAATTTATTATATACTCATTTTGTTACCTACACGAGTTATAAGGTATTGTCTTTATTTTAAAAAATAATTTTTTAAAATATATTATTTATTAAATAATTAATTTCTATTTAATTATAAAATTAATAGAAAATAAAAATAATTAGAAAAATAGGAATAAATTTAATGTAATATATTATATTAAAATATTATATTTAAAAAAATACAAATTTGTTGTCAAAATTTATAATTTGTACAATTATATCCTTTATTTAAAAAAATATTTTTTTAATTTATTTTTAATTTTTTATAATAAATTTGATTAATTATAAGTCTTCTTGATATGTTTTGATACATAGTAGAGTTATGATAAAAATTTAGACCGATATAAACAAATCATTTTTGAATTGAAATTTATATGCATCCAAATTTTAAGTAATACTTTAACATGACGCATTGCATTAAATTTATTTATATTTTTTATTAATTTAATAATTAAATCGAAATTAATTATTGAATAAATAATATATTAAAAAAATCATTTTAAAAATAAAAATAGAAACATGTTTAATATAAAATAGATTATACACTACAAAAGACGTTTTTTTTTTAAATCAAATAACGTATCTAGATTTTAGTGTTCGCAAATCAAAATCGTGCTACCTATTTTGGTAAAATTTTAAAATTTTAACCTATTGATAAATTTTTTTTTTTTACCCTCTTTCGTAAAAAATAAAAATACAAAATAAATAAATAACTTAAACTGTGCATCTAAAGTTAAAAAAAAGAACGAAGAAATCTAATAATATGTCTTGTGAATAGGGATAGTAAAACGAGTCGATCCGCTCCATTTTGGCCCGTCCCGCCTTTAGTTCGTCAAAAGCGGGCAAGACGGACTAACCCGTTATAGTCATGGCGGTCGTAGATCTTGGTCTGCTCCGCCAAGGGACGGGTTAGCGGCTGACGGTCTGGCCCGCCATAATTTAGAAAAAAATAATTTATTTTTTAAAATAATTTTTTTAATAAGTTTAATAATAAGATTATTATTTGTTTGTCAATAATTCAATATATATATATATATATATATTATTTCAATTTAATAATATAAATTAATACATTATTTTAAGAAATTATAATTTAGAATAATAATAAAATTTCCATAATAATAAATAATAACAAATATATATATATATATATATATATATATATATATATATATAACGTTAAAACTTATAAAATTTATATTTTTTATATTAAAAAATTTAAATACCTATATCTTTTTTATTTGATAAAACTTCACATTATTTTTGGTTGAGTAATTCTTACACCTTTAATTTAAGTCATAAGGATAAAAATAATAGTGTTTAGGATGAATAAGGAGTAACAGTAAGATAGAAGGTTGTGTTTCAGAAGTGAGAATATTTTACATGAGAGAAAAACTTTTTAATTTCTCTTTTTAAAATTTTTAACTTTATATATTATATTTATAATTAATTTTATTATAATAAAAAAATATTTTTTTATTAATTACACATACCACGTATTGACTCGACAGGATAACGAACTTGACGGTACAAACCAAAACGGAATGCCAACCCGCACCCACCATGTCACGGCGGGCCAGCGCGAGGGTTGTCCGTTTTGCCATCTCCTTGTGAAGGAGTAGTGAATATAATATAATAAATGTTGTAGTGGCTAAAGAAGTTTCTTAGGGCGAAGACAAATAGTCATCTCAGATCACTAACTCACGTGCTACCACTTACACGTCCAACTCAAGAATAATTGAATTGAAATGTGATGTGAGATTCAGTCAAAGTCAAAGTCAAAGTGTACGCAGGCTAAGAGGCTTTAGACTTTCTTTTTTTCTTTTTTTCTTTTTAATTTAAAGATCTAATGCATGAATATAAAGAAAACTATCGACTATGCCACACTTGTTGACAACACAGCAATTAGTTATTTATTAAATTACCCAAACTGAGAAGAAAAACAAATTTCACTATTTAGGATTCAATTTAAAGGCTTAGATATTATGATTTTTAACATCTTTATATATAAGAATAAAAATATATAATAACAATAACAGATTCATGAATATGATAATAAGATTTTAAAGACAATATTTACTCATTAAAGATAGACAGATGTTATAAAATGAGTTATAGTCTCAAAGCATATAATATTTTGTCTAAATATTATAACAAGTTACTGTCTAATATAAAAAAATGTTTGATACATATTTTTTTCAATTCACTAAAATTATTATACTGATTAAATTAGTTATAATTATATATTTTAATTTAAATAAACAGTATATTTAAAATAAAAACTCTCATAAGAATATGCATAAAAAAGACTGATAATGTACATACAACGTTAATATATATTTAGATTGTGTAATGATACAAGTACAGTATCATAATACCTATAGAGTTTAATCTCCATTGACAATTCAAAATAATTTGATATTTTTATCCAATTAATTATAAATAATGTTTAACATAGTTTAAAAATAATTATTATGAAATTGACAAATTTAATAAATTATGATTTAAATCACTGTATATAACTTGATATAGAAACATCCAATTTCTTCTAGATAATTAAAAAAATAGAATTAACTAAGAAATAATAAAAACAAAAGAAATCTAACAATGCTAACAAGGAATGTAGTGGAAGAAAAATAAAAAATAAAAAATAAATGAAAAATAGAATATATAAAATATTAAAAATAAATATATTTTTTTCTTAAAATAAAAGTTTAATAAAATCTAAAGTTTGTTCTTAAATTAAATGTTTTTTTCTTTTTTAATTTCACCTAACAACTTTCGTACCTCGCTTTCTTTTTCACGTCACTCCCTCTGTGCAAGTAGTTTATTAATAGGATTCTCATTTAAACAGTTATCAAACAGGGAAGGAGGGTTATCAGCACTAACTATAAAATTTAAATTGGTCCTCACAAAATAATTATTTATTCATTTGGACGGAGAGAGAATAATAAAGAAAAAGAAAAGAGAATTAGAGTCGGTAAAATGTTTGGATTGTTTTATATTATTCTAAATATCTTTTATTGTACCCTATAACATGAAATTCTGAGCATGCTTTTTGATAAAACGTGATAATTGAGATCGGACATGACGAAGTAACACGCAACATTTTTATATATAAAATAATAAATACTATTATATAACTCATTTACAAATATATAATTAAAATGATATAAAAATATGGCCATCGAGACAGAGATAGAAAGAAGAAAATTAATAAATTTACTTTAAATAGTGAAAATTAATATTTATATTATAATTTAAGCTTAAATGTCAATTATTCAGACAGATCTAGGGTTTTCAAAGGTAGAGGTAAAGTAGATTCAGAATTAATCCAAATTGAAACAAGGAACAAATTCATCCGAGAACAAGGGAACATGACATAACAAACAGAGTAACTACTGCATCACGTCAGATCAAACAACCCACAAAGCCAGAAAAAAAAAAAAAAAACACATGACCTAATAATAGCAACAGTGTGTTGCAAGAACAACAACATTGAAATTGACAAACAAAAGGCAGTGGTGTCATCAACACTTGTTTTACTCAGCAGCAGCAGGATCCTCTTCCCCGGTCTTCTTCTTCTTCTTGAAGATAGATTTGATACAGTTGAAGAAACTCTTCCTCTTTCTTGCCTTGGCCTTGCTGGAGGTATCCACAGCCTCAACCGCAGCAGCCGCGGTAGAAGGACCTTCCTCCACACTCTGAATTCCCTGAAATAAACAAATAAATAACTTTCAGATTTTAAGGTAGTAATAACTATTGCTGTTAATTGATGGAGGAAAGAATAAGTGTGTGGAGAGGAGAGAGAGCCTCATGATTCTCCTCGTCGCTTAGAGGGTCAGGTAGCATATTGAGGTCAGGGAGCTTGGGCTGAGGCTTCGGAGTTGGGTGGTTGATAGGTTCAACATGAACCGTAGCAGGATTTGGGTTTTCCTTCTCACTCATCTTACTCTGGAGAGTGAATGACAGTCTATGAATTCAATCCTTTAGCTCACACTTCCTCCATTTTATAGGCCCAAAAAGCTTTTGCTCTTCCTGCTTTTCCTTTTCACTTTAGTTTCCTGTCTTTACTTACGTAGCTCTTTTCATGAAAAGGTTTTGACTTTCGTTTGGACGAAGTCAGCATAAGATAAGAAAACAAAAACTATTATTATTCAAGCGGAAAGCGCCCCACTCTCAGTTACAACTCAAATAAAAGAACTAACTTTGATGGGTAAATATTTAAATAGTAATTTATTTTTTTAAGAAAATTGAAATATTTTTTTAGCAAACTTTATTTCCAATCCGACAATTGATGGAACAACATCCAGAGATTAGAAAATTTCAGAAGGCGTGTAAACTTATTTTCTCATTCAGCCTGAGACATGGTTAATTCTTGAAAAGTAGACTAAATTCTTATATTTTTAAATTTAAGATTTTTTTGGTTTAAAAATTAAGAATCAGTTCAGGGGATATTGAAATGTAAGAACTTTAATTGAAAATATCAAAAATACATTTTTCTTTTAAAAATAAAAAACCTGTCAACTCAGCACACTTGATGACAACTCATAAAAAATTATTATTTATTAATCTACCCACTTCAGATTTCTTCATGGTTTTGTGCGGCCGGTACTGGTTGGATGACGTTTTCAGCGTTGATTGTGATGTATTTTTGGGGTTTGTTAGATAAGAATAGGATTTATATCTTTTATATTATAATTTTATCTCATGCTTGTTTGATGTGGAACAGGGAAAAGCAGATTCGAATTTAAAGTAAAGTATCGATGAACCAATTTTTAACTGCAGACGGTGTGAGGAGCGAAATAATACCACTTCCGATTAGTTCTTCAAAAATTATATGAAACCAAAATTAACATGGTTATTATCTTTAGAGATATTTTGAAGTGAAACAACATGTTATTACATGAAGATACATGGTCGTTATGTGGAGAAGAATGTAAATGACTTTCTATTGTTACACCTCGACTTTCACCCTTGCTTTTTTTAATTCTTTTTGACAAAACCACCATAAGAAAAATCCGTTGTGCATTTGAAGTTCTGTTTTTTAATACACTTTTCATTTAGCACTGGATATGCGATTAATGGATGAAATTCTTTTTAAGCTCTCTCTTTCTGCTAATTTTTTTTTTGTTGCGCAGAAAATTCTAATTTTACATTATTATGGATGCCACCATTTTAAATGATGTTTATTTGCAGTCCTGTATTTATTTATTAATGATTATACTTATTATAAAAGTGTATTTTCTTATACTTTTCTTTTTTCCCTTATATATATAATATTTGTATGTTTTCCACGTGTAATGTTTGTACGGTACATCTTATATTCTTTCAATAAATACAGTATTGTTATTATCAAATAAATATTTTATTTGCTGTAGTTTTGTCCTTTGTTATGTGTACTTGGAAAGTTTGTTTTGATTTGTTATGTATGGATTCCAGTATATATAAGTCATTAGTCATTCCTGTACGGTGCAGAATGGTTTTTAATGAAATATTCATTATATAAACCCTATGAATCCTATGATGGGTGGCCAAATTGACACGTTTCTCTCCTGTCGCTCCCTTCTGACATCACAGAGCTCCATTCAAGGTGATTATACAGTCACTTTCCACGGCAAAGGGACCTCAACCCAGTTAGAGGTTTGGTTTTACAGAAGAGCAGTATCAAGTTTTCTCAACTTGCTTCAATAGTCCAACTTAGACAACTGTGACTCTTCTCTTCCCATCTTTCCAATCTTGTGGGTCTTGTTTATACCACAGCTTTGCACATTTATATTCTCCTTCCTTTACATGTAGACGTAAAAAAGACAAAACTATATCCATTTCTAACAAATAAAATAATTATTTCATAATAATTGTTAATACCTAATAATGTAGTACTATATGAATGACATATCGTTTGAAAGTGTTAACTACTTTTTTACTTTCAGAAAAGTAAATCCTTTAGAGTAAATGACCTGATAAAGAATACCTATTAAAGTTAAATTATGCTTCTAAAGTTGAAAATATAAAACAAACAAACGGAATCTAATGATGTGTTTTGTTAAGAAGTGAATTGTATACAGTGGATAAAAAAACATCTCAATCCACCTACTCTGGTGCCAACTCATTCGCCCCAGCCACCATTGCTGCATTGCTTGTACCAAGGCATGGAACCAAACCATGTTGAAATGTGAGCTTGAGTCAAAGTTAAAGTTGAGGCTTTGGAAATCATATCCCCTTTATTCTAAGCTTTTATAATATCCCCACATCGACTCAGAATAGAAAAACAAAAAGCAAATAATTATTACCCAAAAAGAAAAGAAAGATGTTATTAATTTTAAAGGTTTAATTGCACTTTTAATTCGTCAGTATATTAATTATATTATTTTGTTTCAACTGAGATATATTAATTAACATTTCCATCACTTATCATATGTTATGAGAAAGATTGAATTGATATAATTAAAAATTTTTACAAAATTAAAATATCATATTTACATAGATTTGCTTAACACAAATTAAACTTAAAAAGGTAAAACTAAACGGTTATAATACAAATCAATGTTATAAATAATACATTAAAAAAAACTCAAAAGGACAGAATAAAACAATTAAGTCTTTTTAAAACATACGTAATTATTAACTTCAAAATTTGGTAGAAAAATAATTAGATATAATAAAAAAATGTTGAAGTAAATAAAATTTAAAAAATGTATGTAAAGCTGATTCGATAAAAGTGAAAAAAAATTGATAAGTATTTTATATAGTGAAGTTTAAAAATAAAGTACTAATCATATAACTTATTTTTATTATATTATGAACAATAATTTGTATATTATATTTTAAAATAATAATTCATTTTATATTATTTTTATTATTCTAAATATCTTTTATTGTACCCGGTAACATGAAATTTTGCTCATGCTTTTTGATAAAACGGTTAATCCAACAAAAATCTGATAATTGAGATCAGACAGGACAGAGTAAAAACAGTTTTATATATAAAATGATAAATAATAATATATAATTCATTTACAAATATATAATTAAAATGATATAGATAGAAAGAGGGAAATTAATAAATTTATAATATTTATATTGTAATCACAGAAAAAGCAACCCACAAAGCCAGAAAGAGAACATGTGGTCTTATAAATTCTTGAAATTCTTATATTTTTGCCGCACATTTTGGTGACCACTCATAAATTTATTATTTATTAATCTTTCTTTCAGATATGTTTGTGGTTTTCAGTCGCCGGGAGAGGTTGAAGAACGTTGATTGTGATGGTATTTGATCTTTTATAATTTTATCTCATGTTTGTTTGTTTGATATTGGACGTCTAATGGTGAAAAAGCAAAAGCAGATTCCAATTTAAAGTGAGGGTGGATGAACAAAATTTTAATGGAATGACACATTAATACCATTTCCTAATTCGGAACGGAGATGGATTGGTATCCACGTATACGGTTTAATTCTCATCCTAATTGCAGAACTGTAATTGATAAGATTTATAAGAAGGTATCAAAATGATTTTATTGACTCAAAATGAGGTATGAACGGATCTATTGATTCACCGTAAAAGGTGATGTTTTAGTTTTGTTCTTTGTATAAAGGGATTTTTTTTTTTATTACTTATTTATTTGAAAGGAAATAGATTTTCATAAAGAGTAAAGTCCAGCATGTGACAACAATTGATTGCGTAGTCAAACTGCATCTTCAACAAATATATAATATAGACTCTTGATCCAACCAGAATCTGGTTGGTGTTCATGGAACACAATCCTCTGACATGTCATTATTACATCTTTTGCCCTTTAAATTTACAAACTTTCATTTTTGTTTTATAATTTAATGCATTTAAAATAGTGTGAAGGTAAATATTTTACCTGTTAAAAATTCAATTTCACATGAACTTTACATGAATAAGATTATACTTAAAAGATATTACATCTGTTTATTAATTGGTCCTTTTAAGTTTGAAAAACAAAATACAATTACTAAGCCTCCAAAACTATTTTACAAAAATAACAATATTATTAAATTATGGAAAGCGAAAGAAGGAGGATTTCCTCAAACCTAATAATTTCATATGCACTAAGAAAAGAATTCCTAATAAGCGGCTTTGATATTTATGCATGATCTTTCTGATTTTTTTTTTTAATGTTATCGTAAGTTTTCATTTCTGTTTTTATTAAATTTTGAGTTTTTGTGTCTCGATCTCTTTCATATTAGAAATTAGGCTTCATGTCTATTTTTGTTAAGTTTTGAATTTTTCCGCCTGACCCTTTCCCGTTTTACACTATTTTTTTTAATTATATTTATAATAAAATAATTTTAATATATTTTTTATAAAAAATAAATATTTATAATTTTATAATATTTAATTATTATTATTAATTAATTAATTATATATTTTAATTTATTATATTTATATTAAAATATATTTATATAAAAAATATTTTATCAAATTTTTATTTATATGAATATAAAATACTTATTATAATAATAATATTATTATATTATAACATTGTATTTAAACAGTTAATTATTTTTTAATTTGTCATTTTAAAATATTTATAATTATGTAATATATAGTTTATGAAAAAATATTTATTAACTTAATTCTTATTTAATTAGTTATAAAAGTTTTAGTTATTAATTTTTTTAATCTTTTAAAATATAATTATTTGATTAAGAAAATTTGATATATAACAAATAAGAATAATAAAATCTAATAAATATTATATTAAATCTAATAAAAATAAATTATAAATAAAATAACATTAGTTACTACTCATATTGTTGTAGAATATTTAGAAAAGATAAAAAGAAGAAAAATTAACTTTATATTTGTCAAATTTATTAAAAATATTGGAAAAATAAGATTGATCGAAAAGATTAAGAAAATGTAAAAAAGTGAAAGATAATAAGAAGAGAATAATATAATGAACAGAAAAATAAATAAGTCAAAATGGTGAAATATAGAAAAATAACCTTATATATAATTGAGAAAGAAAATGAAGTATTTTAAAAATATTAAAATTTTAGGATTTAAATTTAAATATATAAGCAAGGATGAAGGTGAGGATTGATTATATTACTCATGCCCGCCCCTAACTTTTTAAAGTAGACAAAACCCAAACTCACCTCGCCGGGTTCATCTAAGGGTGGGGAGGAAGTTTAATTTTCATCTCTACTAATACCACTATTAGATATTTTAAGAATGATTTATTGGAAAGAAACAACACTAATTTAAGAGGATTTACTGAGAATAAGTAACACTAATTTAAGAAAATTCATTAAAAAAAACAATACCAATAAGATATTAGTCTAACTTATATCAGAAATTGATATAATTTTCAATAAAAAATCTCAAAGAATTATGTTATGAACCTTAGTTCTTTATATAATGTTAAATCTTTTCATTTTTACTTATATAGGAGGCTTAAATGTATATTTGGATTACTCAACCTACCTTCATTTGTTGCATTTTCACTTTAAATCTATAAATTTGTTGATAATTTATATTTTAAATCATGTAATATGTTGCTCGTTCAAAAATTCAGTAAAAAAAACACACATTTAATTTATATTTGTGATATCCTAAATATTGTTTTTCATTTAATTTATAGTTGTGATATCCCAAATGTTTTCCAAAAATACATTTCAGATTCAACAATCGATAACTTATCTATGGATTCAACACTAATTTCTGGAGTGTGTTTTTCAGAATGAGTTTTGTAACAAATTTTTGGACTAATATTTCCATAAGTTTTTAGAAGCATCCCAGAAATCATTTTTTCAAAATATTTCTAAAAAGATGATTCTAGAATATTTCCGAAAAATCTCAAAAAATGTTATTATAGAAAACTTCTGAAATAAAAATTTCAAAATCTATTTATAGTAGGAACAATATTATCATTTTAATTGAATATATGATATAGGAAGAAAGTATTGGGACGGAGGAAGAAACCACAGAGGAAGTAAGAGTCTAAGTAACTAAACCTATTATTAAGTCCAGACGAGCCCAACAACTTCCAAGGTATTTCTTCCTAACCCCATTAATTTTGGGCCTTAGCTTTCGTATAGTATATTTTCCAGCATACATGGAAGTGGGCTAAGAAATTAGTGGGGTGAAAGAAGTTAAAGCCCAACATGCCTTCTCCTGCCCAGAAAAAAATAATCAAAACAACTAACGTGAACTAAACATATATCAAACAATAAAAAGAAAAAAGGTAAATGACTTTCTATTTTCGCCTCAAATTTTCTAAGTTCAGCGCAAGTTTTCTTATTATTTTTTGAAAATTACTGATCATAAATTAAAATATAATAATAATAACATAATTTGTACATTTTAAATATTTATTTACTATAAAGCTTAACTATACACAAATGAACATTCCATAAAATGATATAAAAAGAAACATTTATGAATCTTATTTTCTATTTCCTTTTATGATCTGATTGGATGAATATGTTTTAGCACATACCCCGAATATAAAGACTCTCATTGGAGTTCCGTGTGAAACTCGAGAATGGAGCAATTAATTTAAAATGTGCGCAACTAACTCTCCCTTCTATATATAGCGTCGTACTCTTGGTCTTTTCATATTTACTCCCACGCAACGATCGCCAACGGAAAAGGAACGATGCCTCCTTCGACTTCGTGGCTGGTGCTCGCTATTCTCGCGCTGACGGCGCCGGCGACGCCTCCAGCACACGCCGCGCCAGTCGCGTCGTTCGATGGTCAGCGAGAGTTTGACTATTTCGCGTTGGCCTTGACATGGCCCGGCACTTACTGCCAGCGCACGCGCAGTTGTTGTCCCTCCAACGGTTGCTGCAGAGGGTAATATAGTAATTTACACCACCTTTCCTTTTCATTTCTCAATTTCACATGTTCCATTGGTTCAATTCTTAGGATTGATCATTTTACATTTTTACTCTTACCTTAGACTTAAACATGTGGAGTGATTAAGCCGTTTGTATTGTGCCTGATTCGTCGAATTTGGGCCCTTTTTTTTTTGGGTGATGATAATAATTAGCAAATGAAATGGATTTTTGTTAACAAGATAAAGCTTTAATTCTGATGGTAGAACAATGCCAAAGGTAGCTAAGGAACTGCATGTAAAATTTCTCTTATTTCATTATGCAACTTTTGTGAAGCACTTGATAAAAGGCTGACATGTTTACGTTTCTGGTTGCAGCCCCAATTCTCCGACAACATTCACCATACGTGAGTATTAGGTTTCCAATGCGGCATTATCGTGGTGATGAAATACTTATTGCTTTTTGTTGTAGAGAATTTAGACCTCATGGAATACTTATTGCTTATTTTTCTTCTATTTTGCTACTTGCATTGACTCTTTTCTGAGTTAATTTTTCCTTCTGAGGTTGTAGTTCTGAATTTAGACTGCTTGGAATACTTGTTGTTTGTTTATCTTGAATTTCACTATTTGCATTGTCTATATTTTGAGTTAATTTCTCCATTTGAGGTTGTTGTTGTCAATTTAGACCGCATGGAATTTTTTTTCTGTGAAAATAAGTATGCAAAAACATAGTCGAAGAGCGTGTGGAATACTTATTGCTTGTTTTACGTGAACTTTCCTACTTGCATTGACTATGTTCTGAGTTAATAATATCTTCTTCTAGGTGTGAATCCCTGGTCGGGTCTACAAAAATATTGTAAAACTCTACTGATATTTTAAACTCATTGATAAATGAGCTTTAAGTATGACTTTTGAGTTTTTGTTTCCTTTCCTCAATTTTTTTGTCTCTCATTTCTTCCGCATCAATTCTTTTCTTTTAGATTACTTTGTTTGTGAAGAAATAAATCTGTTTTGGGATGTAAAGAACATATTGACCTTTTTGCTCATGTCTCTGTTGAGTATGGAATTCCAGCAACAAATAGCTTAACAGATTATATCTACATGTATGATAGATGGACTTTGGCCTGACTATAACGATGGAACCTGGCCATCTTGTTGTTCTGGAGCTAGTTTCAATCCAAAAGAGGTATATTCCACAACCTTAATTTGCAAATTATTTGATCACAAATAACATTTACTGGTTTCATGTTTTGATGACTGAGAAATTTGTGAAGAATGAAACTGAATTACATTTCAGAGTTATACTGGAAAGTTCTATCTATTCCTTTTAGTTTTATTAGGTAATTAATTTAATGATAAAGTATTAAGTGTTGATTGAGGAAAGCCAAGGCACTTTTCTTTTGCTTGTGAAACTGCAATTTTTTAATTCTTTTCCTTGTTAATTGTTTTTTGTATTTTGGTTGGTTTTATTAATGTTACTTTTATATACTATTAGAACTTGGTGTCTTCAATTAACGTGGTTGCATTAACTCTCTAGTTCTATCATGTTTCATTTTCTGTGTAGATATCTAGTTTGACTAATGCTTTAGAGCAATATTGGCCATCATTGAGCTGTGGCAAGCCATCAACATGCCATGGCGGGAAAGGTTCATTTTGGGCTCATGAGGTGGTTGTCGGAGTTAATTAGTTTCCTATTCAACCTTAAATTATTATGGAATCTCATTTTTCTTTTTTCATTTGTGCTTCTGGGGTTATCACATCTGGCTTACGTCGGCAGTGGGGTAATAATCTTTCATAGCTTTTGCTTGCTTACATGATTTAATGAGTGTATTCGTTGTTTCTCTTGAGTAATAGTTGTGTTGTTTCTCTAAAATCTGCAACTTGCGGAACTGTTATTCAGAATTAAATTGGTGTTGAACAAAGTGTTCAAAGTTACATCTCTATTGGTAGTTACAAAATTTCCTTATCGACTCGTTTATTCTATTTTTACCTTTTTGCTATTTTCTTTAGGCAAAATGATATGGTTTTCTTGTACTGATATTCCTTTTTTCTAATATTGCAATTTTATTTGCAGAGAAACATGGCACATGCTCTTATCCTGTGTTTCGAAATGAATATGATTATTTTCTGGCAACTCTGAATATCTATTTCAAATATAATGTTACGGTAAGTTTGTCGTGTCTAAATTTTGTTTTTGTACCAGAAATTTCTTTCTTATATCTGGAGGCAATGAACTCATACTAAATAATGATCAAAATACATTGATAGCTTAATTACTGAAAAATTTCTACATTTTTTTAGAGCCATTGATCATTATCATTTTTTCTCACAGATAAAACATTAAACTTGCTTTACTGAACACAAGTACTTAGACAATTAAAGGTCATTATTCTATGCAACTGTTATTTTTTACTTTTATCTTGCTCCTTTTCATCACCCATAAAAACTAATAAAACTTGTATACTGATTAATATGTTAGTCAATCCATGCCTCCTCCTTCAATTGATAACATTTCTGTGTCAGGATGATAAAATTTGTCTATTGATTAATGAATTTGTCAATTGGTGGTCCCTTTGGTCATGATTTTATAAAGGAAGAAGCTAGCCAGGAGAGAGAGCAGTTTTAGAGTAGGAAGTTTTGAGAAGAGAGTTTAGTCCCAAGTACTTTGGGAGTATTTTATTCTTTTCAATCCTGCCTCTTAGTTCGTACAAATTGGATCTGCTGAATATAGTAATTTTTTGCTCTGTTCTGTATCTATTACATTTTCTTTTTTTCTTTTCTATCTGGGGAATCAGTCTAATTAGTCTGCTGCTGTAATATGGTCCAAATATATGCATGAAGTCTAAATTGCATGAAAATGTTGTTCGCAACTTGGGCTGTCATCTTATCTTTTGGCATTGAAGACTTAGAATCTTGCTCCCCAGGTTCTCAATTGTTGAAAAACTGCTTAATTGGTTTCGAGTTTACACTGTATTTGTAAAACTTTTGATTGTAAAGAACTCTGATTCTTGCTTCGAGGGACATACTCTGACTATTGTGTTCTTCAACATTTTTCCAGAGCGTTCTAAATGATGCTGGATATGTTCCCTCTAATACAGAAAAGTATCCCCTTGGAGGCATTATCTCTGCCATTGAGAATGCTTTTCATGCATCCCCTTTAATTGTCTGCTCAAAAGATTCTATTGAGGAACTTCGCCTATGCTTTTACAAGGACTTCCAAGTATGAAATCTGCTCTACTCTCTAATATATATTTAGTTCACAAGAAACTAAAATATGTGCAAATATTTGTCTTATTTTCTGTAGGAGATTGGCACATTTAGATATAAACTGATGGGTTAAGAGATAATTAGTTCAGTCAGTGGTAGCTAGTATTTTCAATTATTAAAATGATATCACTATTGTCCTTTCAGGTCAATTTTGAAGTAATATTGCATAAGACCTATCTGTGAAATAGTTGTGAAATCATTGAGATGCTATAGATCTGTATGAAAGTTATGACAAAGATATTTAACTCCAAATTCATAAAACTATGGGACTTGGTTTATTTTTAGAAATTTAAGCAACACCCTACTGGTAAACAAACTTTCGTGGACTCTATGAGAGAATCCCCTTGACCTTGTACTTTTAAATATTAATTCTATGATTTCATGGTATCCTATTCAAAAACAGTAATTTGGCCATTATTAATTCTAGAATATATTGTCTGTTGTTTTGCAGCCACGAGATTGTGCTGTTAGATCTGACATTAAAATTGACATGGTTACTTCAAAAGGATCTTGTCCGAAATATGTTAGCTTGCCTGAGTTGGTTTCAGTCAGTAAGTTCATCACCCTGTCATCTATATAGCGTTATCTTTATTTCTGTTTCAGTTGCTCTTAACCACCCAACTAGTTTGCTATAACTTACATATTACTATTAGTGACAGATGGATTAAGGATGAAGGAGCTGGTCTGTAGTCTATTCTAGTTAGCATGCATGAAGCATTTGTTTGGAAAATGGTTAAAATTATATTGAACTTTGCGGGTAGATCTGAAATTTGTTGACATGAGGCATGAGTTTGGTTAGATTAATTTAATGTCAATTGAACTATCGAGTGTTTGTTTATATGGATTTTTTTCTCTGTTTGATTTAATTACGCTAACATGCTGGCTGTGACTTGATACAAAGGCTGCTGATTGTGACTTAATTTATACATAAGAATGAATCACTTATCATTTTGGAACACCTTAGCCCGAAGTTCGATTTTACTTTCAACCAGCATACCCGTACCTTTCGTACGCAGACAGAAAGCAATCTCTTTTTTTTTTTTTTTAATTTTTTTTTTTTTTTTTTCTGACGGAAGAGATTTCATTGAAGAGAAAACAAGAAGTACAACCTGGGATGTTGTAAGAAATCCTCAAAGTAAGGCTCAATACACCATTGTGGTTGTGGGTGTGCGTTCCCCAACAACAGTAAGAAATTCAGAAAGTGGTTGTTGGTTGAACTAAGTATGAAAAAAGGCTTCCCAATCCTTGCAAAAACCACACATTGCTAACGCTGGGGAGTTAAGAAACTGTTTTGTGGACAAAGAAATCACTTGAAAGCAGTTTTGTCCCTCTCCAACTGCCGCAGGTTCCTTTCCCTCTCACGTACCTGGCTGAAGATCACTAATAGAATTGGAACTTTTTTGGTTGGTAATAGGAATTCTGGTAGTTAGCCGGCAAACTACTCAATTACGTGAATACTAGCTCAATCCTAATAGTTGGCTTTGAGTGAGAATCCTGGTGCCGAGAAAGATGCCTACGGTCAATGGGTATGAAATTTCCACGGGTATCACCATTGTTTAGTACATGTGTGTAAGCATATGAGACTTTTCAGAACACGTGATAGACTACATCCCAGACATATATGTTTTGAAATGGCGTAGAACACCTAAACAGGGGAATAACACTGGCCAAAAGAGTAAGGGGCTAACAGTTGATATGTCAAAGGTATTAGGTAGTCTGTAATTGGTAATCTGCTGCTATTTTATAGTGGTCTCTATTGTTATTTTACTTAGTTCGATGAATTTTCTCTTTGGTTTGAACATCTTTTTAATATAATTTTTTTTATGTGGTGAATTTAACTCAAATTTGTGTGAAAACAATAATCATTACGTTGAAATAGGACAATCCATTGCAATTCTTTAATTTTATAACTATCTATGCATCTGTAGGTCGCGATGGACTTCAAAGTCGGGTCTCTGATGATGCAGATTTTTAAGGTTATGGTATTGTACTTATTTGTAAATTTCTGTACCTTGCCAAAGAAGAATGGCATATGAATAAAATTATTTGGATGTTGTACCATTTGTCAATTTGGAGACAAATGAATAGAGTGGAGACCTGGACATTTGGATTGGAATCTAGACCTGCTAAAGTGTGGCCGGAAAAAATGAAGTGATGGTTGACAGTATTATTTGGGAATTGGGAGCTGTCCCGAGCCTGGTCCCATGAATTTGGAGACTGGGTTTTTTATCATTTTCTTTATTGTTGGAAGAATGTACAACTGTACAATGGAATATGTTGTTGTATCATATGGAATTATGAATATATTTACTTTTCCTTAATGTCATCATTTATATTTTACCCTACGTCTCTGTTTCTTTACATACATTTGCATCACGTTCGAGTTCATGCACGAGTTCGTGTCGTCTTTAATTAGGCAGTGAAGCACTACGTATGGACTTCAGTCTGCCATTTGTTTTTATTCAATTTACCATTTTTATTTTTCGTTTTTTTAATCTTTCATGTACTTCAATCTTCGTTTTCAATTTATGATCATAATTGAGAATGGCCCTGCACCATGTTAGTTACAAAATAACAATCATTACATCGTTTATTTTTTCCTCTTTTAGCTTCAGTAAGAATAGTAAGCCCAGGTTCAATAAGATTAGTAAGACTTATCATGCCACCACATCTTTCAAACTGACACCACTCGCACCAATAATAATAGAGACAAATGAAGGCTCTAAGACTTCTCTTCATGATGACTTATCTAGGTTCATTCTTCCTTGCAAGCCCAGAAGCAGACTCGTGTACCAGCAATCTAAGCCTCAATGTTTCTATCCCCTTTGATACAACCAACCTGCACTGCCTTTCTGTATGGGATGCTCAAAGTTTCATCCTCAGAGTAGGTGCACCATGTTTGAATTTCATCACGTGTATATAACCTTATTCCAATAGCACCCCATGTATATACTGATCTATGTGTAAACTTTACAGTATGCTCAGACTTCTGTCAACATTTGGAGCTTCATTCTCTCAACCCCAGACGCAAATTCTTACATAGCTATGGGATTCTCTGTCACTGGCGGCATGGTTGGTTCGAGTGCCATGGTGGGGTGGGTGGCATCAAGAGGAGCCAGTGGAGGGATCAAGCAGTATTATCTTGGTGGGGTCACTCCAAATCAGGTGGTTCCTGATAAGGGCAACCTACAGGTTATAGCTAATTCAACCTTCATCACTTTGCAGTCCTCTCGTCTGTTCATGGTGTTTCAGTTACAAACCACTGAACCTTTGTCCTCTCTGATATTTGCCACTGGATCCACCGGTTTATTCCCTGGACCACCGAGCTTTGTACTAACAAAACACCTAGACAAGGTTTCCACAAGAATAGACTACTCAAAAGGTTAGTATAAATTTAACTCTTTCGAAGTACTCTCGTAACTGATTGTTATTCTTCTCTTTAAATAAATTTATTTTCTAAAGGACAGTACATTGACTAATTAATCGCATATATATGAGCTAAAAATAACGACCGTTTTCCTGACAATTAGGTAATAACTAGAGTTTCTTTGTACCAAAATCTGAAGAAGCATTTCTTGAACAGTAAACCTCAATTTTCTACCGTTTCAAACTGAGTTTCATGGCAAAATTAAATAAGAATTTTTAGTTATATTTAGGCTTAATTACTTTTATTATTATTATTATTTATTTATTTTGTGTAATTTGATTCTTCAGTTTTAAAAAAATACAATAACGTGCTTTTTCAGAACTTAATCAAGCTCTTCAATTTTAAAATTTTACAAAATTGTAGCAATGTGCTATTTTCGTTTGTTAAAATTGATATCATTAGTTTTAAATCTTTTTATCATAATTACAAATTATATTATACATAAATTAAAATTTTTAATATTTTTTATTTATAATGTTTTTACTATTTGTGTAAAAAGCGATCATTAGAAGTTAATTTAATTAAGTCTTTTACTTTTTGAAAAAACTTCTGAAAACCGAACACAGACAAAGTTAACTAGTAGTAAATAATATCTGTTTTTCTTTGATTGCTTTCAGTTCTCAATAGTGCAAGATAAACATTAATATGATTAGTGGCTAATAATGAAGTGTGCGTCATTATATGTCATTATGTCTGCGGTTGAAATTTGATGGCATACTATTCAGAACTCATTCATTCACCCAGAGAATTCTTTGGTTGGGCATTATAGAGTGGGTGGAGTGTTGTATCAAAAACTATACTAGTAAAGCCAAAACAAGAAGCAAAGAGTAAATAGTGGAACTTCACATGTTGGTTATGAGCAACACAGTTCCATTTCTTAGAATATTGAGTTGTCTTTTCGAGACAGAGGGAGAGAGAGAGGAAACAGCCGACAACTGGGTTGGGTAGCAACAACAGGTTTTTTAGTCTTACATTTACACTTTTTTGTGATGTTCTTTCCGACTTGGAAGTTAAGGAATAACAACCGGATCGAGTTCATTTGAAGCAATCTCGTTCTTCAACTTAGGACTTAGGTTAGGGTCCACTTTTACAATTTTTTTTCCTAAACAATAAATAATTTACACCACACTTTTCAGAGAATTAAAGGTATTAAAAAGTAAAATTTAAAACTTTTAAAATTTATAAAACCGTAGTTTTCAAAATATATAATATTTTTTAACTTTTTCTATAAAATCTTAAAATCAAAGTTAATAAAATACATTTTTTGTTCAAAACATTTCCAGGAAAAGTTAAATTACTAACTATTTTATTATTTAAAAGTATTTACTCATATAATTTTAATATTATTTTAAATTGTAAAAATAAATAAAGATCGAGTAATTTGTATATTCACATTATCAAAGCATCTAAATGTAAATATCCTTGAACCGATTCTGTTTTTATATCAAATTTCAGTGAGATCCATTATTCCTTTCTCCCTCTCAGAGCGTGTTATAGACCTTCATTATAACAAACAAAAGGGCTCATGCAGATACTTACCGTTAATTTTGAAGAGGTTTCAGGCGATGGTAATGATAATATCCTTATCACAAAATCCTACTTGTAGTTTAATTTTAAAAAAGTCCTATCACCATTTGGTTATACACTTTTTATCACAAAATCATGCTGGTCATTGTTCTAATCTTTGACCTTGATTTTTATACATTGCTAGTGTAATTTTTGTCAGTATTTAAAAATTAAGTAACAAGAATGTAAAACCCATTTTACTTTTATGAATATATAGACAACTTACTCTTATTTATTTGGCTTATATATATTTTAGAGCATGCATGATATACATACATGTAGTAAAACGCAGTGGTTGTGCAAAATCTGTTTATCGAACAAAAAACCAAGTTACTTATATTAAGTAACTCTAAACTTTTGGGTACGCGGAAGGTATACTGACCCAATATAAAGAACAAAAAACAAGCCGGACAATTAGTTATTGAGAGGTGACTACTTTAGGGGACCTAAGTTGAAATAAAATGGATATACACCAGAAAGAAGAGGAAATTAAATATATGTCAGAAAGAGTTCTCGAGGGAAAAATCAATATAATTTTTAGATTATATTGATATTCCCATTTAAAGTTTTTATTGGGATCTACTATGATTCAAATCGCCTGTAGACGAGACTCAAAAGTTAAAATTAACGATCTCATTTCAATAGAAAATAAAACAAATTCCACTTCCACACACTCCATATATAGTAGGCATTCTATATTTGAAGTCTCAAATAAAATTATCTACGACACGATAAAAATGGATGTGCTTTTAGTTTCTATTTTTCAATCAAAATATTTTCATGTTAAGGAATTTCATCTTTAAACTTTAAAAAACGTACAGATTTAACCCTTTTTATTGATGAATTTAACCGCACTGAACCAGGAGTATAGAGACTATAATAGTTTTTAATATACTACGGAATACCGCATACAAAAAGGGACAATTTATATTTGAAAGAAAGTCATTTAATTCCCCTTCAGAAAACACAAAGCAAATATAATTTACGAAAATCTCTGTGGAAATTACTTTTATTTTCATAATAATAGATTATTGGCAACACTTTTTAATGTCTTTGAGGACTGAAAAGTTTAATCTATATCATATTTATATGATGATTTTCATAATCAAAATGTATCTTTTATTATGAATAAAGGAAGCTTAATGGTTTAAGTTAGCTGGCATCCCTTTCACCTAATCTATTTAATCGAATAAGGACATAATTATTGATACACTGCTACCAATACCATTGTCTAATTGTAACAATCTTTCCCTTTCATTTAATTAATCATATAGCAATACTTCTTTCTTGCTTTAACAATGTCACGAATACGTTTGCAAAACATACAGCATAAACAATAGAGAGAAATGAAGATATCTACAGCATTCCTCATATTCACTGTTTGTTTGCATGCTTCAGCCAACATTGGAAGTTCACAAGGGGATGGAAATTCTTCACAAGTGGATGGAAGCACTTCGCAAGCAGCTGACTCCTGCGTCTCCAAGCTAAACCTCAGTGTTCCTCTCCTCTTCGACACAACCAATCTCAATTGTCTTCCTGTTTGGAATGCTCAAGGATACATCCTTAGAGTAAGTAGTGCATTATTCTTGAACTTAACCAGTTTTAATCGGTCCAAAATATTCCTATAAAATTACATCATTGTCATTCTAATTACGATTGTGTATCCCATTTCGAGATCAAATGTGTGTTTGGATAAACAGTTCAATTATTTGATGATTTATCAAATGAAACTTATTCGTAAGCTGAAAGAACTAGCTTATTTTGACAAGCTTCTCAGTCAAATTTATTGAAACAAGTTAAAGAAAGAGCTGAAAAGATGGTTGAGTAACTTTGTAAGCTCAACTATAAGTTAAACGACAGACAAAGTTCGATAACCGAGTTTCTTAAGTATAATGGTATTGTTTGGCAAAAGTAAAACCTCCTTGATTTCTCTGTCCCAATATTAGTTGCATGACTTTGGATTATGGGAATTCCTTACTCGAGAAAAACTATAAGTTCAAACAAAATTAGTTGTAACCTATCATAAATTAACATCAAACAAACTGACCTATGCATGCATTAACTATGCAGTATTCTCAGACTTCTCCAAACATATGGAGCTTCGTTCTCTCAGCACCGAACCCAAATTCTTACATAGCATTTGGATTCTCTCCCAATGGAGGTATGGTGGGTTCAAGTGCCATTGTGGGGTGGATCTCATCCAGTGGGTTAGGTGGAGGCATGAAACAGTATTATCTAACAGGACTCGCACCAAACCAAGTGGTGCCAGATAGAGGCAACTTGAAAGTTCTCACCAACTCAACCTTCATTACATCACAGTCCTCACGTTTGTACATGGCCTTCCAGTTAGAAACCAACCAACCTCTGTCCCAGTTGATTTATGCCTTTGGACCAAACGGTGTGTTCCCTTCAACACCAAGTTTTGCATTAACACACCACCAAGACAAAGTCTCCATTACGTTGAATTACGCAACAGGTTAGTGAAAAGAATAGCGTATTGATTATGTGTATCTGGCTAGGGACATGCATGAGAAGAAACTAACATGCACCCCTTTCTCACACATTGAACAATTCAAACCAGACAACTCACATTTTATCTTGATTAATCAACTTAAACCACAAATTTGAAATCGCTGTCATCCAATCTTCATTGAACAGTTGGATACTTGCAAAAAATGACTGCACTGAATCTAGTTTCATTAATTTCTATTTACCATATTTTATGAAAAAAGCAGAAGAAAAGAAAGATAGGAAAAATATATAATGCTAAAATGAGTGATAGATATGATAGAGATAGATGGAAAGAAAAAGAAGATCTTTCGAAAACAAGTAGACCAACGACGATTATTCTAGTGATGATGACCTTTTGGTTGAGTTGAGTTGATTTGATAAATGATTGAACAAAAACATGGCCCCTTCTTACTGTCAAAAACTATTTGAGTAGTTGGTGAGAGGACATTCTTTTCTCTATCTTTATGTAAGAATAGTCTAGTTGAAATGTAAATCTGACTCGACCTTCTACCAAACCAAACTCTTTTTTTTTTATATATATAGTTTTATCAACTAAATTTGGCTCGAAATTTCCTTTTGCAGAACACGTGCTAATTACAGTAAATGTTTTATTAAATAACATGGTTAGTTTCCAATTATTCTAAATTTTACAGAGATTAAAAAATATTTTATTCTCATAAATTCTCTACTGCCATATGTTAGTTAATTAAAATAATCATATCATACTCATGTTCTGAGTTGATTGATAGTTTGAGAATTGCTGCATAAAGCTCTATCTGTATTGAATTTCGTTTTCTTCTAAAAATATTTGATGTAGTATGTATGGAGCTTGGCCTAAAGCACAACATTTTGTTCTGTCCAGTGGATTCTCATGTAAATTGGGAAAGTGCTACTATTGTTCTTGCTTGTCCTCAATAATTAGGGATGACACTGAAAATTTATGGTATTGTTGGAAGCAGGTTCAAGTGCATTGGGAAACTCATACATGAACCTGAAAAGAAGCCATGGAGTGTTGAATATCTTGGGATGGGGCATCCTAATCATAATGGGAGCAATAGTTGCTCGTTACTTCAGGGAATGGGATCCATTTTGGTTTTATTTCCACGCATCAGTTCAATCATTGGGTTTTGTTCTGGGAGTAATTGGTGTAATTAGTGGTCTTGTCTTGAATAATCAACTCCATGTTGACGTTAGTCTTCACAAGGCTCTTGGAATCATCATTTTCGTTCTAGCCTGCCTCCAGGTACTTTTTATTTATTTTTACATTTTCATAATTTTGCACTTTATCCAAAACTTGTTACAGTATCTTTATAGTACTAAAAACAAAATCATTAATTTAGTATCATTATTTTTAAGAGTATATCATCAATGAATTTAATCCTTAACATTTATAAAGTAATACAAAAGATATTGAAATATGTTTTGTATGTTCTACTTGTGGGTGTCCACTTCTTGTGAGACCAATAACAACATGAAAAATAGATTGTAACTCAATATTAGTTAAACCTGTCCTATTTTTTTTATTGTAATTTAAGAGTTCTGTGTTATTCACCCTAATTTACTGATTAATTTTATGCCTTGAGTAAAAACACTTGAGAGTAACTTCTATGTAATAACTTTGAGCACACGTCCTTATTTAAATGTCAAATGTCTCTACCTAAGGGATAGAATACTCACAAATTTAGTGCATATCCTTTTGTAGATAATGGCTTTGCTTGGTCGACCAAAGAAGGAATCAAAAGTGAGAAAGTATTGGAATTTATACCATCATAACACGGGGAGAATTTTGATCATACTAGCCGTGGCTAACATTTTCTACGGAATCCGATTAGGGAAGGAGGGAAGTGGATGGAATATAGGTTATGGGATTGTTCTGGCCATATTACTCACCATGGCAATTACTTTTGAGACTCAACTGTGCAGTAGAGACTAAATTCTTTACTTCATACATTTTGTTTTGTTTCACCACTGCTTTTTATTTCGGAGTTTTAGTTCCATTTGTAAACTTATTTTTGTACCAAGAGGATTGGTTATGAATTAATTCTATTTTAAACATATATTTAATTATATATGCCTCTTCCTCTTAAAGGGATGTTTTCACATAACATGAGCAATCATATATACATATACCAAAAACCATGACCCCAATAAAATTTGCAATTAATTCCATGAAAAGAAAGTTGGAGCTTAATTCATTATTGCAAATTAATACATCTTTATGTTAAATACGTGGGTATTTATTAATGAAATTAAATTAAATCCAGGCCAAAATTGGAATTTGTTAAGTGTGAAGATGAAAACCAACTAGTATTATTACAGTGAAGGATGAAAATCAAAAGTTCAAAACATATAGTGAGCATATGAAGTAAAAAAAACATTAATTAAAGTTAATAAGTTTAAGCTAACTCAAGTTTAATTTATACATCAGGTTTTCTGCACAATTATTAATTCCTATGCAAGATTCACATATTTAAGGATCTTCCCACGCATTAATGTGAAATTATTTTACACAAAGATAAAAAATATTATTAGAAAAACTGAAATACCAATGTCAAAACTCTTTAATTTTTTTTATCAGTTCATAATTCCTTTTTTATATAGCAGAAGTTCAAGTCAAATCCAGAACCCTTATGAACAGGGACAGAGAAAGGAGGTATCATAGGAATGTTATGGTCATTTCCAAATTTTTAAAAATTCCTTTAAAATCATATACATGAAAGTATTTATGGTCACCTTAAAAAAAAGAAAAAAACCATGTTAATCTTAATTCTACCTCTGCCACTGTCAAGGTTTATGATTACCATAGAAGTGGCATGCAAGGAGACAGTTGTTCCAGCAAGTAACTCTCTTTTAACTCATAAATTAATGAACTAGGATATCATTATGAGTCAATTTGATTAATATTCTAGCTGAAAATTAACACCGTACGCAGTTGGCTGAGTTGTTCTTATCTAACATTTGAATGAAACAATAGTGGTGTCTGCATGTCCTGTTCCAGCCGGCAATGCCAATTGTCACAAACAGCCCGTTAATTTCAATGATGCTTGTAATTTTCCCCTATAAAACTGAACATAATTAGTGGCACATTCTAAGTACCTACTTTGCTTGTGTCTTTGCTCTCCACACAAAAATGAAGTTAACGTGCCTTTGCCAGATAGTGTTGTTCATTATCCTCTATAATTCATCAACCTTTGTGACTTCTCAAGATTCATGCTCCTCTAAGTTGATGCAACTTCAGCTTCCTATCCCTTTTGATACAAGTTCACTTCTCTGCAGTCCTGTTTGGCCAACTCACAATTTCATCCTTAGAGTATGTGTTTGAATGTGGATTACATTTTTTTCTTCTTATTTATTAAGTTTCATGCATGACTTTATAACTTTCAAAATAAATTTTAATAAATGTGGATAGACTTTTCAAAAGTACTGATTTTCCACCACTTCGTGTGAATAACAACACTTTACACATATATTAGACTATTTGAGATATATATATATATATGAACTGAATTTGAGTGTAGCATTAAAAATTAATCAGAGCTATCTTTCTTCTTCTTTTTTCTTTTTTTTTTTGTTTCTCTGATCAGTATGCTAAGGCTTCATCAGATGTGTGGAGCTTCATATTCTCATTCCCATTAGACACAAAAGCTTATGCAGCAATAGGGTTCTCCAAAGATGGAAGCATGGTGGGTTCTAGTGCAATTGTGGGGTGGATGCCATCACCAGGTGCTGGGGGCATGAAATTGTTTTATCTGGGTGGAAAATCACAACGTGACGTGATTGTAGACAAAAGTGACCTTTATGTTATGAATGCATCATTTGTTCCACCAACTGATTCACTAGGTTACTTGATCTTCCAATTGAAGACCACCCAACCTTCTAACAATCTCATATTTGCCATTGGACCCAATGGCCAGTTCCCTGATTATCCACAATATGACTTGCCCCAACATATTGATCAGACATCCATAACCATAAATTATTCTAAAGGTTAGTGAAGAACCCTTTTATTGTTCATCATCATCAACATCAATAGATGGTACATCTGCATAATAAATGATGAGTGTGTTAAAGTATTATTAACTACTGTTTCCTCATCTTAGTTTTTACTCATTTTAATCAACCAATTTCTACATTAATCAGCATATCTTCATATATAAACTTATGTGATACCCTCAATTATGAAACTTCTCCAATTGAGTCAATGTAAAATTATGATTTTATAAAAACTGTAAGCAATAGTTGTGATGACAAAGTTCTTGAAACACACTGCCAACATATTAAGTTGCAATCAACGGTTTGATCAGTTGGAAAGTGATAAGAATTAATGTACCTCTTCATGCGATTCAATCTGAATCTTGTAATAACTTTGGGTCTCTTGCAACAACAGGTTCAACTAGTCAAAATTCTAACCTAAAACTTCGAAGAAGCCATGGCGTTCTGAACATGATGGGATGGAGCATTTTAGTGATTATAGGATCCATAATTGGTCGCTACTTCAAACAATGGGATCCCATTTGGTTTTATCTCCATGCTTCCATTCAAACATTTGGCTTCGTGGCCGGCGTAATTGGAATTTTATGTGGATTGCTCTTATCCAAGAAACTCAATTCCAAAGTCACTCATCACAAAAACATAGCAATCATCATCATCGTCCTTGGATTCCTCCAGGTTAATGAATTAATTTCTCTCTCAGTTAGCTTTATTAACATAGACGATTAGAAATTCCACGTCTTTTTATATATATACAAACCTCTATTTCATAAAATTCAAGATTTTATTTTTAAAGTTAAACCTAAACTCTATTTTTCATGAAGAAGACTCTATTTTTTTACAAAGAATAGTCATGAATCATTCTGATCTTCTTTCATGTTATGATTTGATTTGATTTGATAGGTGTTAGCCATTATAATTCGACCAGGAAGGGAGTCGAAGATAAGGAAGTATTGGAATTGGTACCATCATAACGTGGGGAGGATTTTGATTATCTTTGCAATTCTTAACACCTTTTATGGACTCCATTTAGGAGGGGAGGGATCGAAGTGGTTTCTTGCTTATGGAGTCATTATTGCTGTCTTGGTCATTGTCGTTGTGTTCTTGGAGATAAGAATGAGGATCATTGCAAGAAGAGAGGCTCGGTCCAAAGAAACATCATCATATTCTCCATCCGTGGAGTTACCATATTAAAACATGTTTATTTTGAATCCAAAATCATTCATAAATTTCTAATCTATCATGTTATTAGCAGAGAAACAAGTTTTCATTGCCTCATTTCAGTGCAACTGGAATCGCGATGACACAAGAAAAAATTTGAATGGAAATGAAAAGAAAGAAGAAAAACACAGAACTGCCACCAATTTTTTTCACTAGAAAAACAGTAAAAAAATTCATTTAAAAACTAAATCTTAGAATCGGTAAGAAGATATAGTATTGTAGATGTGTTTATTAAAAATTAGTAGTGTTTATGCATGTTACCCAGTAGAGTTAATGCTAACCAAAGCACCCACATGCCCTTAAATAATCCAAAAATGACTTCATTCCCAATTAACGCAAATGTAGATATGAAAATACATAAAAAAAATGTGTTGATCATTGAGAAATTAACAAATAATAACTAAGAGCAAAGGTGAAATGATACTGTAACAACTATGTTTCTTTGGTTATGACTAGTACAACTTGAAAGTGATCATCCAATGATACTGCAAAAACAAATCTATTTGACTATATATTACATCCTAACCAATCAAGTTGTTTATTCACAAAAGAATCCTGCAGAGCTTAATTAGTAAAAATTTCTTAGTTATATCACCATAATGATACCTTAATCTTGTGCAAGAAGAGTGAGTTCTCGGTTTCCAAAGAAGACAATGCCAAAGTATATTGTATTTCAACTACGTGGACTTGCATTCTTTTCCTAGTTCAGAAATAGTTCTGTTGTAACAATGCTTCCTTTTGGAATAATACATTATCATCAACACTCTTCCTTTTCATTTTAGCCCCCAAAAATGATATGGATTTGCAAGCTTAGCTCTCAGAAAGAGAGGAAAAGCCTCTGGAAGTAGGGGACCTCGCCAGGATTGACGGTATGGCACCACCATGTTGAACCAAATATATAATAAATGAAATCCATGCTAAAGCACCAAGGCAGACTAGAAAACCAAACAATAATCCATCCACTTCATCCAGGAAGAAATCTAATAACATGTATCCATAAGCCATTATTACCAGCACAGCCACACTCCAAGCCATTTTCTACATCAAAAAAGGAACAAAATTAGAGGTAAGTATGAAAACTATCTCAAAAATCAGTACAAAATCATTGAGTTGTTTATATCTTGGTCTGCTTAAAATACTTTATGTAAGTAACTTTTCAGTTGGAATCAAATATAGCTTTTAATTTTACAAATGCATTCCAAAAACTGTTTATATTCCATTATATATATTGTACTGAAATCATCCTGTCATGTCCAGAGAATTTCTCAAATCAACCTCATTGATCAAAATTTCCCCTTCAGTTTTTATGGCCTGATATCACCAGCTTAGAAAACCCTTAATATGAGCGAAATGAAAGAGTCCTTTATCAAACAAGTAAAATCAGAGTTCAGAACCAACTTTGGATTAAGATAATGAGAGAGAATGGTGCAGGAAAAAAAGAAGTATCCTAAAATTATGTTAAATAGCCAACTGGAGCATCATTAATCTACCATTTCATTTCTTGCCACTGAAAACCAATTACATGCACAACAAAATTGTTTCGTAAAAGTTGTCATAATCCTTATGCATGACTCAAGAGATCTAACTTGAGACACAAGTTTAGCATTAATTCCTTTATACCAAGTCTAAAATCAGTACAGAACTTGGCTAGTTTTTGAATAATAAAATTAGAGCTAAAAAGGTCACTGTTAAATATGAAGAGTATTACACTTTGCCTTGCTTGGCTATCAAATTCATGGTATTTGGAACTTATAGGATCATAATAACAATTTACCTCTACTATAGGCCTTATTCTGAAGGACCCCATCACCTCCTCTTTGGACACCAAAGTAAGAAGGGGGATAAGTGCAAAAGGAATCTGGATTGCTTGGACCACATTAAGCCATTCATTCAAGGTATCCAATGAACTTTCTGATGTATTAAAAACAATTGCACAGATCATAGTTGGAACAATTGCACAACTTCTAGTGATCAATGCCCTCAACCACTTCTTTATATTGAGCTTAAGAAAACCCTCTGTTATAAACTGGCCCGCATATGTGCCAGTGATGGTACTACTTTGGCCAGCTGCTAGTAAACCAATACCCCATATATAGAGAATTGGAAACAACCCTCCTCCATACCTCTCCTCAAGATATTGCCCTGCATTTACCAATCCTATGCCATTGGCCTGTTCTGTACCGTAGAACACCCTGGCGAAAACTGTCATCACAAATAGATTGATGACCAATGTGACCAAAAGTGCAACTGAGGACTCAATTGAGTAGTAGTTGAGAGCCTCTTGAACCTGGCCTTTGTTACGGATATCAATGTCCCTTGATTGTACCAATGCAGAATGGAGGAACACATTATGTGGGGTTATCACACACCCCACAATTTCCACAGCTTGGCGAAGAGTTTTTGAACTAAGTCTTGGGATCAGAAGACCTGCAAGAAGCACCAATATGGAAAGAAATATGAAAATTAGTAGTAACATCTTTTTAGACATTGGAAATAAGAATGAATTATAATCATTAAAAACGACTAATACTAGTATATTTTTACATCATAAAATCAAATGAATATGCTCAAACTAAGTCATTAGATAAATTTCTACCCATCATTAGTTCTTCTTCACTGGGTTTTGTATCAAAGAACATCCATGCAAAAGAAAAGCTCATTGTTCCAATCAAAACTGCGAAAACACCTTCCAACTTCCTTACTCCATAGTTCTCGAGAAATAGAAAGAAGAAACTGTTCAACCAGACACAAAAAAGGCAGAATTTAAAACAGCGAACCACAACATTTATTTATTTATTTATCTCTCCATTCTCATCATTAAATTATACATAGTAAACCGAATTTTTCTTATCCATAATAATTCACATTGAATGCCATATAAGGACAGAACTTGACCAAGTTCTCTATATTTTGGTATCAAATTCTGATATTTAGTAGTGACATGTGGATTTGTTTCTTCAAAATTAAATAACTTTCATTAAGGAGAATGAGCCTCAACGCAATTTTAAGGTTGCTACTTGGTGATATTTAGGTTCTATAGTTCAAAGTTTGAAAACAGTTTCTCCATTTTGAAGGTAAAAACTGTACAAAACTTGATACAACTCTTGCAAAAGTAATTTTAAACCCTCATACATCATCTTGTTACATTTGTTTCCTTTTGTATAGTAATTTTTACAAAAGTATGTTTAGAATATTTATTCAAACATGCCTTAAATGCACATTCACCTTTTCATTTAATATTTTCGTTAAAGCAGTAGTGAGATTTATAAGAGGATTTGACATTATTCATATGTTAAGCTTACCAATCGGTGGCTGTGATAACCACACCAGCCCAAATGGGGATAAACCCATTACTAAGAATCTTGAAAGCAATAGCACTGCCAATAACCTCTTGAATATCAGCAGCAATGAGAGCCATCTCAGCCAAGATCCACAGCACCAACCTGGCCCAGTTGGCGTATTCCTCCCTGCACAGCTCCGCCAGGTGCCGCCCAGTCGCGACCCCGAGCCTCGCCGACAGAAGCTGTATCACCAACCCCATGATGGTGGCCCACATCAACAACCAAAGCAAGGAGTACCCTGCAATTGCACCAGCTTGAAGGTCTCCTTCAAGGTTCCCCGGGTCCAAAAACGCCACACTCATCAACAACCCTGGCCCCGTGAACAGCCACAGCTTCCTCCACGAAAACGGAGGCACCACCGTGGACCCTGCGCTGCCGGAAGACTCCAAGTCGAATATCTGCACCTTGTCCTTTGCTGCATACACCGCGTCTTTCTCTTCTTCTTCTTCTTCTCCTTTGTCTGCATGTTCCCAGTTTGAGGGTGATATATGGGGTGAAGACAATGGTATTGTCTCGCATTCTGAATGTAGCAAATGGTTTTCTTCTTCTTCTTCCTCTTCTTTTCGGTTCTTGTGTTTGCCCTGTTGCTGTTGTTGTGACTGAGTGCTCATGTTGCGTGCAGTTATGGGATAACGCTATCTTTTGTCATGGTTGTTGGGGTTGATATATTTTCCTGGTTATCTTGTTTTGGTTACGTGGGATGGGAGAAGAAGATGGAGAGAATATAGTGCAAGAATATCTATGGCTGCGCAATCAAGAATTGAGACCGCATGCTATTTTGGTAGAATTCTCTTCGTGATGCTATGCTATGTTTATTCCGAAAGTGCTATATTTTGGAGATAGTAATCAGAAAATTTGATTCCCTATTTCTAGGGCGTCACGCGTAGCAGAAGTTGGAGAATGAAAGCAGATAGAATACTGATTGCTTAGAAATTGTTATAAGTTAATAAATACTTTGATCATTTCAATTTTTATTTTTTTATTTTTTTTATTTTTTTTCGAATTGAGAAGATTTGTTCCCCATCAAACCTCCTTCCCTCCCAACCCAGAAAAGAGTAAACTCCAAAGCTCGAATCTTTCATCTTTGTATGTAGTGGAATATGATATTATGTTCCGCGACTATTGAGAAAAATAAGGTAACCAGAGATCTGAGCCCGTTCCAAATGTAGAAAATCTGGAAATTCAACCCAACTGCAACTATGAAGTTGCATTCTTCGTTAGTTTTTTTTTTTTAACTTTCGACATGTAAATATGATAGGATGTGACTAAAGTTGTTAAAGAGAAGAAAAATTATTAGAAACCAGAGATTTTAGTTTTGAATTTCAAAATTTCATATATTTTATCTTTCCATCAATTAAATGTCAATTTATGTTATTTCTTTGACAAAGTTGAAGAAAGATAAATTTTAAGATTGATTAGGAAAAAAATAGATTAAACATTTAGAGAGTTGTTTTACACCAAACTAATATATATGTATATTTCTATGAATATTCATAAATATTTTCATAGTTTTTACTTATTTATAATAATCATTTTCACAAAATAGCTAATTAATTAGTTGTTAAATCAGATGTTTACAGAATAAAATTTGTGAAAACTTGAACTTTTATGTTAGGTGATGCTCAGAAAATTTGTTGCTAAGATGTGTTTTGGCAATTTTTTAAAAATATTTTTTGCTTCCAAAAAAAAAAAGTTTATCAGCCTTATATAATCAGATTATGTGTTCCAAATTACACAGCACCCAAAAGATCTTCGAGCACATAATCAGATTTGAAGTGATAATACTCTACTAGCCAAAATCAAATTTTTAACTACATTATACAATATCATTTACAGAGAATTCTGTGTTGTGGTCGGACTGTATTATAACCAACAAAAATTTAGAGCTTAAAACAAAATCCTGGTATCATAACCAACAAAACCAGCCTATATAATCTTGCACCATATCTCATTATACAGTATACTAAGCAGGAATCAAAGTTTTCATATAACTTATCATCATACCCTTATTAGACCAAATTACAGGTACCCTTATTATCATCAATCCGAACATTAAATTACAAAACTTTAGAACAGCAATGGAACATGGTATTTGATTTGGAGTATTCATTAGTTAAAGGATAAAAACTTTGAAATTTAAATGATATAATCTGACCACTCAGAGATAAAGGAAGTATGGTCCATGGACTCCCCAGGCACATCCTCATGCCTAGAGGGCTTCTCCTTCCCACCAACCAACCTCGCTGGGTTCCCAACTGCAGTCGTCCGCGGTGGCACGTCAATCAAAACCACCGACCCAGCACCAACCTTCGCACCTTCCCCAATCATAATGTTTCCCAGAATTGTAGCACCAGCACCTATAAGCACTCCATCCCCAATCTTGGGATGCCGGTCACCACCAACCTTGCCAGTGCCACCCAGCGTAACATGATGAAGAATCGAGACATTGTTCCCAATCACCGCTGTCTCCCCCACCACCACCCCAGTGGCATGATCAAACAGAATCCCCTTCCCAATCCTCGCCGCCGGGTGAATGTCCACCGCAAACACATCAGCAATGCGAGAGTGCAGTGCCAATGCCAACGGCCGCCGTGATTGCCGCCACAACAGATGTGCCACTCGGTGCGCCTGCAAATCCCAATCACACACAATAAACCCTAGGACCCACTAATTAATAAGAGTAAATAATCAATATACAAATATTTACTCTGCCATCCAATTTGTAAATTGTCACCCCAGAAATTGGTATTGTCATCTCTGACAATCAGAAATTGTAATAAATTGTCAACCCAGAAATCTCAGGTTGAATAAGTCTGTCAGTTTTATAATAATAACGTTAGAAATCATGACGTACTTATTCCAATTTCTGATGGGTCAACAACAACACAATAAAAAATAATCACAATTAATCAAAACCAAAAACCCTAAAATGTCGATTAATCAAAATTAAATAGTAGTGTTGACCATGCTTAGAAATTAAAGTCAATTACAAATTATAAATTATCAAACCAGAAATTGTTATTTACGATAAGTTTATTAACTTTAACAATAAGCTCGTCCAAGTTATATATACATGATTTCTGAACGGATGAATATGTGCACCGAAATTTAACTGAATTAGCGAAAAAACTAGGACCGAAGCATTGGAAACCCTAGAACTGAGGGGAATAAGGAATTGGACCTGGCAGGCGAGGAAGCCTTTGTAATTGAGGAGGCAGTGAGAGTACGAGACGCAGGCGGGGTCGCGTTCGCGGGCAGCGCGGAGGTCGGCAACGGCGGCGGAGCGGAGGGAGGGGTCAGAGGAGAAGGCGTTGAGGAAGAGGTCGTAAAGGAGAGTGGAGAGGAGCGTAGAAGAACAGAGCTTGTTCCCAAGGTGGAACGACAGAGAACGTTCGAGAGAGGAGTGCGAAAGGATCGTCGAGTAGAGGTAACTCGCAAGCGCCGGCTCCGACTCCGCGTCGCGGCGCGCCTCCGCCTTGATCTGCGCCCACACCCAGCCCTCGTCGTCTGTCACGACGGAGGAGTTCGCCGCCGGCAGCCCCGTCGGCATGGTTGGGTGATTTGTGGTGGTGATGGTTGTGGAAAAGGTGCTTAGTACAGTGAGAGATGAAGAAACAAAACACACTCAATCGTTTATTGGGGATTCACGAACATGACATCCACGATGCATACATTAATTAAATAAAATTCACTTCATATTCATTTGTTCCTTCCCTTAACGTACATGGTTGTAGTGTAGTGCAACATCACCTTCACGTTTGTTCAATTTAAAATAATATATATAAATATGACGTATTAAACAAGACAAGTTTCATATAAATATTAATGATACAAGTTTTTTTTTATATATTATATATACCTATAATTCTTCATATTAGAAAAATTAGACTTGAATTTGTAAATAATATATCATAAAATTAGGACTCCAAACATATTATATATATTTATAAAAGAGACAATATTTCCAAAAGAGTCCTCCAAACACAAAAAAAGAATCAAGTGGATTTTTTTATAGCAAGTAACATATTATATATATATATATATTTTTTTTATTTGTATTCTTTGTCGTTTGTTTTTTGCACCAGTGGCAACACCAGAAAGTGATATGTTCCATATACCTTCACCACCAGTGGTTTGGTGCTATCCATGAATCTGATTGTAAATATGGTACAAGTTCACTTAGAACTGTATATTTAAATATTGAAGATAATAAATCTCTTTATTTAAATATTTAAGATAATTGTATATTTAGAATTAAAATATTTTATTAAATTAAAAGAATGATGTATTAATTAATCTCTTATTTAGTTAAAACAAAGTGAGAATGAATTTTTAAAGGATAAAGTTATTAAATCTATGAGAAATCTGAAGGAAAACTATTTAGTTGTAAGAATTCAGATTCTATTAATGGATCCCTTGTCCTCTTTGAGTCAAGTCTTTTTGTCTTGTTATGCAACAAGAGGACAGATTTTTGATAATCAACTTAACCAATCCAAGACAATGGTTGTTACAAACTATGAACAAGGTTCTATTTATGAAAAACACGTTGTGCTTAAAAGGGAAGCTACGGAAGAGAAAATAGTTCTAAAATTGTGAAAAATATCACATACTTTGATGACACTTGTTATAGAAAACATGATTTTTCACTCATTTAAAAAATCAGACTCATGATCAAAGTTAGTAATGCAGTTTTCCAAAGTAGAAATCCTTATGTTGGTGAACTGGATACCAAAAAATCAAAGTCAAAGTTGTAGCCCCAATAATTTGACTTTATTCTTGAGAAAGCATTATTACTCAAATCAAGTTTCTATCACCTCTTCCACAATAATTATGTAAGTATTTCTATCAGTTTTCTTTTAGTCTTATTCTAATGATACTGCAAATTATTATGTAAGTATTTTTCTATGTCAAAATAATGTCATACACAATATTTTGTATATATTTTTTTTCTTTTATTAAATATGATAGATTATATGTTTATGATGTTTGTCATTATATAAAACAAAAAGAAAAAAAAACTTGTTTTACTCATTCATACATCTAAATCCCCCAAAAAATTATCTTTTATATTGATTTATGTAGAACATATTCACTATCATTCATTCATAGTCATAAATATTTCTAAACCATTTTTTATAATTTTGCAAGATAATATAATTTTTTCCTTTTAAAATAGACATTTGAATCTACCAAGACCTTGCAAGGTTATTGCTTTTGTTCAAACTCAACGTAGGCAACAACGAAGGTAATACAAAGTGATAATGGATCAAGCTTTTCATGATTGATTTCTTTGCTAATAAAGAAATAATGCACCAAACTTCATATAGTAGTACTTCACAACAAAATAGTATAATTGGGAGAAAACATGGTCATTTGTTGAATATAGTCAGAGCAAGTTCTCAATATCCATGTTTCTCACACATATCCTAAATTATGTTTTACACTAGAAGATGTACTTTATAAAATTGAACCAGATTTTGATCAATTAAAGGTATTCAAATTATTATTTTATATAAGTACTTTGACAACCAGAAAAAAAATTTGACCTGGTACCTAAACGTGCTTTTCTTGATTTTAAAAGAATATAGTTTATTAAGTGTTGAAATTAGACAAATTTTGAAATATAGGAATTTTATTTTTTTCATTATAATATTTTTTATTAATGTCTTTTCATTAATCACCAAATCATTTTATATCCACAAATCATTTTGTATTCTCTCCTCATTTTGTTAATTACAATAATAATGATCATGAAGATGATTGATACTTTAGAAGAATAATACACAGAAATGCATCAAACTTTCTATAAAGAACTTGATATAACACAAAATTTTCAATATATTTAACCTACCCGAATAAGTACCAAAATAAAAAGCTCGAATAAGTACCAAAATAAGAAGGTATATTAGTATTTAAAGGATTATCCTTACAATCTTAATGTTCTAATATATAATATTAGATATCCTCTTAAAAATGGTAAGATACATAATTCAACTTTACAAAACCGACTTAGTAATGTGAAAATTATAATTACTTATATACTATAATGTTATCGTATCTCTAGTTGATATAAGATTTTTTAACTCATCCCCTTATATGGAGATTCTTATCACACTTTCTCATATCAAGGATGAGTGGTTCAATAACGATTAAATTCATCATTATTAATAATTATTGTCCCAAAAACTCTAGAGTTGACTTTGATATCATCTTAGAAATGATGAAATATTTAATTTAACTTTACAAAATTGACTCAATAAGTTATATTCACTTGTATATTATAATGTTATCATATCTCTAATTAATATAAAATGGTTGAATATATCTATAATATCTTATAATAATTTGTGACCAACTTACTCATCATCATTTGTTATATTTGTTTCTTCAGTTATTAAGACAAATACTTACTTTGAAGTTATGGAACATGATTGTGAAAAAAAGGTTATACAATATGAGATTTCGCCTTTAAAGTCAAATCAAACTTGCAAAATTGCAAAATTACATCTATATCGGAAAACAAAGTTATAATAGAATGCAAATAAGTGTTTATGATAAAATATAAGGATGCAGAGACTATTAAAAGATATAAGTTAAGGTGGCTTGCAAAAGGATATACCCATATAAAAAAAATTTATTATCTTGATACTCTTTTTTAGTGACAAAATGATAACTCTAAGATTTTTTTTTCTTTCTATTTATTATAATTGAGAATTGAAACAATTAGATGTAAATAATGTCTTTTTTTAAAGAGAATTAAAGAAATATATTTATATGATTGTTCTCATTAGACTAATCTCTACTCAATTATTATTTGCAAAGTTAATATATTTTTGCGTTGACTTAGATGACATAATATATCGTAATATTGATAAGAGATGATGATAAGGAAGAGATTGATGAAATTAAACAAAGTTCCAAATAAACATTCAAATTAAAAGATGTTGAAAATTTGAAATACGAAAGGCACCGTGATGAATAAAAGAAAATATGCATAAAAATTGTTAACATGCTCTTCCAATCATCCCTCCTTTAATGGATAAAATTGTTAAATTCTCCTCCAATAAAAATGAATCATTTATATTTCTAAAGATTGATTGAAAGACTAATATATCTAACTATTGATTAAAAAGACTAATATATCTAACTAATGCTCATGTAGACAATTTAGTTTATACAGCAAAATACCTCCAAATCTTGCATTTTTTTTCTCTTCCAACAATTTTTCTCGTTTGAAGACATACACTGGTAATAGTTGGGGTACATGCAAAGATCGAACACAATAGTAATAGACTTTAGTGCGTATCTTGAAGAATTTTATACATCTTAGAAATAATTAAAAAAGAAGAAGCAAAATACTTCATAATATATATATATATATATATATATATATATATATATATATATATATATATATATATATATATATATATATATAGGAGAATCTCATATATGCAAGTCTCTTAGCATGTAAGCACACACTCGTACCCAATTGATAATATTGTTAAATTGTATCCTAGTGGAATAGTTACATATCTCCAAAGATTAATTGGAAAACTAATGTATCTCTCTCATACTTGATCAACATAACCTTCTTTGTACAACAAATCTCTCAATTTCTTGCCTAACTCACAGTGACACATCATATTGTTGTAATTAAAATTCTCAGATTTATTAAGAAAGCTCCAACAATTGTTTTTCTCGTCCAATAATTCTCCTCATTTGAAGACATGTAATGATTTCATGTATCTTGAACAACCATCTCTTTTATACTTTGAAAGGGCTCATTCATTTGCTTCCCTCTCTACTGTCTAATAGACATTTATAAGTCTTCCTCAATCTTTCAAAATCATTAGCTTCTTCAAGCTAGTCCTCAACAATATTTGCTCCCCAGTTTGCGAGGATATCAAAGAATTAGGATGCAAAAATTCTAGAAGAGGATTAATACCATACCAGCCTAGCAATTCTGGTTCAAAGCTTTTACATGACCACTCAAATTTTCTGGTATATTATCTTTTCCCTTGACTGACCTTTTTTCTTAATTTTCCATAGACGAGAATTAAGACCAGCTTAGCAATTCTGGTTCAAAGCTTCTACAAGACTTTTCCCTTGACTGACCTTTTCTCTTAACTGACCTTTTTTTCTAACTTTTCCGGAAATGCACTTTTTGAACTAATTTGACACAAATTTGTTTTCAATAGAGAACTTTTTCTGATATATTATGTTATTTTCTTCCATCATTCTCTCCATTATTTTCCGTATTATAAATGTACTATAGACTGAAACTAAAATGACAAACTACCCCATAATCTTCACCTCAAAAACTACCCCATAAACTAAAATGAAAAAATAAATAAATAAAAATTAGATCATCGGCACCTCCATATTTTCTAATATACTCCTTTTAAATAATTTCTTTCACCAAAACGATAATCTGCTAGGTTAAACAAATCAATGGACAAGTCCGATTTTGCCTTTCTAATTTTACTTCACCTTATACAAAAATGTTATAAAAGACTAAACTGATAAGTTCATACCAAAAAATTGTTTTGATTAAAAAGAAACAATCAACAAACTATAGTCAAAACTCCAAGTTTCCTATTTTGTAACAAACTCAAGTCAAGCTTGAATACCATTTTCATTTTTCGCAGAGGTTAAACTTTCAAACTTTTTTACCTTGGAAAAACAAATGGGAAAGGAATATGAATTTGAACTACACTAAGTATTCCTTATGCTTCTATGAATGAGAAGAAATTACACAATCTTCCCTTTATTCAGAATCAGAATCTGGATCTCCATCCACAATATCAGGAAAATCATCTTCGTTGGCTAGTGAATTGTTGTCATGATCCAATTTAAAAGCAAATTCCTGAAAAATATTAGAGCCTGAGGTTGTTTGCCATAAACTATTACTCTGAGAAGCAATTTCATAGTCTTTATTAACAAAACTTCCTTGGTCTGATTCCATATGACTGGCTTCATTATGAGGAACAGTACTGTCTGCAACAATCTTCTCAGACACTATATCATCAACTACATCATTGTGAGCTTCAGCCATGGGGATGTTTGTGGTGCAGGGTCCAGGTTCCTGAAAATGCACCACAGATTCTCCAGGTTGATCTGATTTGAAATCCGTTTCATCCCCAACAGTTTTCATTTCAACATCTGCACAAGTGGCAGTCTCAGAACCCATCTTGGTCATCTCCTGTATATTGGTGTCAGAAGATACATGCTCGGGAAGTGCATCAGGGTCGCTTGCTCTGCAAGCTTCAGAAGGCTCTTGGTTGTTTTTTGTATCTTTACCCATCGACACATCAGCTTCATTGCCATTTTCAAGCCATCTAGCGCAAAGATCATCATCGTAGTCAGGAGGAACTTGTGGTAAACCATATGAGGCATTATTGCTCTGGCCAAAGTATTCATGTTGGAGATTACTATGAGCTTCATCAAAAGAATTATTATCTGCATAGGTGTAATCTACCAATGGAAGTGCCCTAGGATGTATAAGCACTTCCAAGGTTAACAGAGCATGAGCACAGAACTCAGCTAGCTTTGTTCCAGTTTGTTGCTTCCCTGCAAACAAGGATTCCAAGTCTAAGCAAACGGGATATACAGGACTAAAACAAAATTTCATGAAATTTTGATCATTCTAAATTCAATAATGAAACCACAAAAATGAGAAGTGGATATTTATATTGACAGAAATTTATATTATGTAAAACACGGGATATTATAAATAAACCCTACATATCATGTACAATATCCTCTCTATTACTAAATCCTTTCAGATATATATACCAATAAATATCTATCGGTATGTGAGTAAAAATGTGAGCATATACATTCCTTGCTGCTATGTGTCATTTCGTCTGGATAATTAAAGTGTTGCATAATTTAATAAAATAAAATAAAATAAAAAGGTATTTATTTAATTTGACAAAATTAAAAAAAAAAAAGGAAAGATATTTTACTTTTAAATAAAACATTAATTGATAAAATAAAAAATATCCTCTTACTCCAACTTCCCGTTCTCTTTATGTAACTCAACTCCCCTACCCACTTTCTTCATATATTTTCTCTCTTTCCCAAATTTCTCCACACCTTCTCCAGTTTTCCTTGTCCGCTCTCTCTATATAAGGGGCTACAAAAAGAACAGGAACACGACAAAAAAGAAAGGATAAGACAAGCAACCTACACAAATTTTGAGGAATTGCACCATGAAAATGAGAAATGACCTAGGTATTTTTCTCTTTTGCTTCTCTTAAGCCTTTTTTTTATTTTTATATTTTATTTTTAAAATATAAAAATTTTGAGATAGATATAATCGTACGCGTTATAAATAAGATAAAATGAATTATTCAGAATATATGTATGGTTATCTTATGCCCATTTAATATTTTTTCTCATAACGATTAACAAACAAAAATACCAAAACTTTAATCCAACACACAAACTTTTTCTAGAAAAAACTATGTAACCCTAATTTTCCATTATAAATGAAAATACGTAGGAATAAGGTCAATCCTTGTCGGGCCTAAATAAATAATTAAAAAAAATTATTATTATTTTTATTTCTTCATTTGATGTCTAGGAAAAAACAAATATGTTAAAAATTACATTTATTTTGCAAATTTAACTATGGTAACTATCTTAGGATGAACGTCGTATACTTTTTCTACACGAAATCTACTCATTAACCAAAATCTGGTTTCGAAAACCATTTTCTAAAAAAGATTTTTCTGTAGTTTTCTTTAATAAACTATGGTAAAGACTACATATTTTAAAATTATATTTTTTACGCCGCCCTGTCATGACCTCGATTGCGACATTATGTAACCATCCCTATACTTCTCATTATCAAACACTACTTCAATCTACCCCATCCTATCCATATTTCCAAATCACACGATAAAAATTTGACCCCATTCCTGACTGACATCATGTAACTTAAATGTCCAGTCTCAAACCCAATATTTTGAAAACTGGACTACTAATTAAGGTCACAATGAGGCCAAGCCCCTAACATACTTTTAATAAAACTTCATGATATTATGTTTCAGTGGAAGATACCTTGTATCCTGGAAAGTAAGAATGTGGCTGCTAGATCTAATGTAAATGCTAAATATTAATGTTTACTGTAGGTTACATCTTGGAAATGTAGATAATATGAAGCTATACTGAAGTAATCACGCAGCTTACAATTTACATGCTGCCTCAAACCCAATCTTTCATGACCAAGCATATAGAAATTGATAGTCACTCTATTCAAGGAAATTACTCTCAAGTTTGATAACTTTAGTGATTAGACTAAAGAAATTTACATGCTGCCTCAAACCCAATCTTTCATGACCAAGCATATAGAAATTGATAGTCACTCTATTCAAGGAAAAGTAAGAATGTGGCTGCTAGATCTAATGTAAATGCTAAATATTAATGTTTACTGTAGGTTACATCTTGGAAATGTAGATAATATGAAGCTATACTGAAGTAATCACGCAGCTTACAATTTACATGCTGCCTCAAACCCAATCTTTCATGACCAAGCATATAGAAATTGATAGTCACTCTATTCAAGGAAATTACTCTCAAGTTTGATAACTTTAGTGATTAGACTGTCACATAGTCTCCTTGTGATTGCAAGAACCATTTTATATGTAAAATGTTTTAGTGCATAGGGTTAGTAATGCTTTGACTTATGGTGGAATGTTGGAAAGTATCTCCTGTTTAAGGGTAGTATATTTGCTGTTAATAATTATGATTTGATTTGAAAACCTTTTACTTTCTTACAAAAAGAGGTTGTGAGTTGCGTTACGTACAAAACATAACATGTTAAGGATTTTCTCAAGCATTTCAGAAATCCCCTCTCCCTCTTTTGTCCAGAAAAACATGAATATATTGAAATATACAGATCAAGCTCTAATTATTAACAGCACACAATAGGAGATACTTTCCAACAATATCAGTACCAACTATGCAAGTCATAACATCCTAAGCATCTAGTAACAAAAATCACTAGATTTCACATAATTGAAAGCATTAATATTCCCAGTAACAACTGTCGTCAAAATCTCTTATTTAAACACATAAAGCCCAATATTTTACAACCTGCTAAAATACCAATACTTGATACCAAAAAAATAAGAACAAAACAAATTCAAATTGATATATAGAAGTACCTCTGCAGAAAAGTTCAAGACCCTGGGATAAATGTGGAGGCCGTACTCGAGCAAATGAAAGGAAAGACACCAATAAAGCCCGCAATGCAGCAAGCTGCAAATCTGAGACATTGGCAGCAGGTTCCTTTAGTTGAACCACACTTAGTTCTTCACCAACTGTTCCTTCCTTAAAAGAATCCATGGCTATGACGATCAAAAGGCTATCAACTTTTGATCTCCATGGTTCAGATTTTAAAGCACCAGCCTGTGAAAAATTACAAAAAAACAATCATATACATCCCTTAAAATTGAGAAGAAAATGGTGATCTCAAACGGTCACTTTGATGTGCCTTAAACTTGAGAAGAGAATTTCAGGGATGGTTTTTAGGCAAAAAATTCATCCCTAAATGTTTCAGGTCAAAACAGCCATAAAACAAAAGACTCTTGTAAGTAAGCAATACAATATTTTACTCCATTTAAAACAGAACATCTTTTCCTCATTTCCGATTTTTGGTATGTCATTTTGTTTAACATATGTAAAAAAACTAGATAAAGGTGGTCTTAGAATTACATAACAGTGGCATATTGTGAATTGTGCCAGAGTATACAACTCTAACAATATTAAATGCCTGAAATTACTTGTCGAGGGATAAAGTTACACTTTTAGCTTCTCTTTTGTTATTCTCCTTATAGCTGTTTTAAGGGAGTTGGTATCTTGGATATGCAGTTTATACGGGCAGGTTCACTATACTTTTAGCTGTTTTTCATGCTCTCTTCTGTCTGTAGTTCTATTGGAAAGCCACCTCAATTGTGGCTACCCTTGCCCACCTTGGATTCCTTTGGAAGCTACCGTAATTGCATCTTCAAGGGTGGCGTTTAGTCCTATATCGAAAACAAAACTTATAATACTTGGACAATCCTCACCACACTTGTGTTGAATTAGGCCCAAGGGCCAAGTTATAAAAGGTTTGTTGTTTGGAGGATATCTTATCCTTATCCAACTTGTAGTTCCCCCATTTTTGCTCCAATAAATTCCTTATTACTTTTTTATTTAAAAAAATAGCTCACTGATTAAACAGATAAGAGTGTATCATCTTATATACACAACATTACAAACCGTGGACCAACAACACAGCAGTGTCCCAACAAATCCTCCCACAGACAGAACATGATTAGTTGATGTCATTATAAATTTATTAAAAAGGTTGTAGGCAAACACATGCAATAACCAACATTGAGTTCTTTGACAATACTATTATAGCCATTGTGTTAATATTCTTATTATATTTGGTGTAACTGTGCTGGGCTTATTCTAGGTATATTTGTATTTTACCTAAAATATCTGTCCAAATAACAAGACTGACAGTTCATTTTTTGCCACAATTATACAGTCCCATTACTTATATTTTTTTATCCCTTTCAGTATAACCCTACAAATAAATTACATATTATGAACAAAGAGTAGCCATTAAAGGTAGGGAAAGGGTGATGAAGAAACAAACACTTCTGTTATTTATACTAAAAGGTTACTCATATACATACATACCACAGTAATAAGAGCCTCTAATGTCTCCAGTGCAGCTATTCTCAGAGAAATAGGAGTCCAAGGACGTTTCTTGGGAACTTCCAAACCCAAACCACCACCTTCATCATGCTCCTTAAGGGACCCCATGGCACTGCTGTGCTTCCTTTTTCTATGACTGGACGGTAGCACTGCTCCAACAGAGGGATTTGAATTTGAACCATTTAATATGCCACCATTCCTCTGCTCGATACTACTTAAATCGGTAAAAGCATTGTTGAAAACTTCCTGTGCAAGGTATAAAGCCATTCCTGTTCAAGATAACTAATTAGTAAAGGCCAGCATATATGGTAAAATTAAATGCAGCTAAATCATACAAAGATAAGCTGAAAAAGGAAACAGTCCATGTAGCTTACATGTAAAGTTGTTGAAATAATCTATGAAAAAAATACACAAATAAACAGTACTGCATAAAATCAGATGCATGATGATGACAACAGAGAGGACATGGAACTAAAACCACATAAACTTAAGATCAAGCATTTTTCTTTCCTCCTTTCCTTTTCTCTCTTCCTCTCCCCTTCTCTCCCTGTATTTAGTTTCCTTAATGGGAAAATGTAGAAAGGAATTTGTGTTGCGGTAAGTGTTGGCTCAACTTTTTTGGGCATCCTTCCTTAAAAGAAGTTAGGCCTATCAAAATTTCCACAAAGCTCAACATAGAAGTAGCTTTAGGAAAAACCACAAAAAATAATATCCTCTAAACAATCTAATTGGAGAGTATTCTTTTAAGAAAAAAGCCCAAAAAGTTGGATCAAGCCCAAATTGTAGCTATAATTTTTAGCTCTTGATTTTAGGAACAAAAGCAATTTTAGTAACAAACAACCAAACATCATTTTTTCCCCAGAGTCATGATTTCTTCAAATCCCACTCTGGACCCCCACAACATTTTCCTAAGTATGCTATTAATGATGTTTAAAGTGGTTACATAAAACCAAGGTAGTGAAAATCAAGATCTTAGTTAAGATCGGAAAGGGTAGTATAAACTCGTAACTAGGATGGTAAGATTCTACAAAATTTATGAAATTCATATATATACCAAGTATGAGAAGAGGAAGAGACTGCATTAATTTTTAGGAAAAGTCTCGAATATTTTAAGTTCCTGCACTGCATAAATTATGAGAAGAGAAGACGAAGAATCCTTCTGAGATTAACTAGGTATAGGTGAATCAAGTTGACGTTTGATTGAGGCAGCCTTCACACTTTTAATTTTTGTTAATATGAAAGTGGGGTTGGGCTGGGTTATTGGGCTGATGAGGAGATTTAACCTAATTATACTTAGGTCACACATCCAGCCGCCACACCCACATAACAGCGCTGCAGCCTGCGCCACCCACATGACAATGTTGCAGCCACCGCACCCAATCAACAGAGATGTTGCTGCCCATGCAACAATCTTCAATGGCGATCCCACTTGATCCACAAAAATCCCTATCTGGTGGCACACGAAGTTGAAGAAGAGAGACAAAATCGTAGATTAGGACGAAGTTGAAGAAGAGAGACAAAATCGTAGATTAGGACGATCTTATGTTCCGAATTATGTTCCGAATTGCGATTTTGACTACCACGCATATAACCATTGATGGATGAGAAATGTGGGACGTGAAAATAAGGTGACTCAATACACAAGGCTCCCACTTGGTAGGGTATGCAGAGAGTAGATGCACACAGATTTACCCCCACAAGCAGCCAAGATATAAATCAGTGACCTATAAGTTAGAAGGCAACAAACATTACCATTGTGCCAAGGCCCTTACTCTAGGAGACTATAATATATGTTCCCAAAATTCAATAAAAATCGTAGCAAGGAGTATAAAAGGAATTATATAAAGAAAGATATTCCAATCTACAAACCTCATTGCTAGAAGAAGATAATACCAGTGTAAACAGAAGAGCAATTCAATTGAGAAATTCTACATACCGACACCCATGGTTATGAGCAAATTCCTTGTGACTGAATAGACCTTAATCCTTAACTCTGGCAATTCACATGTCTTGAAGTACTTTGTAATGATCCGCACAATATAGGCAGCATGCGGTAATAGTTGACTGCAATAATAATAATATTGGCAATAAGTAGAGTTCTGCCTCATGCAAGAAATGAATACATGAAATATAAATCAGAGGAAAGCACTTGGAAGTCATGCATAGAAACACAACCAGAACACCAAAACTGTGGAGGGTAAGCTCTTAAATGATAAAATACACATTATAACAAAGATCATTAACAATGGCATTAAAATAAAAGACAAAAACGTTATTCTAAAGAATGTTACATTTATTTTACAAAGCTTCAAATCTCCCGTTTTTGCTGTTTAGACTATTTTTCTTTTTCTTTTGAAGGGAGAGAGAGAGGCTATCATGTAGTTATACCTGCCCAGAGACTTTATGATGGCCGTAAGCAATTCCAGGCTACTCAAATGTAAAACTGGAAGTTCTGAACAAATGTTCTCTTGCTGCTTGCCAGTCACGAATGGCAATGACATTTGTGGCAAAGAACCATTTACCATCAGAACTCTCTCAACCAGGGCCAACAACAGGCGAACAGGCACATTTACCTAATAATGTCATTGCACTTTGTCATTGTTCTTCCAAATTAAGAAGAATACACAGAACTGACAATCAATTGTATGAACACAAATTGCATAAACTAAACAGTACCTTAACAGGATATGAGTTTGTAAGCATTAGACAACAGCCAAACATAAGGGTAGAGACATTAGACATCAGTGATTGCTCAGACATTCTTGATGCCTTGTTACTAACTTCTTCTGCTAATATGTAGCCTCCTAACGGTGGTGGAGGATGTTTCCCTGGTAAAACCAACAACCTAGAAACCCCGTCACGCATGGTTTCTGCAACACATGGAAAAAGGATTATCACAGATTGCTTCTAATAGAGGCTGCTATGAAACAGATAATATCAACATTTACCTTCTTCTAGACCATGAAAAGCTAAATTTAATTGATCATTTATTAACACCAAAATTTTCTGCATCATCACAGACCAGCTTTCATTGTCTCCTTTTGATTTTGGAAGCAGTGCAAGGCAATGGGCGAGTTTCTAGATGTACCCAATCAGATAACATAACACATCAGATTAAGACTTAAGGGTATTTTTTTTTATTTATCAGAAAACATATCCATACAAAACTGAAAATTCAACATTAAAAGACTAGTCATTCTTCTAAACTAAAAAAAAAATAAAAGAGAATTACAGATCATAAATGATGTCCCAGCATGTAAAATATTGACCCAACAAAATGAGGCTGCTGGTAGAATTTTTTTACTCGTTTGGAAGTTGTATGAAAAATGGAATGGAAAACTGATAGAATACAAATTGATAATTACAAAGTGATCCATTTTGATAAAAAATTATAAAACAAAACAAAAGTAAAATAGTGAAATTATTTTTTAAGCAAAATGTGTCTGCTGCAAACATATAGAGGCAGACAAAGAATGCCCTTTCAACCTTCTTATAACAATGATCCAAAGAAAATAAGAAAATTTGATGAAAACATTACCTTTGACAGATCAAGACTGCATCCTCCATTCAAAAGTTTTAAGGCAATAGCAGATTCAACCTGCATAAATTAAAATCACTCATCAAAATGTAAATACAGCACCAAGGGAACATAAATAGTTTCCTTGACATTTTCCATCATAAAAGCAATAAACAAAATTGGTACTAATCACATGCAAAAGTGCAATGCTTATCAGCTTCCAATCATGAAGAGATAGAGAAATGCCAGAGTATTGACTAGGGCAAGAAAATCACTGTCAATACAATGCTAATGCAGATATACGCTGCAAAAGCATCAACATCCCAATTATGCAAATGTGCATCCCTTGTATGATCATTTTTAAGATTGTTAACATATATATATATATAAATAAGTAAACTAGGAAAAAAACACCAATTAGAACCATGTAATAAACATGATTATAGCCTAAGTAATTATTTTATTAAATAGGAACATTAAGAGGCGAGAAATATACTAAATCCTTCTACAGCTAAAATATTAAGAGAAAAAGAACATAAACTAGATCATGATGTAGTCAGAGTTTACATACACAGTCAACATCAATCTATGAGCCATTTGAACATTGAAATGAAATCAAAAAATGAAAGATGGTGGTGAAATTAAAAGAAAAGGAACATATCAAAAATACCATGTGTGAGTTTTAAGTTCATACTCTGGTAAAACATGTATTAGAGGAGGTAGTGGGCTTTATCCAAAAACAATTTTTACTCATGCCAACAGAAATTAAGGACTTGAAAAAAATAAGGAGAAGCTTACACTATCGTAATGATTACGAATAGAAAATGGGAATGAAGTTGTTATGGTGCATAACAAATGAACTGCGGCATCCTGCATCACCACAATTCAATTATTAAAAAAGTAGTAGGAAAATAAGGCATATAATTTCTGTCCAAAGAAATATCAGGTATATGAAAACTGAACAATAAAAGTAGGGTATCTAATAATGTCAACAGCACATAGAGAATATCATATACTTAATGATTTGCCTGCATTCGATCAACACTTTTTTTCTTCCACATTTGCTAAGTTTAACGCAATATATTTTCATCTATTAGCATACACCTATGCATGGGTACGTGAGGAGTGGTCCTGAGAAAACTGTTGCATGCTTACAATAATTCAGTTATTTTTTCTGATTACATTTATGCATTATGAGATGAAATATTGTACATATATAATACTTTCACATTTACTGATACCAAATGCAAATTTACAAACTATGGAAATCAACTTCAACCCAAGAATTTCTACAAAATGCACTTACCCATATTGCCTCTGAGTTCTCATCATTCAACATCTTCAATGTAGGCTGCACAACTTTCACAGCACAGGAAGATGATTCTTTCTTGATCTTAGGATATACACTTAACCTATTTGTAACAGAGAGTTAGTACAGTTAGCTGCCAACTATTTTAATCAAGACAGATCTCACCAGCAACAGGCCTATGAATGGCTCCAAGATTTTACTAGTTTGACTCACGATGATAGCAGAAATAAGTGTCAGAAAATGCAATACAACAAAATATTGGAAAATATTTAAACATTTAGAATAAATGCATGTCTACATATGTTTTTTCTATAGAAAGAAATCCTGGGAGCTATTAAACTTAGTAAGCAATTAAGTAGATGGAATGTCAAAATTAAGCAACTTGGTAGGACCATCCATCGTTCTCAAACTCATAGTAACTCGTAAACTGGTAAGTTTAAGATTACAAATTTGGGATCAAATCATGCCACCTCAATAACACACTCGGACATAATCAAACTCAGCAGACTCAGTCAGGAATAGATAAACTCATCAAACTAGCAATCCACAGTCAACTTAGCAAATTTGCTTGAGATGCCAAGAAAGCTCAAAACGGGATCCTTCAGCTAGGGTCCTCCCTTTATTTGGTTCTATTATGCAGTTTTAATTACTTTCCCTATTCATGAATCATGACACTTCTCATTTGCCTCTTTCATGATGACCGTATTTCCTCCACTGAACGCCCAAGCTACACAATGATAACTTGTGGTCAAGATGTAGCTATTTTAACCGCCCACACTGCAATCAATTCGAATCTATAACAAACACAAACCCTTCTATTCTGAAAAATCGCCACAACCACATGTTTGGTTGCCCATCTGTGAATCAGCAACCCATGCAGTTCTGCATAAGAGCTGTACTACTGACATCTGTGAATATGATATGCAATTCCTTGTTTGCTCACTTGCTTGGCAGCAACAATTTTGCAACTACCTATGGCCTGTATTGGTTGCTTGACTGCCATTCTAAAACCGAAGTTGTGAACAAGGTACCCTCAGGCCTCTACATAAACAGGTTTCTCTGTTCCCTTTTCTTCTTTCTGAACTTTCAGTATTAGTTGAGAACTGAGATCACTGTGAAAGAGGATCAAGGTGTTCAAGCAATACAGTTGCTCAGCCCAGTTTCAAAACTAGGAGGAATGCCCCTAAAAAATAAGACTGGCATTGAGCTGAAACTTCGGGCATGGAATGTAAGTTTTTTTTAATTAAGCAACCTCTTGCAAGTTGATCTGTCAAATTTATGAACCCACCTCAAGTTTACCCAGACTCAAGTTGTACAACCTTGTCCTCACTCTATTGAATATTATGCAAACACAGAGAAGAGTAAATAATTATTGGTAATGTAGGTGACAACAACACAACAGCTAACAGGAAAACACACCCACACAGAGAAAGTGAGGGAGAAAACATTCTACCAAGGGATTCATTTAAGCAACAACATCAAGCATGAGTATTCTACATTGAAATCAATATTTGTACCAATTAATAGCAAACTCTCAAGTTAGGAAAAGAAATATCTAACCTCACAAATAAATCAGACATTGAAGAACAAGCTGCTACCCTCACTAAATGTGAATTTGCTGGTGACTGTTTCAAACAAAGATCAAGGAGCACATCAGAATTGTGCATACCAAAAGTAAAAAAATTCATTTCAGAGATTTGTGAAAAGATGTAACTAGGGCATATATGTTATGTTTGAATGCACGCATACTTTAAAAAATTGAAATGAAGCGTTCAAGAAGAAACACAATGTATCAGACAAATGATGTTTAGCATTTATCAGTAACATATCATGTAAAAAAAACAGGGTCCTAATCGAATACAAGTAAGGAAGCTTCATGAACACTTTGGCTTCCAGAGGGTACATGCTCATTTAGTAGTTCTAAAAGGTATCAGCAAATGATAGAATCCCATTTACAATTTTCGGGAGGATGTCTTATATATTTAAAGTTGAGTCGTAACCGATCATTAAATTTAAAAGCTGTTAATTACGTTAAGTTATCTTTCAAGTACCAGCATTGAATTGCAAATTATAATATGTGCAGGATAACAGTTAGAAAGTATCAATTATCTTTTAGACCTGGAATTGGTCCAGAGATATTCTTACTGCCAAAATACAGGGAACTAGACGCATGTGGAAGTAAAGCAACTGATAAGAGATCAAACCCCTGTCATATGCTTTAAAAAATCAAGGTACTAGTCACTTGTGAGCAGCACTAAGTTCTAAATTCATTCATTTAGGACTTTATTAAGGTTCTAACATAAAACCAACTGGCAATACGTGGAGTAGCCTAACATGTATTTAAATCATACCAAATGACATGAGGTAGGCGATGTGAGACTTTCAACACACCCCTTCCAACGAAGTCTGCCGGACCAGGCAAAGGGTACTTTTGACCCAACTAAAGGTAACTTTTTGGCCCATGACAATAACCGGAAAGATGTTAGGTTTTGGCTCTGATACCATATTAAGGTTCCAACATAAAACCAATTGGCAATATGTGGAGGAGTAGCCTAACATGTATTTAAACCATACCAAATGACATGAGGTAGGCGATGTGGGACTTTCATCAGACTTGTATAGATATAGTTCTCCATACAACACTTACGGAAGAAGAAAATGAAAAAGAAAAATTAGAATGAATTTTTTGTAAACTAAAACTAGTTTATGCTTAATCATACTACCTTTTCTGAAATATCTAAAAGATTATTTTAACTAATACATAATGTTAATATTAGTTTATGAAGAAATTTAATTCCTTCTTCTTTCTTATTTTATTTTCTTAGACTTATATAGAAGTTGATCAAAACATCCGTTCTATATGAAACATTCTACAGTGAACAACCCTTCATATTCCTAAAACCAAACATTCTAACAAAAGAACCATCAGCATGCATGGTCAAATATCTCGGTACCTGTAGAAAAGCCAGCAACTTGTGGAACCAAACAAAGTAAGATTCTAGAAAACGCTCAGAGCTGCACTCCTCACAAGTAATCCCGAGTAGATAGATCCCCGCACAGCATTTATCTGGCTACAAAAGAAAAACGCAGCCATCTCAACTAAAAGAACACATCAAAACAAGACAAAATAAATATATATATATATATATATATATATATATATATATTAAAAGCTTGTTGCTTTTTATTCATACCATGGTAGTGGAAAGGAGGGAGAAAATGCGGTTGAGCCAGGAAGAGAGTGCGGATTTCCACGCTTCTACTACTTTAGGGGGTGTGGAGCCTGAGACAAAAGACTCGGAGAGAAGAGAGTGTGTTTTGATGAGCGACACAGCCTTGGATAGTTGAGAGGGGTCGGAGAAGGGACCATTCTCTTCGGGAAGGTGGTCTCTGATGAGGGAGAGAAGCAAGCGGGGTTTGAATGTCACGTCGTACATGTTCCCGAAGTGGTCGAAGGCCGCCATTGCGGCAGTGAAACCCTTCAACCTCGGAGAAGACAGATAAGGATATGGACAACCTTAAAAAAGGAGATATGTGCTGCGGCGCACCACAGTTCCTCTTCTCTTCTGTGCTGTTTGGCTATGCAAAGGAAAAGAAAGAAAATAAATAAATAATATTGTGTTTAGTTTGTTTTTGCAGAGTCGGGTCGGGTCCATCGTTTTTATAGGACCCGTTACCTGAAAGCATTATTATCTCATGTTAGGGTTAGCTGCATAAACCTGATATATTATCTATAGAAAAATAAAATCTTAAAATGACACTGCTTTTAAAAAAATTATATAATTGATAACAAAATATTTTAAATAAATATATACTTTTCATAAGAATAATTAGATTTTAAAGGGGTGCAACACAAAATTTATTACATTTATCTGTTATTTATATTTCTAATTTATATATCTGAAAACAACATATGTTCATAAATAAATATATCAAGTAAATTAAATATTATTACATTAAAATTGAAATTGACTAAAAAAAATATATTATTTAGAATATGCTATATTAAAAAAATATTAAACCCTTTAAAGTTTATTACTATATGGTGTTTCTTCAAATAATAATAATAATAATAATAATAATAATAATAATAATAATATATAATGTGTAAATTAAAAAATAAAATATATATATATATATATATATATTTATATATTTTTTAAATTGAGTGTTAATCATTTTTACTGTGAATACTGATTTTATATATAATTTAATTAAAATGCACATTTTACTTGTCATAACGTAAAATTAATGTTATTTAGTAATATAATGACATATAGTTATCATTATAATCAACATTTGGTTACTATTATTTTTTATATTTATATATTTTTAAGTGTTAATCAATTTTTTTAATTTTTTTTTATATAAATACTCTTTACCTATAAAAACTATTGTATAAATTTTTTTCAGATACAAATTATTGTTTATGTGATACAATTTTGTATATATATATATATATATATATATATATATATAATTAATATTATAAATTTATACATTAAGTATAATATTTTATTTATTAATATTAATTATAATAATTATATATTAAGTATTAATATTTTTATCTTTAATATTAAATAAATATTATTTATTTTATTACATTTAATTAGGATCATTAAACTCCCAAACCTTAAAAAATTAAAATTTGATAAATGGTCATAGTAACTTAAAATCTCCTTTAGTTTATATATATATATATATATATATATATATATATATATATATATATATATATTTGTTATTCTTGTAATAAAGAATAAGAATTATGAATATTTATAAATATTGCACTATAAATAAATAAATAAGGAAATAAATCATTGTTGCTTAAAAATATGAATAATGGATGAGCAGTCAAATTTAAGCAGATGATTTCACCATATTAATTTATACATACAATATTAAAGTGTGGAGAAATATTTATTAATGACTATTGTTTACTTATAATTGTTGGGGGAAAAAATTAAAAAATTTAAATATTAAGGTAAACCAATTAATGAGACACATGCATTTAATAAATAATTAATGTAGTGTTTCAATACTACTCTAAAATTAATAGTGCAAAAGTATTATAATTTTTAATAAACACATGTATCTCTCCTATGTAGGTATCCCACAAAAACTTGATTCATAAAAATAAAAACAAAAATATTGAATTAACTTCAAACATTCTTCAGCTGAAGCATGTATGAATCAAGAAATTCAATTATCATTGATATATAAGTTAATTGTTTTGAAATATGACATTTTACATTGCTTTAAACTTTGTTTAAAAATAATAATGTCTCAAATTATAAAATAAGTTAAGACAAGATTTAATTTCATTTTTCGTTTTGTAATAAATATTAAAATATTATGAATATTGACTTCTATAATATATATATATATATATATATATATATATATATATATATATATAAATTATATGTGTGAATATAATATTTGACAAGGCTTTTTATTATATAAATTTCACTAAACCAAATAATATATATTGAAATAATTATTGATTATAGTTGATTATAAAACTTTCAAACAGAAGAAGAAAAAAGAAAAAGTTAGAGAGTTCAAATATAACATTTTTAAAATTGGATTAATTGTTAAATCTGATCTATGAGAGTTCAAGTAATATTTTTAAAATTAGATTAATTGTAGAGTCAATAAAGATATTTTGATGAGATCCAAATGAAATAAAACTAGAATTAATAGAATTATTATAATAATTAAATGAACTGAATTTTGTTAAATAAATATATTTTTATTGATTTTTTTTCTCATTTAAATCTATAGTATAATTTTTATGAATGGATTATTTAAAAATTATCAATTTAATTAATCAATTCAATATAATTTTTAAGTACAAACTAACAAATATATTTTTGAGATATTTAAAAAAATCATATTTATTTTAAATACTTATATTTAACATAAATAATGATATGATATAATCTTATAAAACATTTGAATTTTAAACATAAAAAAATAATTAATTTAATGGTTTAACTAAAATCAATATGTTATACATTCTCACTCATGAATATATGTTAAGTTATTTTATATATTTTGAAAAAAATATAAAAATGTGATTTTTGTATACACTTGTAATATCAACGGTATGCATAAAAACATGGTATTACTTCAATAAAATTCTGGTAACGAGAATTTCATTAGATTTAGTTTATAAGTTTTTAATTCTTTCTATATTTCTCACAACATATTAAGCCAATTTAAACAGAATAAAGTCTGTATTTTTGAATGAAAAAGAAAAACTTAAAACGCACGTGGACTCTTTCAGAAGTTGTTGTCATAATTCTACATGGTTTGGTGATGTAGGCTAGTGTGAAATGATGGCTACCTTAAGAAGAAGGGTTGTGTTATTGTACTAAAAACTCCATTTGAAAAATTGGGTGGATAATGCCCCAATTTTCACCTGTCTACTATGATGCTATTTCTATCAAAAACAAAAATCAGAAAATCTTTATATGCTCGTTCATTCTACTCACTCTATTGTCCCAAATAGTCCAAGGTGGCAATTGTTGTAATTAAATTGACACCTGATCCAATAGCACAAGCTCGAAGACAAGGGTAAAATCGATAATTTACCCAAAAGTTAGGGCTAAATATAAATTCAGAGGTGGCAACTGGCATCGGCAATAGAAGAAGAGAATTTTGGGTTTTGCTGTTTTTTTTTTTTAAACACTGAAAGAAAGAAAGAAAGAAAGAGAGAAAGAAAAAACAGAGAAACACAAACAGGAGCGAGTTGCGAAGGAAAAACAGTTTGTTCCAGAACTGAACCCAAAGATCTTCTCTTTACGTGTTCTTGTGGGGACCCAAATCTTCTTCTTCTCCTCCTACTGCTTGGATCTGCACTTTTCGGCCTTTCTTCCATTCTCGCACGCGAACTCTTTCACGGGTCAATTCTAATTCTTGCGGTGGGTTTTCCGGCACGGAAAAAGGTTTCTCTTTTCCTCCCAAACTTGAGTACCCTTTTGAGGATTTTGGCTTTTTTCGCTTTAACAATTCCAATTTTGCGCAGCTTTCGCCGATATATTTGTCGGGGTGGTCGAAGGGCGAGAAGGTTCTAGATTGGCCTGGCTCTGGTTCGTCAGAATTGGGTTTTTTGTTTGCTTTCAAAGCCATTAATTCCCTCACTTCAGGTGAGTTTTCTTCACTGTTTCAATTCCTGCACGAGTTTTTTTTTATTATTATTGTTATTGTTAACTTGCGTAATGAAGGTTTGTTTGTTCTGGGGTGTGTGTGGTGGTGTTCATTTTTGCCAGTATTCTGCTGAACGACACTGTGTGAGAAGTTTTTGAATTTGTTGTTATTTTTTGAACGTTACGTTTGAATATTTAGCAATCTCAAAAGTTGAAAACTAGGAGAGAATGGGAATTATAAAGTGATTTTGACTAAAAGCATGCGCATTATTGAAATCCAATTAGGAATTAGTGTTAGTATTCCAAAATTCACATGTGTATGAGCGACTTGTACTATTTGCATTCTTGTATCCCCTCTTGCTTTCGTGTTCTTTGAGGACTAACCTGGTGTAGGGTTAAGATTGATGATTCTAGGGTTTGAACTATTGGTTTTTTCTCGTAAAATTTGTGTAGGGTTTCTATCCACTTTATATGCCGGTCATGGTTGAGCTTTCCCTTTTCCGAAAGCAGAAACTTTATCTTTTCAAAGTCTAAACTTAATCAACCTGCAAAAATTAGAAGGGAAATCATTAATTTCAGTTATTAGTATAAGCGAAATTAAAGTAATTACAACTAATCATCTAAGTTTTAAGCATAGTAGTTAATATGCCACTATAGTGAGATAGTCAAGTGAGAAGCTTTGGGTTGCTATGGGATTCAAATAGCAAAGCTGTTTCGAGTCTCGGGTATATCGATCAAGATAACGGTTTTTTGCGCGCTAAGGTAGTGCTACCAAGGAAACGGCTTTCTGCGCGCAATAGTGGCACTACCAAAACAAATAATTTGAGTTATCAGTATAAGCGTAACTAAAGTAATTACCTCCAAGGATCCAAGGTTTAGGATAATAGTTAATAGTGAAATATTGTGGCTCTATAGTGAGGATAGTGGAATGGAGTAGCCTTGGGTTGTTATGTGATTATCATGACCAATATAACGGCTTTTCACATGCTGTAGTGGCACTACCAAAATAACCAATTTTTAACCTGGAACATCCACATTTGTTATGCTTTTCCAGGGTAAAATATTCCACAAAAAGTTACCTCTGTTTTGACATCTATTCCTTCACACTTTATATGACTATTTCTTATCCCAAGTTCTGTTCTTACTTATTCTTATAGACTTCCCAATTCACATTTTCCTAATTTTTTTAACTAGTTTGTTATGTTCTCTTATTATTTTTCATCGTCATCTTTATTTTTTTTACTTCATTACTGTGCTCTGTTGCTCCTATGTTGATAGTGCTTGTGTGTGTAAACTGTTACTTATTATTTACCACAAATTTCTTTAGTTTTGGGTTTTTTGTTTTGATTTTTGAGTTTTTAGATGCTTAAGTATTAATTTTTACTTTATATTATATAATAATTATAATATTTAAAATAACGGTCATCATCGCCATAGCCTTTTCAGAATTAGATGCAATGAGATCGATAACAGTAGTTTTAAGGTCATTTATTTCCATATAATGTGCAACATTGATATCTGCATATTTTCTTTGAAAAATTCAGCTACTCAATCGCAGTTTTCTATAATTTTTTTCGTAAAAACCCTAGTTTTACTTTTTGACAATTCATTGTTTCTTTTCCTGTCATTTCCAAATTGGATTATAAATCAGCCGTAGTATTCTAGTGGATATGTCTCTGAACATACAAGTTACTTCCGGTCGCGTAGCTTTTTGTTCTTTTAGGCAGTGATCAATAGTGGGGTAGAGTGGCCATTGGCTGCTACAAAGTTTGATTAGCTGTGCGCTTTCAAGTAGCTGTTTAGAGGCTGTAATTGGTTCTGTAGTGCTAGCGTGAGTCCCCACCTCCTCAAAAAACTTATTTATGCCTTCAAAATGGCATTTGGGGGATGGTAGGCATGAGTAAAGAGGAGATTTCTCTTTGTCTTTAAAAAAATATAAAATTCCCTAATTAGACGATGATTTTGTGTGCGATATGGAGTTATCTGGCAAGATTTTCTGACCTCTGGTGTTTTGAAAATTAGATGTCTGTAAATAGGGAAAATATAAAATGAACTAACAAATATGGGTGCTTTTTCTATGTGTAGATGTTTGACTGTGGGCATAGAATAATCTTCACTATTGGATTAATGCAGGGAACACTTTTTGTCAATTGACCATGTACTCTTATTTTAGGGTTTTTGACTCAGGTTAAATGATATTTTGTGGGAATGCTAGGTCTTCCTAAATATCTTTCAAGTCTCAAAAGTCTTTAAATCACACAGTAATATTTAATAGATGTTGGTGTGGAATATTCATTCCAAATAGACTTTTAGTGGGGAGGGTGTTTGTCAGTCTTATTTAAGTTTTAAGGTTTGTGGCGCTAGTAAAATGATGTTTTGTAGGAATATTATGGCTTCTTAAATGTCTTTGAAGCTTCACAGTAATTTAGCAGAAGGTAATTTGAAAAAGGGTGATTTATATAAATTTTCTTGGTATGCCTGTGAATGTGATGAATGGTTAACGATCAATATGAAGAGACATTTGCTTTTACTTCAATTTAATTTATGACAAGTTGCAACACCTTTTAGTTTATGTGCTAACTGTTTAAGAGCGCTGTGATGGTAAAGTGATATGACAACTAGTAGAATTCATGGTTGTGCACCTCCATAAAGCAAACATAATTTGTTTTGGCACTGCATGGTTTAGTGGACATTTTAATTTGTCATTTTTAGCCATGATCACTGACAACTCTGGATCTTATAGATCATTTCCAAATTATAACTATGCTATATAAGTTATTCTGCTAGTAGTCATGCCCCTTTACAAATATAAATCTCAGAGAGCACTCTTTGTTTGCAGAGAGATGCAGTGACTTTGTTGCACTTCTAGCTCTCTTTTTCTTTTTCATTTGTGCTTTTTTAAAGATTAAATTACACTAACTATACTTGAGGTTTTGTGAAATTATAAAACTCTCCCTATTTTTTTTTGTCCCTACACTAACCTCCTTTAATTATTTGAAAAAGATTACACCTTTATTCCATATACATTAGCCAACCCCCTTTTTAAATTGTTTAATGAACATCTCACTTTGTTCCCCTATAAAGGGAGGCTGTTGTTAGTGTGATAAAACAGGGAGGGTTTGTGTAATTTCATGAAACTTTAGAAGCAGTTAATGTAATTTACTCTTTTTTAAATGCTTTCGTGGATACCTTATTCACACTCTTATTGTACTTCCGTTGTTTTTTTTTCTTTAATACAATTCTACCTATTTATAAAAAAAACTCTGCCCTTATATGCACAACCTGTATTTGTTAGATATCTTGCAATTGAAACCTCTTTTAACATTTATGGATGAGATGCCTATTGTCATGTAATAAATTGCAGTTGGTAATGGTTCAACAACTCATGCAAGATTGAAATTATGGATCCTGAAGGCAAAAAGTTCGGAGGAGGTAAAAAGCTTGTTACATTAGTGATCTACATTATGTTATTTTGTACAAATCTTTGACTGTTGTTTAATATTACATTATTATGGGCTTGCTTGGGTAAACTTCTCGATAAACACTTTCATGAAAGAAAAATTAAATGAATTTCTCCATAAGTTAAGATTATCTTATGCCTAAGCTAATTTGCAATAGTTCTCTCAATGCTTTTTTAACTCATGTATAATTTGTTTTGACTTATAGAGAAGTTTATTTCATTTTTTTTCTTTCTTATTTTCTTTTGCTATAAATGCTCATGAAGAAATTTACCCAAACATACCCTGTCGTCATAGCATTGAATGTTAAGAATTATCCAATTGATGATACATAATTAAAATTAAAATCAGTCAGTATCTTTAAACTTTAATAGTATATCCATTTGCCCCTTTAGCTGAATTTCAATTTTGTCAATTAGTGCCTGTTGTCAGTTTTCAAATTTAAAGGATAAGGGAAAATGTATTAAGTAATTAGACTGAATACTTTAATTTCCTATCATACTATATAATTGGGTTGATGAGATAGTCAATTTGTTGTTCAGCTGAGGGATAGCATGAGGGTGAATCATTTTCAGCTTCAACTTTTGTGAAATTGGTGTTTGCTTTTCCTGTTGGTATTATACTATTGGCAATGAACATATATTTGTCATAAGGTTTTCCCTTCTAACATAAAAACTGATATCAAACATGTACATTGATTATATATTTTTCCCCAAGAAAGATAAACTCTTTTACTCTAATTTTCAACATGGATATGTGAACCCAAAGTATTTTATGTTTACAGTAACTCATAATCTGCTATTAATTCTTTTGTAAGTGCTCAAATGTGTTTATTTCCTGGTATATGGCTGTACTTTGTTGGATGAAAATTGGAAAGTATGGATATAAAATGCTCTAAACATTTGTTCAGGATTTCAGGAGCTGTCATATAAAAATTATCTTGCGAGCATCCCATTTTCAAAATTTACTGTATAATACTGTGTTTTTTGAACCATTAGGACCAAGGGAATTGACAGGTGCTGTGGATCTTATAAGTCATTTCAAATTACTACCCCATTATGAGTTTTTCTGCAAGAGGCCTCTCCCTGTGTCAATTGCGGACACGCACTACCTTCACAATGTTGTAGGAGACACAGAAATAAGAAAAGGAGATGGGATGCAATTGGATCAACTTATTCAGTACACATCTTCCTTCAGAGATACAAATGCTCGTATTCAGCCTTTTGACCTAGATGTTCTCAAGGAGGCTTTTCAACTAAGGGAAACGGCTCCCATTGACTTGCCTGCTGTAAGCAGTTTTCTTTGATTTCTATAGTACTTAATTTGCTTCTTGTGTTTAATTGACATGCTATCGTTTTTCGTTCTAAAAATTAGTTGAATGTGTTCTTTTTTGACATGTACACATGCTTATTCCTTGTTTTCCCCCCTAATAGGCAGAGAAAGGGATTCCAACTATTGCAGGGAAATCTAAAAGTGAGAACAAAGACAAGGAGAAGAAGCATAAAAAGCACAAAGACAAGGACAAAGATAAGGACAAAGAGCATAAGAAGCACAAGCATCGTCATAAAGACCGAAGCAAAGACAAGGACAAGGATAAGGACAGAGACAAAAAGAAAGATAAAAGTGGGCATCGTGATTCCAGTGCTGATCACTCAAAGAAACACCATGAAAAGGTTGAGAAAATTTAGATGGCTGCATATACATTGTGTTCACATCGAGATTAAAAGTGTTCTAAAAGTTCTTCCATAACATTGCAAATTAACTCAACAAATTTTCGTTGTGCTAATGATGAAGTGTTATTTAGTTGTTTTGTGATTTAAGATCTGATGATGGACATCTGGTTCAATTGATGTTAGCATCTTTAAAAGGGACTTGCTCCACATTTTATCTGGACATGTTGCAAACACTTGGTTCTATTTATTAATCTTTTTTAACTCATTATATTTCAGAAAAGGAAGCACGATGGAGATGATGATGTTAATGACGTGCACAAACACAAAAGGAGTAAGGTAATAAAGGAAGACACTTTCACTTGGGATTAAGCTTTCAACCGTTATTTTTATTTTTTTATATCGTTCTTTTCTATACATTTCTTTAATGTCCATATCTTCTTTGCCGTTGATCATGTCCAATCTTACATTAACTTCTCTATTAAATTTCTCAATTTTATTGCAGCATAAGAGCTCAAAAATTGATGAATTGGGAGCAATCAAGGTCGCTGGCTAAAATGTTTTCATACTGTAGTTCATTTCTTTTCCTCAATTGGTTGTTGTCATTTGTTAAAATTTGGAGGGGCCTTCCAATTGACAGTATCAAATTTCATGAGGTACATGATTACATCTCTCGCAAGCTTCAATTTATCTTCAGGCATTGTTGGCAGCTTAGTAGTATGTGATAATAATGTCTTCTATTTTTCTTGCAGGGTAGCTAGTGATCTGACTAAATATTTCATGATGGTGAATTCACCTGATGAAGGAAAAGGATGCAGGTAAAATTTTATGGAGACAAACTTTTTTCTTTTGTACAATAACAGTTACCTTATATAGTTGCCAGTACTTCGCAAAACTTTGCTCTTCCTTTTCCCAGTCTTTTGGAGCACTGGACATCTCAACATGTATACATTATTTTGGTCTGTTAAAATATTTTGGTAGTGTTCTAAATCAATCAGTAGTTCAAACTAGATGTCCCAGCCTTTGTTTAGGATAACTAAATTAACTATGGGGGTTATGTAGATTGATTGCGTTCCCCCATATCATGTATCTAATCTAACAGTTGAATGCCTCATGCATTGGATGTTATGCTTTAACCTGTAGCAAATCCACTATTGTGTATGTGTTGATCACTGTACAACAGTGCAAGGTTCATCCATCAAGTACCTTTAAATGAGATTGGATGTGCCTCTCCAAAGAATGGCTAATGTCAACACACTCCTTTGGTCTCTTTAAGCTGTGTGTCTAACTCTAGTTTCTGTTTTATGCCAAAGTAACATTCTAAACTGCAAAATATACTGTACATATAACAAGACAATCTGACAACTGTGCTTTCAAGTAACTTCTTGACTGATTATTTTTGATAAATGTTTTATTTACTACAATTCATACAACAATTTTTTGTTTATCTCTACCACTTTTCTACACATAATTCATCATGTTATAATGATAGAAAAAGATAGACAAACAAAACAACTACATATAAATTACTGTATGAATTGTTGTATATGCATAACATCTTCTTACTTTTTGCATGTATGTTATATTACTAAACGATCTTGATGTAAATTTTTGTTGTCTGCCATGTACTGATGTAAGCTGGTTTTCACACTATTTCTAAACTCTGCACAAGTTTAGCCAAGCCAAGCCAAGCCGAATGCCAGAGAAACTTGAATAAAAAGAATGCCTTTTCTTCTTGCACCGCAAGTATCCCCAAATTCTGTGAAATGACAAAATTGTCTTCAAGCATTTTCCAAACTTTGTTGCATTACCTATAAAAAAATTTATCCCTTCTGAAATGACTATTGTAAAATGGATTTTAGAAAGATTTCAAGAAAATTAACACTCTTTTGGAAAAATTAATGAAATTTCTCATTTAGGGAATGAACTTTCCATAAAGTTTGGAGTTCATTCTCTTTGCATAATGTATTATACATTCCAGATTGGTATTTCTGGGATGGTTTTATCGAAAGAAAATTTGTGGTTTACCTATATGTTGCTCTAAACTAGAAAACAATTAAAGTTGAACATAGAACTAGGGTTTACCTCATTTAACCAAGTCCAAATCTGGGCTTCAACATATTAGAAGTGAATGAACCTTTTCAATGCTTTCTGTTACACCATAATTAAGACTATTTTATCAAATTGTTGTGATTATAAAGAACAAAGTGAACCAAAACATTTGGAGTTGAATGGCTCATATAGCAAGCGACATTCCTCATGTGACACATCCAGAGAATAATACCCCCATTCTTGCCATCTTTTCGAAAATCGATCATTGTATATTATTCGTTGCTATCCGGAAGCAACAACATTTAGTAAAAATAATCACTCTCGAGAACAATTTGGAGTATATTATAAATCGTTACGGAAAGACCAACATAGAATAAATTCTAAATTTTGTTGAAAAGTTTATTCTGTAATGGAAATTTTCATTTCAGGTTCAGAAAGAGTATTTTATAGTGTTTTAGAAAACACTTTACGAAAGAGTGCAGCTAAGTTTGAAAAACACGTAGGGGATAATTTTGTCATCTCAGCCAAAAATAAGTATCTTGCAGTTTTTTAACATTTTTGGTCAACAAATGCCAGTTTTAATGAACAATCGATTTGGCAAATCAAACTAATATGGAATAAACTTTTCGCATCCCTTAAATTTCTTGGGGCATCTCTTATCTTGGATTGAACTTTTTTATTCCAGAATAAATGAGGGGTGCATAAGAAATTTAATTATACAAGAACAAATACCAACTAAACCTATTCATATTCTTCTCGGTTGAATTGGGTTGAGTTTATTCATTCTCTTTTAGTAACTCAATTCAATTAATTAGGTTGTATAATTGTGTTGGGTTGAGTAATTTAAAAAATATATAAATTCAATACCTCAAAACAAATATTTTCAGGATTTATTACGTAATAATAATCCTTTTAATGCGTATAAACAATATTATATGATAAAATAGAAGATAAATAATAGACAATAATATTTTATTATATATTTATTGTTTTAATTATTCTATTTAGTTAATTTTTCACATTATATGTTATTACATTTTTGTTCAACTTCATTATTACAAAATTACAATGCACAAATAAAATCAAATAATCGGAGGATACAATCTAATGAGTCTTTTCTATTTGCAACCCTCTTTTTTCTACAAAATACAAATCTCTTTCTATATCATTTCAAAATTCTAAAAATACTTTTCTCCTTTTAGAAAATATACCCTTCCCTTTCTTCTCCTCTTCCACCTATTCTCAATAAATATTACTTTCTGGAAATTAGTTTCTTCAAAATATATTGAAGATGTTCTGGAAACTATTTTTCAGGAACATTCATAAATTATCCAAATATATATTTTAGGGTAATTTTGATGAACAAAAAGTACAAAAAATGCAGAAAGAGGGTGCCAATATAAAGAGGGCGTACAAATAGAAAACCCAATCTTACTTTCCTCAGGACAATAAATGACTATGGGCCTAGCCTTATTAAATTGACGCATGTATTACCCCAAAGGACCAAGAATTTCTCTATGCAAACTTTTTTTTTTTCCAATTTAAACCAAATCAAATTAATGAAGATTAAACTTTAAAGATTTTTTCAATAGCATACAAGGTTATTGGAATAGTTCTATGTGACAATGATTTTTTTTTTTAATTTTAATATCACGTTGCTTAAAAAAAATTAAATAAATAAATTATCTCACAAAATATTTGTTGTCTGAATATTTTTCAATATTGAGAAATCATTTCTTACTTTTTATTTTGCAGATTTTATTTTTCATTTTTGTAATGTTCTAAAAAATAAATTAATTAATTTTTTATTATTATTATTATCATATCCAAATTTTAAAAAACTATTAAACTTTAATCTTTTTTAATAAAAATTTATATTCCAAAATATTGAAAATTAATATATAAAAAAATAATATTTATTTATAAATGTGAATTAATTTATTTTATCGTGATTGGAGTCTTTCATTACTTAGTGGAACATATTTGATAATATTTTAAATATAAAAATAACAAAAATTAGTGCATATTTATGGTTATAAATAATTTCTAATTTTTGTTATTTATTTTTATTATCTATTTTTTAATAGAGAATATTTGTATATGTTTCAAAATAAATGTGTGAATTTTTTAATTAATTTTTTGTTAACATATTATATTAAATTAATATTTAATTATAATAATTATATTTTTAACTTATAAAATATGAAATATAAATAAACATATTATAAGAATAAGAATTTATAAACATTATCATTGGAGCAAAATTTATAAAATGAATTATTTAAAAATAACGTAGTATAAACTGTCTTATTTAAAATGAAAATATATTATTTATAAACATAAACTTAGGTTGAAATTCAATTAGAAACATTTGACTAATGGGTGCACCAAAACCCTATTCTACGAGTTTTTGAAATGTGAAGCTCCAAGTGGAACACAGAACTTGAAATATAGTCACAATTTTTTTGTATAGGACAATGGAGTTTATTGGGAAAGTCCCAAAGCTACCAGAACATCACTCGTGCTATGGCACTAGGCATCATAATTTTTTGTGGTGAGTTTATTAGGCACCATAATTTCATAGGTTAGTAATGTTCACTATAATCCAAATGATTCCAACGTTGAATTACTTAGCAAGTAAAGTGGTGTGGTTTTGCACCAATTGGTAGTTGAGACCTTATAATGAGTTTGAACCCTCAATAATGAGTTTGAAAGAGTGTTTTAGATTTTATCTAAAAGTAGAAGTAGGTATTTTATGGTGTGTGTTTCAATTACAGACGCATTATTAATTTTAAATACAAAATATGTTTTGGCATCTTTTGTGACCAATTTATATTCTTGCAAATTCAGCCGAATCAGTCTATTTGCAAATTTATATGAGATTTATGAATAAAAACTTGTTTGAAGGGAAAAGTCCTAAATTGACTTAGATAAAAATTAAATAATGGCATTTTAATAATAATTATCAACGAAGATAGTAAAGATATTTTGAAAGTTTATAAATTCTTTGTCCACACATGTTAATGGTGTGGAAGCATTAATTGAATATAAATTAGTTTGACCCTTTACCACTTTGTGTTTCTTGAATGGTTTCACACAGATTTATTTCATTCATGGAAAGTAGAACATGTATCCAAATCTAATGCTGCACTTAATGACAAAACACACTGTGTATTCAACAATCCTTGGAAAATTGTCTTTTGCTGCATGATGCAAAAATTACAAGGCATTGTTTGCCATCTCTTTCCATGTGATATTTCTCTCACCCTAATGGGGGTATACAAGTATAGGACAAAATATAAAGATATAGGGCCAGCTGTTCAAGAAAAGTGTAGATTTTTTTTCTTTTGCCAAACACCACTTGCATATCTTAAAATAATTTAAAACACATGCAATTTTAGAAGCAAAGGGACCATTATGGTGCAATGAAAAGTTGCTCATGGCACCAAGAAAAAAAAAACTGCTTTTTTTGGTTGATGTTGGTGGGAAATTTGACCATTCAAGTTAGTAATTAATATGAATAATAATGCATTTATTGGCGTGATTAAGATTAGTTTTTTGAAGAAATAAACTGGCATGTTACAAATGATCGATCTCAGTGTAATAAATTGATGAATCATGAAATTTCTTAGACTTTAAATTCAGTTTATTCAGATGAGACACATTGGTCCAAATTATAGTTTGCATTGAACCATTGATTACGTAGCTTCTACGCTAAAAGATTTGCAATAGGGACCAACAATTATTTTCAACTTTTCTTTTCTTTCTTTTTGCACTTTTGGGCATCCTAGAAAGTTGGTTTTTTTCAGGAGCTAAGACAAAGCTAATATAGATTCCCATTTGCATGCATCAAAGCATCTAATAGCTCCAAATTGGACCCTGCATAAGATCAACTACATTTACTTTTATTTTTATTTTCATAAGTTTAATTAAGGTTAACACTCTAATATCATACACTAATATTTCATTTAAAAATAAGAGTATTTTAATCTCATATTTTCTATAACAATATTATTAAAATCTATTAATATATTTAATAGATGATTTATTTTATAATTTTAATTTATGATTTTTAATATATATATATATATATATATATATAAGATAAATATTTAAAATGAAGAGAAAAAATTAAGAATTTCTTATTAATATTCAATAATTTATCAATTGAATTAATATATCAACGTAATTAATAATTTTCACATATAATATTCAATAATTTATCGATTGAATTAATTTATTATTTAATACTAATCAAACATTTAAAGTTTAAAATCTAAGATTTAATATTTTTAGATAAATATATAATGGTATTAACTTTTTTAAAAATAATTTATGATGTGCAACACATCAAATACAAAATTTATGACAAGATTAATTTAAAACATACATAAAACTAAACAAATTTAAATTTAAACAGACTTTCTCTATTTATTAAAAATAATACAATATAAATAATATTTCTTTATCTAACAAAATTATTTATGTTACTATAATTAATTAAGTTTTTCTGAAAATGTAAAAACGCCAAAAATAATAGAAGACCAAATAACTAATTTTTCCTTTATTGTAACTAGTTTAAGATAAAAATATATAAATAAATAAATAAATAAATAAAAGAGTATAATTTACATATGAATATTTTAATAAGCCTTCTTAGATCTTAGACAAATGAATTTCTCTTTACCAGAATAATATCCTATCACCCAATTACTAACTTTATCATGAAAGTATTATATTATATATATATTTTTTCCACCATTTACAAAAACGAGAATGAAAATAATGAAACGTAGTAGAAAAAGATAAAAGTTCTTCTGGGAAGTTGCAGGAATTACAATTAGTATCATAAGATTAGAAGGTACGAAATCAATTGACTTATGACTCATACTTTTGAGGTTTTCACGTTGACTATGATAAATGTCTTAGTCACAACATTATACAGAGGAGGTTGTAAAATAAGGTAGATGCAGATAATTGAGAAGTCATAACTTAAGACATTTTAATATATATTGTGTGAAGTGGAAAGATAGAGATATCTTAATAAAAAATTTTAGCATATCCCTTTAATTACGTTCTGTCTCAATAAAGTTATTTCTGACAATAACATCAGTTTGGTCACACTAAATAATGCAGCTTAAACTGAAATATTATATATGTTTACGGTTTATGATATCCTGGGTTAAAATATAGAAACTCAAACAAGAAAATGTTTACCTCATACGCTGTTATAATACGTGATTGGAAATTAGACTCCTAAATGCAAAGCTTCAAACACTAAATTACTAAATTATAATGTTTCTGTTGAGTGGTGAGTGAATACCAATGTCTGGGTAGCTAAAATTAGCACCTGTACAAACCAAAATGCTATGATCTTCATCTAACATGCCACCATTTGTAGTTTTAAATGGATGGAATATTCGTAACCATACAACTAATTGTTTAATTAAGATTTGTCTCTTTTATAGGAAACATGTCATGTACTCCAACTCTTACTATTCAAACACTGACAAAAAATATCCATCAAATTTATTGAATTTCGCATAATGTTCGATGTTTCCTACCCAGTTGATCTTTTTTCCTCTATGTGAAAAGAACATTTTTCATGGCATTCTAATAGTAAAATGAAGTTTTTTAGTTTTCAAGTCACTTTTCTTTTACCAGAACCATGGTGGTAAAGGCGATTTTTTTCAAATATGGTAAACAAACTTATAAAAAAATCTTCAAATATATGAGACTTAAGCCAAATGATAAAAAAAAAAAACGAGTATATCTCTTTCAACAGTTAATAACAAAAGAATGAAAATCAGCATATTAACAAAATTTGTTAATTTTGAAAATGACGCAGGTCGAAATAGTTTTACATTTTTGTTTAATTAAAAAAAAAGAGAACTACTCAAATAAAATAGGCATGAACTATTTGTTGAAAATCAGTTTAAAATTTAAATTATATTTATTATTATTATTATTATTTAAAATATTTGATCAAATCCTTCATTGATTAAAATATTTAATGGCTTTTTTATACATAGAATAATAAAAAATTTGACTAAATACTTTTTTGACATGATTTTTTTTTCCTTTAATTACGTGTTACGTTTATAAATACATTCTTTTGATAAAAGGGATTTGTTATAATGATAATATAACATGCATTTATATCTTATAAAAGAACTGTATATATTTTTCAAATAAATAAAAATATAGTAGTTAAATGGTAATTTGGTCTTTTTTACATTTTTTATTTTACTCAATTGAGTTACTTTTTTCACAAAAATTAATTAACTATGACAATATATTCAATTGAATCAAAATAAAGGTAGATTACATAGAAAATTGAAGAATTAATGAAAAGAAAAAAGTCTTTTGAAATGCAAAGCCTAAAACTATATGAAAGGACTAAAATTGTAAATCATAAATATAAAAAAAAAACTATAATTTAACCAAATGTGTTTTAAATAATCTTAAAACAAAATCGACCATAAAAGAAACTATGTGTACGTTAAGAAGTCACTGTTAAATTAAATGTAAATAAAATAAAGAATAAAATGATTAGAACACATAAGAACACGTCTGAAAAAGTAACTTTTCTACCTCTTTGTTTTTTTATATTAATTCTAATGATTTCACGTAACATTGATATGATGTGCCAACGATCTCCTCATCGTTGCAATGAAATCTTTCATTACCAGGGTGGACCATTGTTCTCGTAATCATTTTCAATAATTAGCTTATATTTTCCACTATTTCTCAATAATAGTTCTTATCATTTTTCTTCCTGCATACTCGATCCTATTAATTATTATTTTCCCTTTTCTTCCTCATATAGTCATAATATCATTATAGACTATGCTATTATCATCATCTGAAAGAAACATAGGAAATTCAAACTCAATATTATGTTTATATAAAAATAGTTTTTAAGGTGCAAATTTGTATCATTCTTAAAACTATAACTATATATAGATATATATTATAATTATTATTGTCAAGACAAGTTTTAATACATGATAATCATTATTATAAATATCGCATTTTACGTCACTTCGAAGACTTTTCATGTCAAGTATCACATTTTACGTCAATTCGAAGACTTTTCATGTCAATTCCAGAATCGACGTTGAATCAATATTTTAGAGTTTGAGGCGGATACTCAAATCACTAAATTACTAAAATTTTTTTATAATAACTTATAAATAAATTATATTTATATACAAATAAATGTATATATATGTAAATATATAAATATAAAATATATAAATACAAATATATTTATATATTTTGATATATTTATATATATTATATGTTGGATGTGAGGGCAGCTCGAGGGTGAAAGTGTGTGTCGAGTGGATTTTCAAAATTTGATACCAAATTTAATCTAATTATAATAGAATAATTTTTTCCTTACATATATTATTATAAATTAATCAAAATCATCTTTTAATAATTATTTTTTTAAGACATAGATTAATTTATAATAATTTATTAAATAAAACAATCTTTAAAAATAATTTTAAAAATAAATATTTAATTATTTTTAATATTTGAAAAAATTATTTTAATATAAGAATTTCAATTAAATAATAGAAGAAAAAAAGATAAAAAGAATAAATTAAAATAAAATAAAAATAAATAAAGAAAAAAATATTTTATATCATTATATAAATAAATTATAAAGATTATATTCTATCATTAAATTACAAAGAGACTTGCTTACAAATTTGACATCAAATTTTGAAAACTCACTTGACACACTTTCACTCTCGAACGTACTTTCACATTCAACATATAAATATGTAAATATATAACTATATAAATATATAATTATATCAAAATATATAAATATATAAATATAAAAATATATTTATATATTTTGTATTTATATATTTACACGGATATACATTTATTTGTATATAAATATAATTTATTTATAAATTATTATCAGAAAATCTTAGTAACTTAGTGATTTGAGTATTTGTCTCTACTATCAAAGTAATGAGTTCGAATTTTGTCGAGTAACAATTCTCTTAATTTTGATATTATTTCAATTTTTAATGTCGGTTGATTAAAACCGACGTTAAAAATGTATTCAAAATTCAACTTTTAACGTCGACTCGAGCTTTAACCGACATTAAATGATGACGTGTAAAACATATTTTATAGTAGTGAATAATTAGCATAAGATTTTTCACTATATAGAAAATCATCATCATATATTATTACAAGACAAATTAGTCACTTTAATATAATCTCCATCAAATTTGTTTGTTACAATTAATTGGTATGTGATTTTTTTTAAGAGAAATGTTTAAAAAACAACTCTTTTTTTTTTTCAGAAAAAACATCAAATAAACAAGTAGAGTAAAATTCTAGTTATTGAAGTTGACAATTGTCGGTGATTCCATTTTCTTGATGTTAGGATCACTAATTTGTTTCCCAACTTAATTAATTATTATTTTGTTGTAATCTTTGACTTGTATACGTATCAGTTGATTTAAAGTCGCAACCAAACTGATTAATACTTACAGAAGAATTAAAGTATCAAACTAATAATAATTGTCCAATTGAAGAACTAAAATATTAAAAATAATCAATCTGTTAACAATAGAAATAAAGCTTACAAAAATGATAATTTTAAACACTAAATTGATTATTAGTTATTAGAGAACAAGTTTTCTTTTTAAGTTCTTTTCTCAACTAATATTATTCTCAATTTTTTATGATACATGTTGTGAAGATAAATTCATTTTTATTTAATAGTGTTATATTTTTTATTATTATTTTTCCTTTTTTTTATTTATCGGAAAGAATACTTGTGAAAAAACTATTAGACCTTTTTACGATGTCACCGATATATATTACGAATTTGATAACGAGATGTAATATCGATTACGAATGACTTAATTTAGAAAAAAATAACGATAATAAAATTGTAAATAAAAATGAACTTTTTGTAACAACAGCTCTCTCTCTCTCTCTCTCTCTCTATTATATATATATATATATATATATATATATAATATACAAACATAAACATAACAATAAAATTTCCCATAACATAGTATAGTGAATATTACATTTATTATTATAACAATCGATATAAAAAATCACTTTTAACACACACCTACTCATTAGTATTGTACAACATTATTTTTTTTTCTCTTCATAGTCTAAAGTAACATACAAACACACATAATAAATTAAAAATTTAATTATCAAATGTGAGATAAAACAACATAATTCAGCTTCATATTTTCATATATCATATATCATGTTTATAAAAATTCACATTCACGTCATATAGACACTAGATGACTTAGAAATGGCTTCTCGTTCTCTCGGTCTAGCTCCTGTGTTCAGAGAAAGATGGAAAGAAAAAGGCACCTCGTTCTTCTTTTCTAAATTCCCAGAGTCTTTCGGGGTAAAAGACGTATGGAACATCTTCTCAAGGTGGGGAAGAGTCATTGACATATTCATTTCCCATAAAAGAAACAGAGCTGGTCAACGATTTGGTTTTGTGAAATTCGCAAATGTGGATAATATCAAGCAAATGGAAAGAAATCTAGATGGTATTTGGATCGGTTCTACAAAGATGCATGTCAACATACCAAAATACAGGAGACATGAACATCAACTGTTTCGGGCGAATAAAGAACCAACAGTTAAGCAGGAATGGAGGAGGAAAGGTGGTCATCAGTCTTTTGCAAACGTGGTGAAAGGGAAAGAGGAAATTACAATGACCGTTGAAACTTGGAGGGGAAAAACTCTGAAGGTGGAAGAGAATGTCCAGAAATGGATGGAAGACAACTTCATAGTGGAAGCGGCAAGAGACATAGGAAAGTCAGAAATTGAAAACAACTTGTATCTAAAAGGATTTTTCAATGTCAACGTCAAGGGAATGGGAGACAATTTTTTTCTCCTCAGTGGAGACTCGGTAGAGACATTAACAGGTATCTTGGAAGAAAACTCTGAGTGTTTTTCTAAGCTCTTCACTTATGTAATAAGATGGGACAAAAGTTGGGTGAGTGGGCACAAACAGGTGTGGGCTAGATGCAGGGGTATCCCGATAGCTCTATGGTCCGAAAAAACCTTCGAGGATGTTGTGCCTGTGCTGGGAACGTTGTTAGAGGTGGATGAGAAAACCTTAAAGTGGACACGCTTGGATTACGCAAGGCTAAAAGTCAGACTTCCAATTTCATCCCAAGCTACCATGGCTCAGAGTGTTAAAATTAATGGAATAGTGTTCAAGGTATCGTTAGAGGAAGAATGGATGGAGGAGGGTCTTAAGTGCGCTGTGTGTGAAGGTATTGATGATGAAGAGGAGGAAGAGTCAGAGGAGGCGATGGAGTACGTATCATCAAATTCAGATTATTCTGCGGAAGAAGACGGGATCGGTAGGCGAACTTTTCCGGCCTTGGATGGTCATAAATCCGGTGGAGGTAGCTCAGACCCAAGCGAGCCGGTAAAACCCAACGGTAAGAAATCAAGTGTGGATCAACGCTCAGAGGTAGATGTGTCAGATAGAGTCAGCGAAAGCAAATACGCTGAGGACGAAGATCTGGGAGCAGACGTAAGTGGGGTAAAGTCAAATCTGTATTCATTTGAGAAGGAAAGGGTTGAGCCTCCACCTGAAGAGAATCTGATGGCCCATTTCGAGAAGGAAAGTTTTGGGCCTTCACCTGAAGAGCAGATGTTGGCCCAATATCTACAAAACAAGGAGCCCTCGCTGATGGAACATACTAGCAGCTTAGACTTGGCTAACTGCGAACAGTTCGAAAAAAGGCCAGAGACTTTGAGAAACCTCGCCAAGGACCAAAAATGGGAGATCCTTTCGTTAGGCAAGGGAGGCTGGGTACCCCCGATTGGTGTTTCATCTATATCCATCATCAATTGTGTGCCGGAGGAGCAAGGGTTGAATTAAGCATATGCTAGATTTGTCGCAGAGGGAAGGGAGTCAATTCACGATGGCGAACAGAAGCAAAGGGCAAAGGCGATGGGGAATCAAATCAAGGCTGGCTCTCAGTCTCATTGCTCAAAATTCGAAGCAAGACATTTCGACTTAGAGACGGTCAATAATCAACCGTCAAGGACGCTGAGGAGACGCTGGGAAACCAGGGCATCGAAAGAAAGATACTGGGCACAAAACGACTATCAACTGATGTAGAAGGAACCGCTTGTAAGCCTGCGGATTGCGAACCGGTGGAATTAAATCAAGCAGTGGCTCGGAAAGGCATCGAGTTACAAAAGGAAGCCTTGATGACTAATGGAGGAGGGAAAACTAGCAACGACAGCCGATCCAATTCGGGTGCTTCAGCCAAAATTCTACGCAAGGAGAAGAGGTTAGATTTCTTTTCTGGTAACTCCATAAACGATAGTAATATAGTAAACTGCAATAAACTGTTCTGGTTAAATAAAGACTATCAGGAGGCGGTTAGAATATGGGAGATAGGGAGAGAGCTGGGGTTCTCGTACGAAGGAGATAACAACTTGATGGTAATGAAACTGAAGGAGATAGATGAAGAGGGGAGAGATTGTGACATATGAGGATATTAAGCTTAAATGTTAGAGGTATTAGGAGCCCCGGGAAAATCAAATACAGCAATACGTAACTGAACGAAGTACAATGGGGTTACGTATTGCTGCCCTAATTTTCCAAACTTTTCTAGGGTGGTTCACATAGCTAGATCTTTCAATTTTTCTTTTCACGATTTTTTCTCGTTGAATCCTATGATTTTAGCATGCTACCCAAGAGTTGCCACACCGGAAACTCCAAAAAAAGGTCGCTTACTATTTCTTTTTTAGATTTTTGAAGTTTTATTGCCCTATTTTTCCAAACTTTTCTATGGTAGTTCACATAACTAGACTTAGCATTTTGTCTTTCCGATTTTTTCGTTGTATCCTATGATTTTTAGGTGCATGTCCACCAAGAGTTGCCCCTCTCCACCGGTAACTAAAAATAATGCCGTTTACTATTTCTTATTTTATTTTTAAAGTTTTATTGCCCTATTTTTCCAAACTTTTCTAGCGTGGTTCACATAGGTAGACTTAGTTTTTTGCCTTGCCGATTTTTTCCGTTGAATCCTATGATTTTAGGCATCCTGACTCAAGAGTTGGGCCACTGGAAACTCCAAAAAAAGGTCGTTTACTATTTCCTTTTATTTTTGAAGTTTTATTGCCCTATTTTTTCAAGAACTTGGCTAAGGTGGTTCACATAGCTAGACTTAACATTTTTGTCTTGTCGATTTTTTCCGTTGAAACGTATGATTGTAGGTGCATGCCGACTCAAGAATTGTCTCACTCGAAACTCCAAAAAAAGGACGTTTCCTATTTCTTTTTTATTTTTAAAGTTTTATTGCCCTATTTTTCCTAACTTTTCTATGGTGGTTCACGTAGCTAGACTTAGCATTTTGCCTTTCTCGATTTTTTTTGTTGAATCCTATAATTTTTACGTGCATGCTGACCAAGAGTTGCCCCACTCCACCGGTAATTAAAGAAAATGTCGTTTACTATATTCTTTTTATTTTTCAAGTTTTATTGCCCTATTTTTCCAAACTTTTCTAGCGTGGTTCACCATACTTAGACTTAGTTTTTCGCTTTGTCATTTTTTCTATAAATCGTTATGATTTTAGGTGCATGATGATCAAGAGTTGTCCCGTTGTGGAAACTCCAGAAAAGCGACGTTTACTTTTTCTATTTTATTTTTGAAGTTTTATTGCCCTATTTTTCCAAACTTTTCTGGGGTCGTTCATATAGCTAGACTTAGCATTTTGCCTTCCGATTTTTTCTCGTTGAATCCTATGATTTTAGGTGCATGCCGACTCAAGAGTTGCCCCACCGGAAACTCCAAAAAAAGACCGTTTACTATTTCTTTTTTATTTTTGAAGTTTTATTGCCCTATTTTTCCAAACTTTTCTATGGTGGTTCACATAGTTAGACTTAGCATTTTGCCTTCTAATTTTTCTTCTATTGAATACTATGATTTTTAGGTGCATGCCGACCAAGAGTTGCCCCACTCCATCGGCTAACTAAAAATAATGTCGTTTGCTATTTCTTTTTTATTTTTCAAGTTTTATTGCCCTATTTTTCCAAACATTTTCTAGCGTGCTTCACATAGCTTAGACTTTGTTTTTTGTTTTGCTAATTTTTTCCCTGAATCCTATGATTTTAGGTGCGTGCTGACCAAGAGTTTGAGCCACTCGAAAACTCCAAAAAAGGCTAGTTTACTATTTCTTTTTTATTTTTGAAGTTTTATTGCCCTATTTTTCAAAAGCTTGTCTAAGGTGGTTCACATAGCTAGACTTAGTATTTTTGCCTTGCTAATTTTTTTGTTGAAACCTATGATTTTAGGTTCATGCCGACTCAGCAGTTGTCCCACTCGGAAACTCCAAAAAAA